>CM053772.1:208267103-208310010 GCA_028658325.1 Potorous gilbertii | reverse complement strand
CCTGAAAGCCATGATCAGAAAAAGGACCTAGACATGATCTTTCAAGAAATTATCAGGGAAAACTATCCTGATATTCTAGAACCAGAGGATAAAGTAGAAGTGGAAAGAAACCACCAATCACCTTCTGAAAGAGATCCCAAAAGGAAAACTCTTAGGAATATTATAGCTAAATTCCAGAGTTCCTAGGTAAAGCAGAAAATATTGCAAGCAGCCTGAAAGAAAACAATTCCAGTACTGTGGAAATACAATCAGGATAACACAAGATCTAACAACTTCTGCATTAAGGGATAGAAGGGCTTGAAATATGGTATTTCTGAGGTCAGAAGAGCTAAGATTAAAGCCAAGAATCACCTAGCCAGCAAAATTAAGTATCCTACTGCAGGGAAAAAATGGAACTTCAATAAAATAGAGAACTTTCAATCATTTTTGATGAAAAGACCAGAGCTGAATAGAAAATTTGACTTTAAGACACAAGAATCAAGAGAAGCGTGAAAAGGTAAACAGGAAAGAGAAATTATAAGGGATTTATTAAAGTTGAACTGTTTACATTCCTACATGGAAAGATGATATTTGTAACTCATCAGACCTTGCTTAGTATTAGTGTAGTGGGAGGAAATATAGATAGACAGACAGAAAGACAGATAGATAGATAGGTAGATAGACAGATGGCAAAGGATGAGTTGAATATGATGGGATGATATCTAAAAATAAAATTGAAGAGTGAGAGAGGACTATATTGGGAGAAGGAGAAAGGGAGAGATAGAATGGGCAAATTATCTCATAAAAAAGAGGCAAGAAAAGGGCTTCATGGAGAGGAAGAAGGGAGAGGTGAGAGGGAATGAATGAACTTTTCTTTCACCTGATTTGACTTAAGGAGGGAATAGCATGCACACTCAATTGGGTGTCTTGCCCTACAAGAAAGTAAGGAGGAAGGCAATAAGGGTAGGAGATGATAGAAGGGAGGGCAGATTAGGGAAGGAAATAGTTAGAAGAAAACATTTTTGAAAATGGACAGGATCAAAGTTGAAAATAGAATTAGTGGGTGGTGGGATAGGATGGAGGGAGATATAGCACAACATGACTATTCTGGAAGTGCTTTGCATAACTACACATGTATAACCTATATTGAATTGCTTGCCTTTTCAATGAGGGTGGGTGGGGAGGGAAGAAGGAAGACAATTTGGAAGTCAAAATTTTAAGAACAAATGGTAAAAATTACATACAACTGGGAAATAAGATATATTGTCAACGGGTCATAGAAATCTATCTTGTCCTACAAAAAGTAAGAGGAAGAGGATGGAGGAGGTGGAGATAAAAGGGAGGGCAAACTGGGGAAAGAGGTAAGCAAAATGCATGCCATATTGGGGTTGGGGAGGAAACGAGAGATGGGGAGAAAATTTGGAACTCAAAATCTTGTGTAAAGGAATGTGAAAACTAAAAATAAATTATTTTTTTAGAAAGATGAGAGATAATCATTTGAGCTAATTCACACTTCTCAAATCACATCAAGAAGAACTATGAAAAAAAAATCCCAAAGACTGTGAGCAAGTATTACAAGAGATCAAAATACGTTACAAAGCATTAACTATAAAACTTGCCCAGTCCTGGACAAAAATAAATAAATAATAGAACGAGATCATTTGCAACTGAATCCAGAGTCAGAAACCGTTACACATAAGTGGTTAGTGTTTCTTAAATCAATTTACTTTTTTAAAAACAACACTATTAGTGAATGGAATCATAGAGAGATAAAGCATTTTTAGCACTTCCTATGCAGCAGATACTATGCAAAATTCTGGGGATATCAACATAGGTGAGCAAGACAGTTATGATAATACAGTAAAAATTAAAATAACTATATGTAGGAAACAGCTTTAGATACCTAATTTAAAACTATGGCTCAAATATGTAATTTCAGAGTCCAAGGAAAACCAGATTAGGGAATTTCATCTACCATTGAAGAGTAATAATCGTTTTTGTAACTTATTTTCTTTGAGTGCTGTCATAAAACATAGCATAAACTCTAACTGGTTTAATGACAAATATAGCAGTAAGATTACCAGAAAAAAATAAAATTTTTTTAGATGGGCTTGAAGATATTTTTAAGTCAAAAATGATGTGGTTAATAAAATATTTTTGCACAAGAAAAAAGAATACCTCTAAAACCAAAAGAAAAATTCAGTTCAGTCATGTCTAATTATTCCTCATTTCCACATTGGGGGTTTTCTTGGCAAAGACTCAAGAGTGGTTCATGATTTCATTATTCATCTCATTTCATAGATGAGGAAACTGAGGCAAACTCATTTAGATGACTTTCTTAGGGTCATACAGCTATGAATTTTCAGCTAGAAAATTCTGAGGCTGGATTTGAACTCAGGTCTTCCTAAGTCCAGGCCTGGTACTCTCTCCACTCTACCACCTAGTTACTCCTAAAGAAAAAAAAAGTGGTGACAAAAAGTTACAGCAAATATATCAGATAAAAGTTTGGCATCCAGAAACTCTAAGTAAGCAGTGAATAACTAAAACTATAACTCTCTCTATATATGTTTGTGTGTGTGTCTACATACACACATACATACATATGTATATACATGTACATATAAGAGCAATAGAGGACAAAAAGGGACTTTTTAAAAAAAAATAAGCTCCCTCAAAACAAGAATTGTCTTACTTTTTTTAATATTTGTATACTCTGCTTTAGCATTTTTCCTGGTACACAGTTAGTGTTTAATAAATGCTTGCTGATTGACACTGACTGAAGGAAGAGATATAAATTGTTAATAACCCCCTAAAATATGTTTACTTTCCCTAATAATTAGAGAAGTGCAACTTGAGACAACTTTTAGATTCCATCTCACACCCACTATAATGGCAAAAATAGCTTAAATTAATAAAATTCAGTGTTGGCAGAAAAGCCTGCAGGGAACCCAACTTTCTAATACATTGTTAGTGGGATTCTGCACAGATACAAACATTTTGTAGAACAATCTGGCAACACGCAGTAAGTTACAAAATTGATCTTACTTTTTGACCCAACCATTGACTCCAATCCTGAAAAATCTTTAAAAGGAAAAACAATGGATCAGTAGAAAAAAATTTCTTATCTGTGGTAGCGACCTAAGTGTCTAATAACTAGAGAATGACTGAGTAAATACATTCTGGTTGATTAATGTTATTGATGTTATGGTGATATAAAACCAAATATGAAACTTTCAAATATATAGAAAGACCTATACCAGAATATCATAGATTTAGGGTTAATAAAGGTTCTTCAAGAATCATAACCCTTTATTTTACAGATGGGGAAACTGAGGTTCAGGGACATCAAGTGATTTGCCCAAGGTCACACTGTAACCAAGTAATAAAAGGTAGTAAAAGGTAATAAAATTAATAAAAGGAAGCATATGAATTCATATCTTCTTAACCCAGGGTGAGTGCTGTTTTCACTAAACCAATTGTACAATAGTGAGAAGTGAGGACAGCAGAAGCTAAAGGGTATATTCAATGACCTATTTTACCTTTAAAAATGTTCAAGTACCTTAGGCTTTCTTTTTTAGACAAAAATAAAAGAAATAAAAATATTAAATTGATGGAAAAACTCAGAAATCATACAGTATTAATATATTTTTTGTTTATTAATCTGTTTTGTTATATTGTTAAAGACAAATTGATTTATCCTAGATTTTACTCCCTATTTTGTGCATTTGATTTATCTTTGTTGATGGCAGATAGGTACATAGACACAATACCTGTATATATAAACATAATTTCAGGAGGTAAAAGATTTCTTTATGTCTCTTTAAATACTCCCCTTTCTTCTTTCTTACTCCTTTTAGTCATTCATGTTTGTTTTGCTAGAATTTAATTCTTGAGATTGGACCTATGTTCTTGGACTGACTTACCCTACTGAACTTTAAGCCATGAGATACATGTCCCTTTCTATATGCAATTCTCCAAATGCAAGCAGCACAGCAGACTATGCTCAGATTTCCTCTCCTCCAGTAGAAATTGTAGGATGACCTGGTTATGTCCCGTCAATAGTTTTATCATTAGTACAGTAACAGCTAGTTCTTCCTTGCTCAGAAGCAGGTATACAATAGCAGTTGTTCCCTTAGTTTCTCTCAAAGAACAAAATTATCTTCAAAGTCTACTATCTCTTTCACTCTGCCTGACTCTCCCCTTCCCTGGCACCCTAAGTGACAGGGATTTTGGTTATGAGTGCTCTTTGGAATGCTGAACAGTACAGCAGGAAGTGGGAGTTAGGGCTGAAGGTTGGAGAGAAAAATATGAATTTATGGTAGGACCCTTTGCTGATTGTACTCCCGCTACTCCAAAATGAGCTAACTGAGGCCCGAAGCAGTCAGAGGTCCTGCCAGTAACTGGACAACCAAGCCTTAGGAAAGCACCAACCCTCATGAGATCCAATTTATACTGGATCCCAAATTTCACTACCTGGAAGGAGTAGAAATACTGAATCCAGAGTTCATCTGATGTCTGGCTTGGTTGGATACATGATTTAAATATACTAAGAAAACTGTGTTTATACTTTTTCGCCTGTTTTCAGGCTACATAGAAATGGTAAGCTACTATTGTGTATTTTCTCCTGAATCCCTGGGTTTAAAGTGACTGCTGTGATGCTTTAGGGAGGTTGTATAGTCTAGGGGAGTGTCAATCTCATCTTAGTTGTCTTAATTCATTGTTTTATTGCTATTATATATTTTTATCAGCTAAAATGATATAAACTGTGATATTCAGGTCATATAGCCATTTTGAATTCATAGTAGAATATACATAAGGTAGTGCCTAACTTTGTTCAGACTGCCTTTCTGTGCTCATATATTCAGACTAGCAAAAGGTTACTTTACAGAGTTAGAAAAAATAACTTTCATCTGAAGAAACAAAAGGTCAGTATCAAAGGAATATCAAAGGAAATATCATATCAAAAACATATGAGATTACATAAAAAATCATATCAAAGGAAATAAGGAAAATGAAAAGAAGAAGGGATGGCACCAATAGAACAGCAGTCATCAAAACCATTTGGTATTGGTTAAAAACAGCTAAAAAATGGCCCAAAGCAACAGACTAGAAAAGGAAGCATCAGAAATAACTGAACTGAAAAACCCATTCTTCAATAAACTCAAACCATAAATCACCTTCAAAAAGTACTCCCTGTTTGATTATGTTCCCTTTTGAATGGCTCTTTTGCCATTCTCCAGTTGTAAATTGCACCCTACTATGTCACAGTGATCCTTGTAAAGCCAAATTTTCCTTTTGTATTAAGCTCTCCTATGTAGTTAGCTTATTGTACATAACTTTTGTATTTGTGAATAGGCTGCTGAGTCCAGGAACTGTAATGCTGGTTCTGTTATTGCCTTCTGTTGATCCTCTCCAAGGATTTTCCAATAGACATAGATATCTATATCTATCTAGCTATATATATATATATATATACACATATATGTATAAATTTTTAGATATGGATATTTACGTATAGACCTGTATCCAATTTATATACACATAAGGTGTCTCCAAAGACTTAATACGTTTTAAGCTTAACTTGCTTAAAAGTTCACTAAAACCTTTTGGGACATCCTATAGGTTATATATCCTACTCTGCTTTTTGACTTTTCAAATACACATGGATGATTTTTACAAATATCTCTCCATTTTTAAAACCCTCTAAAATAGATTTACAAGCCTCCAGGCATAATAGGAATGTACTTTTAACAGTGCTTGTTAATAAGACTCTAGTCTAGAATCTTTTCAAGAGCTGGTCATTCATTTTAAGCTGTTGTTGACAAATCCAAATGCAATTCTCAGACATAATCTTTTTTAAAAATTTGTTTTCCAATTAAGGAAATCCTGTTTTCTTTCTCTCCCATATCCCTTCATCAAATTAAACACAGGCAAGCAAAGGGAGAGAGAGAGAGAGAGAGAGAGAGAGAGAGAGAGAGAGAGAGAGAGAGAGAGAGAGACAGAGAGAGACAGAGACAGAGACAGAGACACAGAGACAGAGAGAGAGACAGAGAGAGACAGAGAGAGACAGAGATGCATAGTCAAGTAAAATAAAAATCCACATTGGTCATGTCCAAAACAACATATTTCCATTCACACCCTAGATCCTTTATCTGTAAGGAAGTATTCATCAGTCTTCTAGACTGTTTGCCATTGTGTTGATCAGAATTCTCAAATCTTTCAAAGTTGTTCGTTTTACATATTCTTGTTTTAAATATATACATATATGTGTGTGTATAATATGTATATTGTTCTCTTTGTTCTGTTTACTTTACTATGAATCAGTTCCTACAAGCCAGGTACCACCTCCTGAACCAGCTATTGTCTTTCTAAATGTGCCTGTCACTTTCAAAATCTCCACCTACAATGTAGTTTTTGGTAATACTATGCTCCAGTGATTTTCAGCTCCTTTCATTTGTTTCCAAGTACATCAGAATCTCTATCAATGCTTCTAGATTTCTTCTGGAAGTTAGAATATTATTACCATGTGAATGTATGATATTGGATAGTAAGTGTCAGTTTTAACATTTCAGAAGATTCGTCATATGTATTTGGAAACTGGCAGAACCAAATAGTTTTCATGGCTAGTGGACATATGGAAACTTTTAATATCCCTTAGCAAGAGATCTCTAATTACCATTTGTCCCTTCTCTTTAAGAATATTGAGGCCTAACATATTTTTGGTGGCCCTTTTGGAAAAACTTCTTTTTGAAATTGTCCAGTTCACAACTCTTTAGGAAGAATATGTTCCTATTAAATAATTTTGAATATTCAGTGGTCACAGGAACAATTAGATCATAGATTTAGATGTGGAAGGATTTATGAGGTCAGTAAATCCAGTCCCTTTAATTTATACACAAGGAAGCTAAGACACAGCTTATGAGACTCATCCATGTTCACCTAGTTACTAAGTGTCTGAGACAGAATCAACACCCAAGTTTTCCTAATTCTCAAAGCAGTGCCTATCAACAATGGTACGTTGCCTTTCTTAGTCCTCTGTGTTACATTTTTTCATTAGAATTTCTGACAATGATTTTTCTGCCTCTTCAAATTTTTTGTTTTCTTTTTAATTGACTTCTTCCATTCTTTCAAGGACTTTATTCTTCCTGAAAATCTAGAGAGACTAGAGACCCAACCTTCCACCTTTCTTACCATTTTTTCCCTCGTGAATAGTGCAGATCTATGTAGATCAGTGCAAAATTCCCTTGCTTGCCAGTATTCGCTAGAAGTGAGAGCTTCAGAGAACTCCATCATTCCTGTTAATTGCTTAGATGATTCTCAATGCAAACTGTCATGGAAAACTGGCTATTTGTCACACACATTCAACCATTCTGATCGCTCAGTTTCTGTAGTCTGCTAGTGAAATGTATTAATTTATAGCAAGAGCCACACTTTCTCTAACAAGATGACCTCACTTTATCATGATCCTTTGATTGGCAACTAATAGCTTCCTGCCAAAGCCCCAATGCAAACAGAGATACATAGCTATTTGTGAAAGAGTCTGAAACAAAATCAAATGACTGGCCCCTCAGAAGCATCTCCTACATCTCATCTTGTATTCTAATGATCAGATCTCAGATATGTTTTTCTATTTTGTTGATTCTATATTGTTTCTGTATTTGCATTGGTTCAAAGCAGGAATTTAGAAATTGTTGACTTCTTGCTTTTTTGACTTTTCTTGCCCAGCTACTTTGTGGCAATTAAGGGCTTTCTGTCAAAGTCCCAGATATTGAGAATGTAATGGAGATTGTGCATAAGAAAGAGGAGCAGGCAAAGGCCTAAGACTTCAGGAATATTGAGCTGCCTATGATTATTCAGACCTATTTTAAGATATCAATGATATAGTTTCAGAGCTGGTGTTAGTCACTGGAGATTAAGAGACCAGTCTCAAAGAAGTAGAGAAAAATAATAGATGTAGCTAGCTAGCTTGTGTACTTAGTGCACACATATTTAATTTATAAGAATTTTACTGAGGGATCATGGAGATGTCTGACAGTGGGAATTTAGGAATATTATAGATTTGGAATGAGAATATGTGTAGCGTAGATTGACAGAGTAAATAAATGCCAGGGAAGACAGTTTTTGAGCTCTAACTATGTATTAAGGCTGATACTGAGACACACTGTTAATTATAGTAATATAGTGACCGGGGTCTTAGTACATGCTCATCCCAATGAAAATAACCAAAATGGTAAGTAGTAAAAAAAGGGCTACTCATCAGAATTATTTTTGCATGCAACATACATAAACGTGGCACTTTCTTAGTTCTTCCTAGTTCCTCTTAGGAAAAAATAAACATTCCTTCATGAGATTGGTGATATAATTGAGGCAATTGACCAAGGGACAGGCCATAAGCAACTATGAGTGACCAGTGAAGTGAACTATGAAGGTCCAGTGAAAAGATTTAATCTCTTGGGACTTCTGTTCCAAATTCTGTGTCTGTCATACTATTCTAATCTCCATAGGGATGCTTTAATTTAGAGGCATTAATGATTTGACAATGGTTAAGGTGAATGCTACCATGGTCTGCAGATGTACATGTGTATATTTGGAAGTGTGAGAAATAAAGAGAGGGGTGACTATTTGTAAACATAAGAGACTATTGTAAATTATCTTTGAAATATTTCCTTCCATGTAGTTACAGAAATGTGATATTTGTCCCTTTTTAGTGGTAAAATTTAAATTCAGTAGGGGATGTATAGTTTAAACTAGTTTATAAACTGCTTCAAAATCAAGACATCATGTTACATACACATAATAAGATATGAAGATGATTTTATTCTTACAAGTCAATTGAGTTAAAATGTACTCTAAACAACAATTAGCAACATAAGGTTACTCATCATGAAGACATAGTCCTTAGTTAAATATGGCACCCTACAAGAGGCTATGTAATAAACAATGGAAGGAAATACTCTGAGGATTAGTAAATCATACAATGGGGAAAAATAAATATGCTTCTGCCTATTTTATCAAGCCTAGATCTTTTAATTTGTGAGACTGAACAATATCAGAGTTTAAGGTGACAGAGCCTTCCATTAAGTAGCTCAATAAATGTTTCTCTGGAAGGAAGTCTGACATTCTACTGACTTCTGAATCTTTCCAGGCAAAAATCTGAAGAATTTTTCATCAGTTTGGTCATCATGTGTATGGATTTTCAGACCAACGTTTTCTCCTTTGACTTTGCTTTTTGATGTATTATTTATCATTATGGTTCCCAAATGAAAGGAAGTTTTAGTGTTGTTTTGGAATTAATTATAAACCCAAACCAATTAATGATGAATTAATCCAATACATAGTCACCACACTTATTCCTGTGTAAATAAAACACAGATTTTATTATGGAATTTTACTTCTTTTCACAGACGGTTTCTTATGCAACAAACATCTGTTCCCATAGTACTGTAATAACGTTCTTCACCTCACCCACAAAGATATCATTAAAAGAAATGATATAAAACCTACTATGTACAAAGTACTTTACTAAATAACTTGCTATATTTGTTATAATTATATATTGCATAGATAATTATATATATATATATATATATATATATATATATTATAATTGTTGTCTCATTTTATCTGCACAACAACCCTGGGATGTAGGTGGTATTTTTTATTCCCATTTTACAGCTGAGGAGACTTGCCCAGCATCACGCAGTTAGCATGTGTCTGAGGCTGGATCAGGTCTACCTGATTCTAGGCCTGGTTCTCTGTCCACTGTGCTGCCATTAAGCAATCATTCAACTGATTGTACCTAACAATTACAATAATATACAAATAAAATTAAATAATATGATAATGATAAATAACATTTATATAGCATTTTAAGTTTTGCAGAGCTTTTTACATCTATAAAAGTTTCAAAACTTAAAACTGCAATAAAACTTTTGGGACACTTGTATGCATCTACCTATATTACATATACATGTAATACATACACGTTCATTCATTTCTTCTCCCTAGGCTTATTTGCTCATCCATAAAGTAAGGGACTCATGTACTTTTCAGGAATATTTAAGTTCTACAAAACAATAGGGAAAGGGACTGGACCTCTGATTTCATTGGTGCAGGAAACTCTAGTGATATAGCACCCTTTTCTTCAATTTATAGTCTTCTTTTAAAATTTTTATTTATTTCATTTTTAATTTATGGAATAAACAAATATTTCCATAACATAGTATAATAAAAAATATGGTTGCACATGAAACTGCAAATCTATTATATACAACTTGTTATTCCTTTGAAATATATGAAAAAGTTATCATGTAAATTTCTTTGTTTTTTAGTTAAAAAAGATATATAATCTTAAAACATTTCCTAAAGCACTGAGAAGTTCAGTGACTTGTTTTGAGTCAAACAGCCAGTAAGTGTTAGAGGTCAAAACCTAACCTACTTCTAGCCAGTCTTGTCAGCTCACATGGAATTTGTAGTAAAAGAGCATCTACTGTCTACCCCTGCACAGCTCCTGAAGTTTGGAGGCAAAATCGTGCCTTATGCATCATTCTAAGCTCAGGGTTGTATAGTCCAAAAGTACCATTTTCTAAATAGGGACCTGAGCACCCACAGAAGTGGAATGAAAACTGATCAGATAGGGCTAAGGAAACCTGTAGATAAAAAGAGTTCAAGAGCAGGATAAAAAGCAGAAAGTACAGCTTGGGAAACCAAAGAAATTGAACACTCAACTTTATATGACCTATCCTAAACTAGTGCATTTGTAAAAAGTTCTGGCTTCCTTTCTCTACCTCAATAACAATCTAAAACATCCAGCATCAGGCTATAGATTCTAGAAAGTCAATTACCTAGGTTGTATTCTCATGTGCAATTTCATTTTCCAATTCCAAGTCAAGCCTGGGGCCCAGAATAATGGTGAGGAGAGATGCACATGCTTTTTTCTCCTTCTTATATGAGGGCTTCTTCCACTAGTCATTTGTAAGTTCTCTATAAACTCTTTTATTAGATCAACTGGGTATGAGGCTTTCTTTGTATTCCTTGAAATTTCAGATTTCATTAGCACATAATGGGACATACCAGTGGTTTCAAAAGGAATTGAATTCATGTCCTTAGTCTCTGAACCTATTATTTTTTCCATTATTTTGCTATATCATAATATTTTATTGTCCTGGGGCTTTTTAGCTTTGAAGGAACCATTGCTTATTTGTGTAAAATTAAGTTTGGGTATAGTTGTTTTAAAAAAAAATAGTTACATTGCTTTATAGTTACATTTCTTAGTCTCTGTTTAGTCCATTGTATTTATAGAGAGGAAAAGTATGTGGTTAATTGGAGAAAAGCAGAAAGGTAAGAGTGAGTGAGTTGCAATGAAACTGACACTGCTCAATTTATTGCCATAGAGGTAGAATTTGCACCTAAGATCTAGGTGGAGAGGAAGACCATCTCAGGATTTCACAGCATTTGCTCTCACTCAGAGTATAGCTTCTTATTGAGGCAAGATGGTGTTGCAGAAAGAGCTGGCTAGGGAATTAGAGTTTAAATCCCAATTTAAATTCCAGCTCAACTGTTAATACACACATGACCTTGGGTAAGTCATTTAACCTCTTTGGTTTTGAGTTTACTGATCTGTAAAGTAAGGGGGTAGACATAGATACACTCAAAATAATAAAATAAATGAAAGTTATCTGGTATTTGTATAGTACCTTAAGGTTTATAAGCTTTTTTTTTTTAACACAGATTGTATAATTTATTTTCCAAAGTCTTTCCCAGTTGTCTCACCTGTGTATAATTACGCACAGGTTTCAGTTTTCTTGACAATCTTAGTGCCTCCTTCTTCTTTTACTCTTCTCTTTTACTCCAAGGAAATGAAGTATTAGAGTAACCTGCGACGGTGTTTGTGGACTAGGAGAAAAGAAAAGTCATGGACATAAAAAACAGTAATACAAAATAGACTATAATCAATGTGGAAGAAAGAAGAAAGGCTAGAAAGAAGTATTTTAAAGTGTTTCCTGTGCTTCAGACACTGTATTAAGCTCTTGGTGATAGGTTGTTTTGAGGGGGGCAGGGATAAAGGTACCCTAAGTTGGAGAAATGCTTTTGAAATTAAAAACATGAGCAATGGGGTGAGAAGGGAGTATCAGAGTGGGATGGGACAAAGTGTTAATGATACTTTAAACAACTGTGAAATGTTCTGACGGATTCATGGTGCTGCTTTATGTTCCAAGATTGGAAGGCATTTCCTTTTACAGGAATGAGCTGGAATTTAAATATGTAGTGACACAGAAGTGATTGTACTTCAAAAATGAGAGAATTTTTAAAAATTCATAGCAAGACTATAGATCTTCCTATCATAGAATTATTACATTACTCAGTTAAGTAACATATTAGTATTTTGCTTTGTGAGACATGACCTCATCTTCTTTCATTCTCCTCTGAAGGGATTAGGTATTGATCCTAATTTCTTGGCCTATAAAGCTATTGAAACATTACTGGATTTTAGCAAACTCTCCAGATGCCTTTGTTTTTTTGCAATGTCTGCAAGCAGCATGGCTAAAAGATGGAAAGCCGTGGAGATCGAATAGAAAACTGACCAAAGCAGTGAGTTCTTCTCAGGGTGGGCAGGACACATACACTCTTGTTATATGGGTTTGGGAACTTTACAATGATCACGTGTGTCAGAGTTCTGTTGTAAACAAAATTGTATTCATTTTGCATGCATGAAGAATTTATATTGGAGGTTACTTTTAAACAGTATGTTCAGAACTGGGTAATATAAAGGTAATTAAATACTGAAAAAAAAATCCAAAGATCCATTTCAA
This sequence comes from Potorous gilbertii, assembly GCA_028658325.1. Lineage (NCBI taxonomy): Eukaryota > Metazoa > Chordata > Mammalia > Diprotodontia > Potoroidae > Potorous > Potorous gilbertii. The sequence continues at coordinate 208,297,219 of CM053772.1, read as the reverse complement.
TAAATATGTTTTTAGACTCAATCACTACATGAAATGTTGTGAAATCAAGATCTCTGGAAATTGATAAGGAGAAATAAGGACTAGAAAGACAGTCATTTATCTCTGTAGGTTTAGGCAACCCTGTACTCAGAAATATGACATGGCTCCTTTTATCTTTTAAAAGATATGGAGTCTAAATTCATGATCTTTTATTTGGATGTTCCTCTATGAACTTTTCCTGAAGCTTCCACATCTCTTTAAATTCTGCAATTCCAAATCAGACCCCAAGTTAATGAGTCTATAATTCCTTATAGTAAATTTACATACTTATGCAATCTTCTTCTGCTCCCATACTGCATATGTATAGAGATAGGATTTATTGCAGAGAATGACAAGGATGAAAATTAAGCCAAGTGCATTAATACTGTATCCACAGAATATTTACTAATGAAGTGGATTTTCTTTGAAACAACTGAAAATCATAATAGTATCTCATTGCTACCACCACTTAGTCTACGACTTGAATTTTTGCAGACCAAGTTTTAATTTTTAGATATGGCCAACCTTTGTATTGTTTTGATGCATCTGCGCTCTGGGAAAGCTCTTTATCATTCACTGGCAAATGTACTTCATATACTGGCATATTGGTGTCACTGATAAGCCAACTCTCGTATACTAGTATCGGATCAAAGTGTCTACATTTGAAAATTGGTTTATATCTTTGTGAAATCATTTAATAAGAGACTGAAAATGAAAGAAAATCATCAGAAACTATCTTGTTCCTTCTTTGTCAATTCACTCTGCTCCATAGAATAGTAAGCAAGAAAAAAATGTGGAGAAGTTCATTTTGAATTTTTGTATCTACATTTTATGAGATGTAGAATAAATGTACTCTAGGAGAAAGAAGGATTTGTGCCTTTCTGTTAACTTTAAAAAGTACCTCCTTATCTACCTGAAAGGTTGCTTTTCCTCATACCCATACTTCACTTTGAAATCATTGAGATAATTCATGATGATTATGAAAGCAGCTAGCACTATATGGTGCTTTACGTTTTACAAAACACTTTAAATCATCTTCACATAAACCCTATAAAAAGGTTATAGTATTATTTCCATTTGACAAATTAGAAAACTGAGGCTGAGGGAGTTTAAGTGACTTGTGCAGGGTAAGCACATCCAGTGAATGTGTGAGAGATGATTTGGATTCATGTTTTTCTGACTAAAAGTCCAATACTCTATCCATTGTACCACCAAACTATCTTCAACCAACTATCCATTTTCTTTCCCACCTATAAATTTTAGAATTCCTCAAACGATCATGGAAAGTCATGGATGTTCTGGGGTAGACCCAACTTAGACCATTCCTTTATAGTTTAAATGTGATATTGGAATCAAAAGAAACATCCAGAGGTCATTCAAGAGTTAACAAAAGGAGGTTTATTTAGTCATAGAAGCAAGAAGCTTATTCTACAAAGATATGTATTTTGGATACTGAAAGCTGATTCAAATGCTCAGAGTTCCCTTACCCTCTAGTTGCTGATGGGAAGCTACCAGTCAAATATCAGAGTGTCTACAACTCCTTCTGGCTGTTTTTGCTCAACTGACTAGGAAGTAAAATAAATAGCTTGAGTCTTTAGTCTCCTAAACTCCAATTAAGTCTCAAAGACAGTTTCATGGAAAGTAGGAGTGGGAAGTAAGGATATTGGTTGCACCAAAATGGGGTTACACAAATATTTGTTGGTGTGTGCACATTCAACAATAAACAATATGCTCTAAGTTGTTACAAGCTGCAGAGTTAGATGTTGACTTGCACTGGTTACTGCTCCCAAGAGACAGAAAGAGCAAGGTTCAGATATGCAAATTTAAAAATGCACTCTGTTTTCATCTATCTGCGTGTTTCATATTAAGTATTTCTTTGGATTTTTTCAGGAAATATATACCTATCCTACCCATGTAAATCATGGGTATATTATATATTTGTATGTGTATATTGTGTATTTGTACATTGTACATTGGATACCTTTCCACATTTCACATTGATCTTGATGACATGTTTATCCAGTTCTTCAATTTGAAAAGGCTACAAGTTAAGACCAAAGTGGAGGGAGTGTTGGTGCACGATTTTCTGTTTGCTGATGGTTGTGCACCCAGTACAGCCTCTGAGGTTGAGATGCAACAAAGTGTGAATCAGTTCTCTGTTGTCTATGCTAATTTTGGCCTAATAATTAATACCAAGAAAAAACAGGTTCTCCATCAGCCACCACCACATCATCCATACATGGAAATGTTGATTATAACAAACGGAGAAGTTTTAAATGCTGTGGATAAGTTCACTTACCCTGGTAGTGTACTTTCCAGGGATGTACACATTGACAACAAGGTTGATGCATTCATTGCCAGAGCTAACCCAGTGTTTGGGAGGCTCTGAAGAAAGGTCTGGGAGAGCAGATGTATTAGACTGACTACTAAACTGAAGGTCTACAGAGCTTTTGTGCTGACATCATTGTAATATGCTTGTGAAACATGGACAGACTACCAGCACCGTGTCAGGAAACTGAACTGCTTCCATTTGAACTGTCTTAGGAAGATTCTGAGGATCACCTAACATGATAAGGTACCAGACACTGAAGTCCTTGGTCTGGCTGAACTGCCAAGTATTCAACTGTACTTCAGAGAACACAATTCCAGTGGGCTGGCCTCGTTGTTCAAATGCAAAATGTATGCTTGCCAAAAAAACTATTTTTATGGAGAACTCACATGGGGCAGGCAATCACATGGTGGTCAGAAGACATGATAAAAAGACACTCTCAAGGTCTCTCTAAAGAACTTTGGATTTGACTGTGCAAGATGGGAGACACTGGCACAGGACCACTCAACATGGTGTGCCCACATCAGAAAGTATGCCGTGTTCTTTGAGCAAAGAGAATTGAGACAGCACAAAGTAAATGTAGGATGTGCAAATTTGAGATATCCACCTCAAATATTCACATGGCCTATCTGTGCCCAACCTGTGGTAGAGCATTCTGAGCTCATACAGGACTGATCAGCCACAGTCAGATACACTGAAATTTCACTTATCATGGTGATGTCACTTTGGTCCTCTTTGAAGAACCAACTATCGAACCAATATATTTGTACTCTGTACATTGGATACCTCTCCACATGACCATTTAGGGAGCCCCTAGACATGAGTCAAAATCTAAGTTTTAAGTAATTTTTCCATGGGATACTGGGGTAAGTACTTAAGGAGACAAAGAAAGAGATAATAAATCTGAGTCTTTGTCCAGACTACTTCATGATTAAAATCAATGTATACCATAGGAGTATGTTCAGAGCAGACAGGTCTCTCCTTAGTGGGGAGGAAGGGGAAGCTGTGCCCTATCCCCATGGGCCCAGTAGCATTTCAAATAGATGAAAAGGTGACAACTAGGCAGATAGAATGATTAAACAGACTCTTTAAGTAGTTCTAAGTTGTTTGTCATTACAAAACTGTTGTTACCATAGCAATTGTTCTCCTGGTTCTACTTATTTGACTGGTCATTATTTCATACACATCTTCCCAGAATTCTCAAACCATCCCCTTCATCATTTCTTGCTGTGTGTTACATCACATTCCCAAATGGACACTCCTTTAATTTAATTTGTTCCATTCCCTTATTTTTAACTCTGTGTGAACATTTTAATTTTAATTATATTTCTTGTATACATCACATTTTTAATTGTTTTTAAAGCTGTCTATTTCCTTTTCCATCTTATGAATGTATTCTTCCCATTTTTAACAGTAATTGTATATTTCCCATTCTCTTCCTATTTTCTTAATCTATATTTCCCATTTCTATATTTCCCATTTCTTCTTAATAAAGAAGAGAATGGTGAGGAAAGAATGTTTGTTCATAATGTAAGTGCTCTAGGTTTGATGCCATCTACTTCTCTATTTCCTTTCTTTTTGTCACCCAGATAACTATCACAGATGCTTTTTCTCTTAAGTCTTTCTTTTCAATCCACTCTGTATTTTTAGTTTATTTTGCTTAAGACTAATCGCTTCTTTAATCTACCTTCCTTCTTATTCCCCCCTCTTCTCCTGTTTCCCTGATGAGTAAATCATTCTCTCTCTCTCTCACTGTTCATGTGTGTATGTGTGTGTGTGTGCATTCTTTCTTTTTTTGACTAGTTCAGATGAAAGTAAGGTTCAAGTGCCGACTGTTTTCCCAACCCCTTCCTCTTCATTTGTGCAGTTTTCCATTTTTTTGATGGGGAAAATAAATTATGTGATTTTTTCTTCCTCTTTCCTTCCTTTTTTCTTTCTCACTCTTCCTTTCTCCCTTATTATATTCTTTTCTTTTTTTCATTTAACATCATCAAAATATTTTAAAAATTCTTCCAGGTTTTCTGTTTTATTAAATTCACTCTGTGGTCCACTAGGATAACAGGGTTCTGAGAGGACACCATGATATCACCCACATTAGTTCATGTTTCTTTAATCCTTATGCTTTAGTCCAATATACTCACTCATATTTACCTTCTTATGTTTCTCTTGATTCTTGTTGTTTGTATTTCAAAGGTTTTATATAACTACAGTCTTTTCATCATGAAGACTTGCAAATTCTCTGTGGCATTACAAATCAATTTCCTCCTATTGAAATATATTATTTTTCTTGATAAGTTTTCTTGTTTTTAATCCTATATTTTCTGCTTCATGTAATATCATATCCCATGCTCTCTGTTCTTTAGCCTCATGGCTACTAAGTTGTACATTTTTCTGATTGCAGAAGCCATGGCTAGGCAGCAATTTGTCTGGTAATTATTTGAGCATATTGGTGGCCCACAGCCCCACAAATGAAATAATACTTACAAAGTGATTGGTATAGTTCCTGCCATTTTAAAGGGTACTTAATAAATGCTTGTCACTTTCCCTTCCCCTCTTAAAGGGAACATGAAAGTTGTCATCAAGTTATTGATTGGCTATAGCATAGAAGAGGAATTAGACTTTTTTATGTTTTCTTTTAGAGGACAGAAGTACTAAACTTCAAAGAAGTAAATTTGGATTTGATAAAAGAAAATACTTCACAATTAAATCTATACAAAGGTGCCACGAAATGGCTACATCCTTGCCCCACACACCCTTCCCATAAGAGATAGTGACTTCTCTGTCATTGGAAATCTTCAAGAAAAGGGTGGATAATCTCTTGTCACTGTATTGTGGCAGGGAGTCTATTTTAGGAATAGATTGGATTCAAAGTCCATATAGATCCCTCTCAATTTTGATTTCTAATTCAAGGGACAAAGATCATTCCTCTTATGTAATAGCATCTCTGTTTGGCTGCCTTCGTAGTTTGTAAAACTTTTACATCCTTTTTGGAATTCATCTTACCTTTTCCCAGACATCCACATTTTACACTGGTCTCCTTTTTATTCTGCATGTCGCAAGAAGTTATCATAATCTACTGCTTGTCAGGCAAGCCTGAGTTGCTTTATTTCATATCTATGACTTTCTTTTGGGTTACTGTGTGGTATATCTTTTCAAGAGTGTCAGGAACACTGAGAGCAGTGTTTTTCACTGCCTTTTCCCAGTGGCTGTCATGATTTAGAACAAAAAGTCTGGAACTCTTGGTGCATCTATTTTAAAATGTTATATTAAAATAAAAAAACAAACTGTAATTTTAAAACCCAGGACTAATATATTACATTTTATCCTAAATTAAACATAGATGATTAGTTTTAAAGTAGAAGTGGTACATTAAAAAGGTATAAACAATTTTTAAAATGATTTATTAATCTCCAGTTAATAAAAATATTTTGAAAAAATTATAAAGGAGACTAGAATACTATTTTATGTAAGATATATATCCTATTGCTTTCTGAGCATTTAGGTTTTATTTCATCTACTAGCAACACCCATAAATCCATATATGATTTTTTCTGGAGTCTTCAGTGGCTTCCCATTTCATCTAAGGCCTTCCTGTACATGACTCCAACCTCTTCTGAATTCATCTATTCTCTGCAGTGTGAATGCACTGCTCCAATTAGATTTTCTTCTTCTCTTTCTGCTCTCCTTCCTCCTTCTTCTTCTCTTTCTTCTTCTTCTCTTTCTTCTTCTTCTCTTTCTTCTTCTTCTTCTTCTTTTTCTTCTTCTTCTCCTCCTTCTCCTCCTCCTTCTCCTTTGTCTTCATCTTCTTCTTCATCTTCATCTTCACCTTCATCTTTATCTTCATCTTCTGGTCTTGGACGCAGAACAAGATTTATACCTAACCTACTTCACTTTTTAATTTCTGGGCACACCACAGAAACTGAGCCTCAAGCACCACACCCTTTATCTCCAAGGCTAGAGCTTGTAATAACTGACCTTAATAATCCAATCAAAGAGCCAAAGACTGAGAGAGCAGGTATCTTGTTGAATGACCTCATCTAAAAGACATACAGAAAGATAGTAGCTCTAAGATATTGTATATTCATTTGCTTGACAAAGGAAGCTATAATAATTTTTAAAAATAATAAAGTAGAATGTAGTCAATGTTAAAGAGTGAAAATACTGTTGAATGGAAGGAATATTAAGTTCATTTTTATTTTTTCATAAAGGAAAACATATTTCCCAAACATATGGAAGATAAGATCTCTATTCAGTTCAATAAACATTCATTAAGCACCTAGTGTGTGAGGCAAAGTACACCTATATTCTTTCCTTAAGTTGTGTTTGTAACTATCTCAAAGAGTACTTATTTTTTTCCCATCTGATGGACTGCATGACTTTTTGTTCTTACATGTTGCTGTGATTTTTCAATATGGTTACTAGGTTTTTATGGCCCTTTCAATAAGAGAGAAAGACGTAGGAGTAGAGAGAATGCTCACTTCACAAAAATCAGTAAGATACAGCAATGTGCTGAAATTAACCAGACCTCTGGCCAGAAATCCAAGTAATGTTCCACCAATGAGTGAGGAGCACAAAGGGATGAGGCATTTCTTCCCACACCTGCCCTTCTCACATATTGCATAAAGAACTCTAAGTTATTCTATAGAGATGGCTGTCTACAACTTTTGAAAGCCTTCTTTCTGAGAATTTTGAATTCAAGGAGGATATTATTCACACACATACACACACACACACACACACATCTCCTTGTCAAATTTCCCCTTATTAGATTTGGTCCTTAACAAAAAGGATTTATTATATAGAACATGGACCCAGTGGAAAGGTCATACCCAAGGACCTGGTAGACCATGTGGGACTTTGAGACCACAGGTCCCCCCTCCCCGCTGAATTCTGTCAAGTTATTTTGGGATCCTGATGCCTCCCTCTAGTGTGTTTCACCTACAAATGTAATAAACATGTCATCTTTGCCAAGTTATTGATAAACACAAAAAACAGCATAGGGAAAAACACAGGTCCTTGGGCCACTCAACTGGAGACCTCTTTCCAAGCTAACAACAACTAATGATTACATTTTGGGTTCTAAATAGATGACACTATTGGTTATTCTGCATCCTTCTGCTTTTATTTTTACTGGAATAACAAGATAATCTATTGTTAGATGTCTTGCTAAAAGAAAAGGACACATATGTAAATGTGTTTATATATATAATATGTTTATACACATATGTATGCATGTGTATACAACTATATGTTCCTGCTTTACCAGTCTATAACCCTGTCATAAAAAAGGAAATAAAGGGAGACTTGAACGACTTGTTTTTGTCATGTCAGTGAAGTGCATAGACACTTCCCTTTGCATACAGATATATACAGATGGCTTCCTGTCTTGTCTTCCTTGCTTCGTTCACTTAGGAGTTTGTACCATGTGATTTCTGTATTCTCAGTTTTGACCCTATAATCAACTAGCTCAACATTACGCTGCCCTCTGCTCTCAGATTGCATCCCATGCTTTACTATTCTCTAACTCTGGATTACCCCCACATTTTCCTCCTCCACTCCCACTCACAGGCTGTTGAATACTGCTGGTAGAAATTATATAACCATGCTCGCTGGGTCCACTACACATTTTTTATCTAATCTAAACAGAGCTCTCGTTTTAATTAGTATTGCCTTTTCTGTTATCCTTAAGCCTCCTACACTACCCTTTCCCTCACTGTCTCAACAAAGCACTTCAATTCATATTTTTTTGAGAAAATAGAGGTAATTGACCACACCTTCTGTCTTCTACTCTGCAAATCAAGAAATAAATCTTGATGTTATCTTCTCTTTGACTCCAGTCTTTGAGGAAGTTGTCCTTCTCTTCACCAGAGTCAACACTTTTATTTCTATCTTCATCCTATTTTTTCTTTTGCCCTTTAACTGTCCCCCCTAGCCATCCCCAGGCTCATCTAGCCTTCAATCTGGTGGCTTATCTCCTACTGCCGGTGAACATGTCCAAGTGTTCCTCATCCTTACAAAAACACCTCCAGTGGATCTTTCCACTCATATCAAGCTACCAGCACGTGTATTCTTCCATTCTAATCTCCTAGAAAAAGCTATCTACACTGACATCCTCTACTTCTTCTACTTTCCCTTTTAAATACATTTCAAAACTCATTAGTCAAGTGAAACTATTTTCTCTAAAATTAACAATGATCTCTTAATTTCCAAATTGGATAGCCTTTTTTGGATCCTTATCAGTACTGAGTTCTGCAGTGTATTTGACACTATACACTATCATCTCCCAGAAAGTCTGAGGGTTCTCCCCTCCCAGATTAATATCTTTGTGATGGTAAATTAGTTCATCTTTTGTATCAGTTATTACTCAGCCCTTAATAATTGAATGGGCATTGCTCCGGACAAACTGAAGCCTAGGAAGACCTTAATTTAGAAAGGCCAAGGTTATGTGCTGCATCCTGGGCCATTGCCAGTCATCTTGACTTTTGTCTTGTCATTGGATGTTGATGACTCTGGAAGAGAGAGAGAGGCAGGTGACTTTACGCAGCTCTGTCTCACTTAAATCCAATTCATGAGCAGGTCAAGACATTACCCTCATCATGCTACTGCTCTTCTCTAAGAACCAAGGATAAACAATGAAAACAACTCTCTCTTCTCTGGATTTTCTTGACATCCCTCTTTTTTGCTCTTCCTACCTATATGATAGCAATTGGTCAGTTTCCCTTATGAGAATATCATCCATGAGAAAGTGCTCAGTATATAATAAGAGCTTAATAAATTCTATTTTCATTATTTTCATTCATCATACCTCCTAACTGAATTTGTACCCCCAAGGATCTATTCTGTGAGCTATCATCTCTAAGCAAAGGACTCTCAGATTTACATGGCTGCTAACCCTAATATCTCTCCAGATTTCTAGTCACACATTAACAGTTTCCTATCAGACATGTAAAATACAATGTCTATTAGGCATCTTTAACTCAGAATAAATTGAAGAGAACTCATTATTTTTCTCCCAGTCTATCCTTCCTCTGACCTTCCTTATTTCCATTGACAGTATCATCATCCATTCATCTAGATTTGAATTCTCTAAGGTAGTCTCAACTCTTCACTCTTCTTGATCCCACATATAAAATAATTTGCTAAATCTCATAATTTTCCCCTTCATAACTTCACTTATTTTTGCATCTTTCTGTGCACTAACAGAGTTATCACCATTGCTTTGTCATCATTGCTTAGGCTCTTATCACCTCCACCTCCTACCAAAGATATTGCAATGGTCTCTTAATTGCAATCTTTATAATTCTACTGGAACCTCTTCAAAAATTTACCAAACCTAGAGTACATAAACCTGGGCACCTTTGAGTATTCCAAGACTAGTAAAAATTCCTTTGATATTGGGGCTGATCTTTGTCTCTTTTAACTCTTTCTATCTATGCTACTTGTCCCTCTCCTACATCTTGGGGTAAAAATCCAATGTAAGTAGATTACTTCAGGTGGTTTGGTTAATGAAGTACCAAAAGACTACCTTAATTTTAAAGGTAGATTTACCTATATAGTTCTAATCCTCTAGTATAGATCCTGAGATCGGAAGATAATAGAACTTCATTGTTTTGGTTTTTGGAAAACTAGACACCAACATCAATCTATTTACCAATATAATTTATCTGAATAAAATAGCAATAATACTGAACTTATTGACGTATCAAGACATAATTAGCACAATGATGATGATGGTGATGTTGATGAAGATGATGGGTATAGTGCTATAAAGCTGGCAAAGCACTGTACACATATTATCTCAATTGATCACCTTAGCATCCCTGTGTTAAATTGATATATAACTATCCCATTTTTACAGATGAGGAAATTGAATTTGAGAGAAGTTACATGACTTTCCCAGGGTCATAAAGCTAGTAAGTGTCTGAGGCAAGATGTGCATTCTTGTCTAATTGACTCCAACTCCATTTCTCTATCCACTTTGCCACCTAATTGCTGTAATCACCCATAAGAACATATGCAAACAACTTTATGATTATTTGCCTAATTAGATATGCACTTTATGTGAACTTGGAAGGCTTTTTAGGCTCTAGGTTTATTTTGGGGATGTATGATTATATATTTTTCCATTTGCAAAGGGAAAAAGAATATTGACTAATGGGTAATATTTGCAAAGTGTTTTGAGACTTTTGAATGTAAAGTGCAACCCTAAATGTGATCACAATAATGTTGGCAATACTACTCTTCTGGTATTACTTCAGATGCTAAGAGAGAGTAGGGTATAGTGGAGAGGATCATGAACTTGGAACCAGGGAAGACTGGATTCAAATCCTACTATGGCACCTACTATCTGTGAGATCATGGACAAATCATGTACCATTTCTTATTCTTTGTCAACTCTATGACAGAAGATAGCTATGATCTGTGTTCATAGAGGGAGAAAAACAAAATCACTGGCCCTTGATGCACTGACATACCGACGTAAGCACTCACAAATAAAGAATCTAGCATGTTGTTTAATTCTCAGAAATAAGACTTTCCAAAAGAACTACAGAAAAGAGCCTTTCTTTTCCTGCCCCACACCCCATGTGATAGCCTACACAGTCTTATGTACTGTAAATGAAAAGTGAATTTAGAAAGAAATGCCATCTTCCCTTGTACTTTGCATTCAAAGGTAGAACAGTACTTGTGTTTATGGCCAGGAGCATGGCTGGCTATGGCACATCATTAGATCTTAGTGAATGTTGTGAAGTGAGCATTTCCTACATCTGCCCTTCTATCTGCCATATCAAAAGTGCCATAAAAACCTGGTTTTTATCAAAAGGGGTACAAACATGTTAGAGCTAGGAGTCATACAAGCCACCAGATAAAGAAAAATTAATCCTCTTTTTGAGGTAGTTACAAATCCAGCTTAAGAAGAGAATACAAGTGTACTTTGCCTCACCTATTAGGTGCTTAATGAATGTTTATTAATTCAAATAAGATTTCTTGTCTGTGTTTTAGGAATATGCTTTCTTTTATGGAAAGGAGAAAAATTTAATATTCCTTCCATTTAATGGTGTTTTCATTTTTTGACAGTGACTACATTCTGTTTTTTACGATTCTAAATTAGCATTACAATTTTCCCAGTCAAGCAAATGACTACCCAACATCTTAGAGCTACTATTTTTTACAGTGTGTCCCAACATATTCCTGAGTTTCAGAATCAAAGTCTAAACACAAATATGTGTCTCTGTACTTCATCCAATACTGAAATTCTTCCACATCTGGAGTGCAATATGGTAGTTACTATGAAAAAAGACAGTAATTTTTTTCTTGAAATGTTAACACAAAATCCAAAATGAATGAATAGAACCTGCTAAAGAAAATATAATTAACTAAATTGAAATTTATTGTTAGAAAAACTGCCATTGAATTTTTATTTGCAATGTAGCATTTATGATATATTACAATTCAAAACACAGTAAGTTACACACTTTAGAAGCAGTGGTTGTTCCTCACATTATTCATAAAATGTAGATTAGTTTTATATTTTTTTCATTTTTAACTAATGAAAACTCAAGAGACAATTGAGGATGATATGTCATTTTTGGCAGTCCCTAATGGAATAAAACAAGGAAGAATAATAGATTGGAGATTTGGAAACAATTTCATAGATAATCTAGTTCGATTTTTCATTTACCTCTCATTTGTTCCCCAGGTTATCACCCCTGTGCTGAATGTATTCTACTCCCTTCCCTATCTCAACCCCATGGTGAATTCTCTATACTATTCACTAGCTGAACTTCTTGCTTCCTTTCCATGCGCTAATTATGCCTTGCAAAATTTTAACCTTATATTTCTTCCACATCCACTGCCTAATTCATGCACTACTGAACAAAAGTCACAAAACCATACTAACCGGGCCTAATACAAATTTATATTACATAATCTCAACCGGGCCCATGCTGCAGCCTCTCTTTAATCTGCTTGCTCTTGCATCCACCCCAGTGGGTATTGAAAACCTTTCATCACTCCTTAAGCCTCCACTGGTGTCTCCTCCCCGCATCCTTTCAGCTGAAGACCTTAACTCATACCTGACTGAGAAAATGAGGCCATTTGTCAAGAGCTCCTTGTTTTCCCCTCCTCCTCACCTCTCATCAGTAACATACCTTCCTCTATCATCATATTCCTTCAACCATCTAACCATAGGTGGCTTTCTTCCTTGTCAATACCAATACTTCTATTGATTTTAGTCTATCTTCCCCCAAATATTGACCCCTGTATCACTACATGTGCTCTCTCTCACCCTCCTTCCCTCCCTCCCTTCCTCCCTCTCTCTCTCTCTCTCTTTCTCTCTCTCCCCCCTCTCTCCCTCTCTCTTTCTCTCCCCCTTTCTTTTCTCTCTCTCTCCCTCTCTCTCTCCTTCTCTTTCTATCTCTCTTCATCCTGTATATCCTCAAAACTATTTTGGGGTTCAGGCAGGTATGGGGTAAGGTCTTCAGCTGAAAAGATATGCATTTATTCCATATATCTACTCTGTTATCAGATTTAGTCAACACAAACTTCTTTCCACTCACTAATGCAGACCATTATCATCTCATGCCTGAATTATGTTAATTCCAGTTGACCTAACTGCTCAAACTTTTCCTCACTCCAAACCATCCTCCACTTACCTGCCAAAGTGATTTTCTAAAAGTCAAAGTTGCTCTGTGTCACAATCAGTGAACACAATCCAGTGCTTGCCTATTACTGTAAGGATAAAACATAAAATCCTCTGTCATCTACATCCATTCACAACTTGACTCCTTCCTATCTTTCCATATTCTTATACTTTGCTTCCTTCCATATACTCTCTGATCTGGCAAAACAGATCTTACATTGCAACCCTTGACTCCTTACTGTTTCACTGACTGTTTCCTATACCTGGGATATTTTGCCTCTTGCCTTCTGACTCCTGGCGTCCTTAGCTTTCTTAAAGACTCAGCTAAAATCATGTCTTTTGCAGGAAGTCTTTCATATACTCCCTCTCCTATTGATACTTCCTGCCCTTTTCAGATACATTTCATTTACCCTGTATATATTTTGTATGTGCATTATTGGGGGCACACTAACTCCATCATTTGAAAAATTGTTAAGGGCTAGGAACCATGCCTTTCTTTGTATCCTTTGTCCTTGGCATAGTACCGGGTGCAAATAATTCCTTGTTAAATGGACAATGAAAGAATTCTTTTTGTATCATCTTTGATAGATTCTCATCCTATTTCTGCTTGAATATATCCAGTAACATATTCAATACTTTACAGGTAATCTTTTGGGGGGAAAATTGTAGAAGACAGGACCAACTGAACTATGTCAAACATCTACATATATTCTTTCAGTTTGAAAAAAATTAGTGAATGAACACTCTGTTGATGGCTCTCCAGGCAGTTTTGATCTTTCTATTTAATTTCATTATAATTCAATTTATATTTCCCTATCTTGCTTGTGGGGATATCTGTTAGGAGTTTGCTTACTTAGCAATCTTTATCAAAAATCTTACACTCTCTATTCTAGATGTTTGGAATGGAAGGAGTCATAATAATTCTTCCTCTTGCCTACTCAACTTTAGCCAGAATAATATGTCTTGGAACATGTGACCCAATAAATTAGATGCCTTTTTTTTAAAAAACATAATTGACTCTTCTTGTGTAAAAACTAAGTTGTCCCTTAAAAAGTCCAACTCCTGAAGTAGTTAGTAACATGGCAGGTGAGATCAGTTTGGGAATGGGTTGTGGATTAGGAGCATCTTTTGGAAGGGAGGATGGTGTCCAGCTCATGGATGCCATCTTTGTTGGTGATCCAGATGTTGAAGGATGGTAGTTTCAAGATGAAGCAATTCCGGAGCCCTTCTAGACAATTCTTCAGGAGTTCTACTACATATTCATGTGTGATACTTGGTTTGCAGTAGTGATCTAGAATGCTGAGGGTCAAGAATGCACCATAATTATGAGCTGCAAATGAAACTTTGGCCTGAACTTCCAGTTAACCCATCTACTAGAGTCAAGGTCCTTCATGCTCATCATATCCAGCCAATAGGAGGCTGACATGGTATGGGATCTGACTCTGGAAGTAGTCATCCAGATTTTGATGTGTGAAGTTAAGTTAGCTGTTGCTGTGGGAGACAGTTCATCATCATTGCACATCTTGTAGAGTTCTACATTTTTCTTAACATATTCAGCAAACTGTACAATGTCTCTAGACTCTCCAACACAGAGAAGTAAGATCTTCTCACTCATTTTAAACACCATCATAATTGTCCTTCATCTGGATGATATTGCTGGTAGTCACACAGTCCAAGGTCACCAAGATGTAGCCAGGACCCTGGATACCAATAAGGTACTCTGTAGCACGTGGGGTGGGCATTTCTAGTGACCTTGTGTCTGGGCTTAAAACCCTTAGGAAATGAGCAACAGGTATAATGCTGGCAAGAAGATTCCCAAGAACCTGGCATGTGACCTTAATAGACTAGAAGTAGTCTAACAATGGATTAACAATAAATAACAATTTAAACATGGTTTAACAATACAGTAAGGCTTTCTTCTCTATTCCTCACCCCTGCCTCTGTCATCTTTGGACTCTTTACAGTATGTGAAGCAGAAACAGAAAACTGTATTGTGGGGGGCGGGGCTCATAGGAAAACCAGAGGCAGTTTTCTCTCACTCATTCTCCTCTTATCTCCTTCCCTCAAACCCTCTCTTTTTTATTGGTTTAAACTTGGGAATATTTGGGGAAAATTGCTGTACATGTAGTTTTCCTAAATTTTAGTAGAGGATTTTTGCAGTATCTTTCATACTAATCTTGTGAATAAGATATAGAGATGTGAAATAGTCTATTATACTATTGGATTAATTTAGAAAAGGCTGAAACCAAAGTGTAGGCTTTGATATTAAACTGAAAGGAGGTTTCCTCTGCTGAATGTCATGGGTCTGTACTTGTCCCTGTGTCACCTAACTTCTTTTTTATTAATGGATTGAATAAAAGACTATGTAGAATGCTTATCAAATTCACAGATGGTCAGGTTTCAGAAAGGTGTTAAAAGCCTAGAAAATTGGGCCTAACCTAATTAAGTGAAATTTAATAAGAAAAATAAAACAAAAATTATTAAGATACAAAAGTTCAACTTTATTTTTGTCAGTATTCACAAGTATATTGATCTACTGTTATCTTTCTTTGCTTCATCTTCCTTTGATTTAAATATAAGACAATATTTATCTTATAAAAGAATTTTGGTAGAGTATTTCATCAGTTTTAGAAAATAATTCCTGAGAAATAACTAATAAGAAAATATTTTTACATGATTTCACATACAAGCTATATCACACCATTTCAGGGAAGAGAGCAGGGAGGAAGTGACAGAGAAAATTTAAAATTCAGAACTTAAAAGAAAATTAAAAATTGTTTTTACCTGTCATTGAGGAAAATAAAATATTATTTTAAAAACTGGGATGAATAAAATAATTTGTGAGATATAGGTAGTATTTTTCTCTAAATGTTTGATAGACATTTCCCTGTAAATTCATCTGGACTAGGAAATATTCCATCCATCCTTACTAGTTCCTTTACAACTGCTACTATTTCTACTAAAGATAAATCTGGTGTTCCATTAGTTTGGATGTTTTGTACTTTTTTAAAGATAATTCTATAAACTTTAAAGCCAACAAAATTGAGAATACATAGGAAATAGAGAAAAATCTTCTCCAGATCATTGCATTTTATTCTCACTTTTGTTGATCAATAAATGTCTAGAAATTAATTTTATATCTACAAATTAAAGAAGACAGTATAGAATGACAATTCATCTAAAGTGAACTACAATTGCACTGAGTCAGCATTACAATATAGCAGCCTCCAAAGCTAATAAATCAAATGCTCCCCTAGGAGAAATATTGTATACAGAATGAAGTGATTAGAGGACTATTCTGTGCTCTGCTCAGATCATATCTGTACTTGTGTCATTAATCCCAGGAACCACATATTAGGAAGATAATGGATAAGCTGGAGAGCACCCAGAGGAAAACATCCAAGATAGTGAAGAACTTAAATAAAATGTTATATATGGATGACACAATGGAACTACAGATATTTAACCTGAATAATAGTCTTGTGGGCAATATGATAGTTGTCTTCAAGTATATAAAGGAATGACATATAGAAAAGGTATTTTACTTACTTTTTTGGTGCTAGAAAATAGAACTAGTGATTTATTTTTTGATATTTTTAGATTCAGTCTCCCTATCTTAACTAGGCTGGAAGGATAGCATCTACTCCCAAGCTTGATCCCATTGTTGATCAGCAGGGAAGCTGTGACCTGTTTCATTCTTGCCTGGGCAAATTCATCTCTTCCTAGGTAGCTTGTTGGTTACTTGCTCTCAAGGGCTAAGCATAGTGGTGTCAGACAGTGCAGATATCTAATGCATAGCTCAAAATGCACATGTGCAAGTAACTGATCAGCCTCAGGCCTTTCTGGCATCAAGAATTATGTATATGTACCATAGTAGTGGGCAGAATGAGGGACATTTGCTGGAAGCTACAAAGCAACAAACAAGCTTTATATAAGGAAATAAAGCTACCCAAAAGTTGAAAAACTGTTCAGAAGGTGATAGACTTTGGCTGTCTTTAGGCATAGGCTAGTCTTCTATAAATAAAATTCAGGTCTATGAGGTACTTTATGAGAAATTGCTGAAATATCCTTATACTGTTTCATTTGTACCTAATCGAGCAAGCCCACCATATAACATGTCCATCTGCAATGTCTCTGAGCCTGTGATGAAAACTTCAGGAAAGGCAAAAGGGTCTTGTATAATTGGCATTGCTTTGCCTTGAAATCAACTCCTTTAATTATATCTTGTACACATGTCCCATATGCACCTAAAACATTGAGGGGAAAATCAAAATATTATCTGATAGATGGTGAGATCTGGATAAAGTAAGTCTACCAGGATGTTCACAACATTGGCCAAGCACAGTGGTCTTAACTGAATGTGGAAAGTAGTACTTCTCATGCCTGTTCTAAGAAAGTAACATCTTTTATGCCCTTCCAAATCTTGGAGATTTGTACCTTACTCCATGTACGATGAGGTGAAGGAAACATCAAATCATGTTTAGGCCCCTTTCTTTTATGCAAAGAATAGGTCTCTTCCTGTAAGGGAATTGCTAACCCCCAGCCTCTTGGACAGCATTCACTAGTCACGATTCAGGTAAACTAAGGGGTAACTGGTAAGGCATGAACAAAATGGTGCTGGGAGGAAGGGTTCCGACCCTGTTTTGCTCAAGGCTATTTCCTGGACCTGGGGAGAACAAAGAAGACCCAAGATGTTTTGCTAACTAGGGGCTATGTGGCAGTCCTGGTCATAGGTATAGGGATTTCCTTATTAGGGCAAACTTTTTGCTGATAGGTCCACTGAGGGCTCTAGTGTAGGGAAAGAGATAAAAGCACTGCTTGCTGTTACAATAAATGGAGTTGCTCACTATCTTGTCTCCCACCTCATTCATTACTTACAGCTCACTCCACCAAGGCCAACAGGCACTGCTGGTCAGATAAGGCCTGTTGGTCTGAGAGCTCAGGCCCAGACACCCTAACATCTTCCACATCTCTAAGCCTGTCCTAGAAATATTAACTGATACATCATATTTTTTTTGATTAATGATAATCATTCCACTCTTTCCTTATTGGCATAGCTCCTCTATGTTGTTGTACTTGAGAAATACGATCAAGAACCAGAGAGTTGGTGATAGCTGAATCTGTAATTCACATAAGTCATTTAGAAAGACACAAATTCCAAGTGATATGTCCCTTTTGGCTGATTTTATCTTCATAAATTGGCCAACCCCAACTGGTCTTGTGTTCGTCCTTTGTTTTTGAAGAGGACCATGACATCAGAGAAATGATGACATGACATGCACTTGAATTCGTTTTTAGTGATGGAGGGCTGTGCAAGGTCACCAGCCTCACTTTCTCTTTCTGAGTCATCTGGATCCAGTGACCAGATATTCATCAGGACGACTGGAGATAGCCCATCATGTAATGGGAGACCTTGACCTTTTAGGTTGAGGTCTTTTCAGGTACAACCCTGATACCATGTTGGTCAAGACCATCTTATTTCCATAGGAAGATTCCACAGTGGTAACTACAAACAACACATATCCTGTTTGGAAAAAAGGATTTATTTATCATTCCCCAGTCATGGCCTTTATCATGCAATTCCCCTATAACTCCAAAGTCCTAAATGACCCTTCCTTCTTTGTGGCCCTCATCCAGCCAGAGTAGCACCACTCAAAATAGCTCATGTCTAAGATTGGAAGACAAGTGGGAAGGTTAGGGGAAAAAAGAGATGTCCTATGGGATTTAAAGTAACAAAGCATCCCCATAACTCCCTTTTCCTTTCAATTTTCTGTTCTTTTGTATAGGCTCATTTATCACTGGAGTCTTGTGGCTGCCATGCCAGTCTATTTACTTCACTGAAAATGTTATCCATGCTGAGTACAATATAACCTGACCTAGGTCCATGAGAAAAACCCTCAGTTGTACCCAACTGTATATCTTTCTAATGATAATGCTATGTAGGGTATAGCATTTGCTATATGTCCTCTCCCCATCACTATGCAAAAAGGTATCTCTATATTAGTCTCTCTTTCTTAGGTTGGATTGTCATATAAATGAGATCCATTAGGGCCAAAGGAGTGAAACATCCAACAAGCTTAGTACCTTTTTCAGTTCTCTTGTAAAAATGCCACAAAAGACCAAAAATTTTTAGCTCCAAGTAGAAAATGATTGCTGGAACTTAGTTATTTAATCAAACAATTTAACACCATACTGATGAAACCCCAGTTCTGTATCCATTGAATCTTGACACCTATGTGGGTACTCAAACACATCTAGGAAGTCTACCTTCAAGTCTCCATAACAAGCCATTGGAGACTTGTGTTTCTCTCCTTAGGGAAGTAACTGCCAGATTTTCAGGTACCTGAATTACAAAGAACACTTTTGTCCTGAATGAGTCAAAAGTATTCTTCCCTTATTTCAAGATGTGGCTCAATTTTTACCTTCTGCATAACTCCTAAATGCTAGGACCCTCCCTCCTACAATAACTTTTAATTATTTACTTTTATTTATTTGTATTAATTTTCTTTATATTTGTGTTGTATATTTTTATCTATTTGTTTGATTTTTAAAATTAAATTAATTAATTTATTTTTACTTTTCAACATTCAGTTCCACAAGCTTTTGCATTTTAAATTTTCTTCCCATCCCTTCCCTCCCCTGTCCCCAAGCTCACATGCAATCTGATATAGGCTCTACCTTTACATTCATATTAAATATACTTTCACATTAGTCATGTTGTAGGGAAGAATTAGAAGCAATGGAATGAACCATGAGAAAGAAGAAACAAAACAAACCACAAAAAGAAGAGAGAGAGAAGTATGCTTCGATGTACATTCTTTCCCTGGATGTGGATAGCTTTTTCCATCGTAAGCCCCTGGGAGCTGGTTTAGAAACTTGCATTGCTGAGAAGAGTTAAGTCTATCAAAGTCAGTCATCACACAATGTGACTCTAACTGTACAATATTCTCCTGGTTTTGCTCACTTCACTCAGCATCAGTTCATATAAGCCTTTCGAGGTTTTTCTGCAGTCCTGTTCATCATTTCTCATAGCACAATAATATTCCATTACAATCATATACCACAACTTGTTCAGTCATTCCCTAATTGATGAGAATCCTCTCAATTTCTACTTTTTTGCGACAAAAAGAGTCGCTATAAATATTTTTGTACATGTGTATCCTTTTCCCATTTTTATGGTTTCTTTGGGATACAGCCCTAGAGGTGGTATTGCTGAGTCAAAGGATATGCACATTATTATAGCCCTTTGGGCAAAGTTCCAAATTGTTCTCCTAAATAATTGGATCAGTTCACAACTCCACCAACAACGCATTAGTGTTCCAATTTTCCCACGTCTTCTCCAGCATTTATGTTTTTCTATTTTGTCATATTAACCAATCTAATAGGTGTGATGTGGTGCCTAAGAGTTGTTTTGATTTGCATTTCTCTAATCAATAGTGATTTAGAGCATTTTCCCCATATAACTATAGTACCTTTATTTTCTTTATGTGCTGTATATATTTATACATGTACTTATCTTCCTTATTACCAAGTTCCTTGAGAATAGATTGTTTTATTTATTGAATTTGTATCCTCAGTGCCTAGCACTTAATAAATACTTCCTGGCTATCATAGACTGAAATTTAGAAAACTGGGAAAAATCTAACTTGCATTGTCCTCACAATGATCCAAACTTTCTCCCAAGATACCATGAATATTGTTGGAAAGATGATGGTGAATTATATTCCATAAGGAATGGGGTGTCACATATATTATTGAACAGAAGTATGACAAGATTGGAGCTGGATATCTATTTGTATTATAGGAATTATAAGAATATATATATCTCATATATATTATATATAATGTGTATGTAGCATATATATATATATTATAACTATATAAGATATTGAATAAAATAGGAGAAATCTAGTACTTTGGAACTTTTACATACTCTGTTTTCTGAACATCAGTTTCTTTCATAAGGCAAGTCTATCTTGGAACCCCTCCAAGGAGATTCAATGACTGGTATACCAAAAGGACTTCATTATAAAAGAAGTGTTACCTGTAAAGTGGTTCTTAGCAGACTCCAGGGATAGCATTAAAGCATGGCTCCAGGGTATTTCCAAAGTACCGGGAAAATGCAAAAATAGAAAGCAGTGTTCATTAGTTTTTGGATTTATGTAATGCTTCTCCTTAAGAAGCAAGAAAATGTTTCCATAGGATAGAGCCAAAGGAAGTTCAATATTCTATTTACTGCCTTGATTAGGTAACTAAATATCATTATGACATAAAAGTTAAGATATTGAATTTCCACCATATAGAAAAGGCATTTTATTTTCATTATTTCCCAAGGAATTTTCTTTAGTTAAGTAGGCTAAGGCTGGATGGCTTAGCTCTTCTCAATCTAATCTGGGATTCTGCCATCCCCCATGCACTAATTCAGGCTAAATGCTATGCCTGATACTGCCTGTTTATCTTCTTATATTGAAATCCTCAGAAATTAGGGGCTAGGTTGAATGTTTCCTCCTCTGCAGAGACTTCACTGAAAATCTGTATTCAGAAGGACCTCAGTGACTAGTGAATCTGTGTGTGTTTGTGTCCATCCTTCATTGCCAAAGAAGACCATGCCATCAGAGAAATAATGACATGACTTGTACCTGACTTTGTTTTGAGTGAGGGAGGGCTGACTAGTGAATCTAACCCATAAATAAAAGAAATCTTCACTATACTATGCCTGATTAGTGATTGTCCAGCCCACTGAAAGACCTTCATGAAGGGTGATCTGCCACCTTCTTAGGCTATCCATTCCATTTTTTAGACACCTCAAGTTATTGGGAAAAAACTTTCTAAACACAGAACCTAAATGGGCCTCTTCACAGTTTCTGAATGTTTTCCCTTGTTCTACCCCCTGCAGTCAAACAGGATAAAAAAATAAATCTAAACACATTTCTACATTATAGCTTTTCAAATAGCTGGAAACAATTATCATGTCCCAGCTGAGTTTTAGCCTCTCTTATTCCTTCAAATAGTCCTCATATGAAAATAATTCAGGCCCTTTACCCTCCTTTTCTCTGTCTTCCTTTTGTCCCTCCCCAACTTATCAATATCCTTCTTAAATTATGGCATCTAGAAATTAATCTTTGCTCCAGATGAGGTTTCATGAGGGCAAAGTGCCCTCTTAGTCCTCTTCTTGGAAACTAGACATTTAAAAAAAATGCAGCCAAAGATTACATAAGTGTTTTGTTTGTTCATGTTTGTTTGGTTCAGCCGGAACATCAAATTGCTGGCTTAACTGTACTTGTAGGTCACTAAAATCCCCAGATCCATTTCAGAACTACTGCTTGTCCAAGCTCCCCTCATCTTACACTTGTGAAATTTATTTTTATATCCAAGTTTAATTCAACATTTACCCCTGTTTAATTTCATGGCATTTGATTCAACCCAATCAATGTTCTAGTCTGCCAAGGTCCTTTTGAATCCTGCCTTCATGCTCCAGTAGGTTACCAATTCATTCAAACTTTGTGACATTTGCAGTTTTAATCACCATGCCATCTATACTTTTATTCAAATGATTGATAGAAATGTTAACTAGTACATGGACAAGCACAGATCTCTGAGGACCTCCATTAGAGACCTTCTACCACATTGTCATTGAACCATTAATAACTATTCTTTATGTTTGGCTACCCCACTAGTTCTGAATCTTCATATTTGCATTCTTATCTAGTGCTTACCAATCTATTTTCTCCAAAACAATAGTATATCACACTTTAGCAAAAGCCATAGAATCGCTAGTGCTTACCACAGGACTTTAAATGTAGTAAATGACAGTTAAATGAATTTTCATTCTTTCATTCACTAAAACCATAATCATAACATTAGTAGTTCTGTTGAAAAAGGAAAGAAGTTTAGTTAGTCTGACATGACTTGTTTCTTGATGAAGCCATGCCTAGTTCTTTGTGATCCTTATTTGTCATTCTGTGTGCTCATCCTTCATTGCTGAAGAAGACCCTGCCATCAGAGAAATAGTGACATGACTTGCACTTGACTGTTTTCAGTGAGGCAAGGCTGTATAGGTCACTACCTTCACTTCTCCTCCATAGCCATCTGAATCCAGTGACCAGATATTCATCAGGAAGACTGGAGATGACCCAGGATGAGGCAATTAGGGGTAAGTGACTTCCCCAAGGTCACACAGCTAGTGAATGAATATCAAGTGTCTGAGATGAGATTTGAACTCAGGTCCTCCTGACTCCTGCACTGGTACTCTATCCATTGCACCACCTAGTTGCCCCATTTATCATTCTAATGAGTTATTAAAGATATCAAAATCAACCTCACTGGCTTAGAACTTAGAACTCCGTAAGTTCAGTTTTTTCCCTTTTTGAAAAACAGGGTATCGATTTTCTTTTTACAACCTTGTGGTAGCTTTCCCATTTTCTGTTATCCTTCAATATCATATATAGGGGCTCCAGTAGTTACCTCCAAGTGTTTTTTACATAAAAAAGATCTCTCTCTGTCTCTCTCTCTCTTTCATCAAAGCTCATTGTGTTTAATATAAGGAAGAGCTTCCTAAAAATTTGCAGTTTTGCCAATAATTTTACCTAATAATTTGCAAATGTGCAAGAAGCAGGATGGGCTGCATTGCAAAATCACTTATACCTGGAATTATGAGTGATATAGTAGAAGAGATTCCTGTTCAGGATGTCCACTGATATTCTGTGAGTCTGTGAATTTCTATTAATTCATTATCTCCTCCTAAAAAAGTGTTTCTAGGTTGTATGATATTGTGGATGGATATGATGCTATGGATGGATGAATCCTGGTCTAGGAGTTAGTATGGATGGATTTCAAAATGAACCTCTGACAATTTCTAGCTCTGTGACTGTGTGAGGCTTACATGTTTCAAGGAATGTCCCTCATATGTAGCAAGAGGGTGTCATTGTGTGGCTTGAAGGGAGGCAGAATAGACATATCTAGTCTTTTTTTCTCCCACCTTTCTCCAAGGAACACTTTAATTCATGCCAGAAATGGAAGAAAATGTTTGGGACCAGAGGACACGCTGCTCTTTTCAGAGAGAGGGGTAATAGGATAGAATTACATCCAAATCATGAGAAAACAGCTATCAGAGTAAGTAAACATATGAAAATATATACTAGACAATACAGAGTGAAGGAACTTTCTAGGAGCAAGGTAACTCAGTTCAACCAAGAGAGAAAATCCTAGAATTCACCTAAAGGAAAGTTCCTCAAAGTCTATTGTAGGAAGCTGGAACCAAGGACATGGCAGAGACTGCTGGCTCATATCATGTCTTCTCAGAATCTTTTCCTTTAGTAGCCTGAAGTGAGGTTGGCTTTGTCCTAAAGCTGGAAGCCAGAATGACTGGAGAGCCTAGTGAAGACTAAAGACAAGTGTAGAATTCTCTATCAATCTCCCCAAACTCATCCCTGGCCCTCATGAATGTCCAAGCATTCACCTCCCACAATGAGGAGAAAGTCCCTTACTATCTGACTTTGGAACTGAGGTTATATTTCTCTCTTCAGTGGAGCTCTTTGCAGTCTTTTGAAAAGATCATCTGGGCAAGTTGAAAACCTATAAGTATAGAGTATAAACTCAAGCATCAGCACTTGAAAACAACAAAGGTAATTTATGTGGTATCCCAGGTAATCAAGCTGCCATTGGGACAGAAATATAACTTACACAACCACGAGGGGGTCACTAAACCACTATGTGCCCCAGCCACATTTCCAGGATTTATCTACTAAGTCACAAACAGGTGATGTTCCTTGGGGATAAAAGAAGTTTCTTATCTTGGTGAAATCAGTTTGTGTGTACTGCATACTAAAATAAGCTTTTCACTTAACTCTTAAAAATGGATTCCAATTTGTATAAAATCAGTTCCATGAATGGATTTTCCAGGTCCTTTGGCCTAACTTTGTTAGTTTAAGCAGTATGGTGTCACCCTGACCCAAGCATAATGTTCTTTGCAGAGCCTACTTTGGAGGTAGTACCCTACACAGACAAAAAAATGGTCAATGGACACACTCAGGAGAAACATCCAGCCTGTTGATCACTAGTATTCAGAGTAATCAGAAATTACTCATCGCTAAGTGAAAATCCTCAGGTACTGCCAGAATCTCCCAAGCTTTAAGGAGGCTCTTAGGACATAATGCCTAGGAGGGCCTCATTAGCTCTATTTTTCCTTAAGTTAGTATATGTCCTAGAGGTTATTAGATCAGCAAAACCTCTTATTACAAGTGCATTATAAAAATCCTAGTTCACATTTAAATAAATTTTGAGATTTTCAAAGTACTTTCCTTCAAATTAGATGACCATTTGACTTGAAAAAAGCAATAAAAGAAATTTTTGAGCTACTTATTTGCTTTCAATTCTAACCTCTGAAAGCACAGAAAGCAGGAAATGGAGTCCCTTTTAAATATTATTAATTGGCATGGATAAATCATTTAAAAATCACATTAAAATGTTCACAAAGTAGGTAGAACTATAAAATAATGGAATTATAGGTCTACATATATACATATGTCATATGTGTGTATGCATCCATTCATAAATGCAGATAAAGGTTTATAAAGTTTGAGGTAGTGGTTGAAATGTGTCTCAGGAAAGAGTCATAGATCAAGAAAGTTTCCTCTTTTAAGGATTTTAGAAAAGGGAATATTTCCATGACAACACAGTACTTAGTTATTCTAATTGAGGTAGAAACAAAGAAACCCAAAAATCAGAAAATGTGTCTCAGGCTCAACAGAATAAATTCTAACTAAACCAGGAATATTGATATTGCACTAGGGAAAAGAAAAATCCATTAGCAGGTTTTATTTAATATCACCATAATATAAAGGACAGATTTTTAAAGGATTATCTAGACCTTTTCAGATGAAATACTTTTGCTCTGTATTTGTTTGAAGTACACTTATATGGATAATAGAGAAATCTACAAATCAAGGCTTTTTATGGTAAGTTGTTTGCAAATGTTAGAACAAAATCTTGTTATTATAAATATAAACCTCATGAAGGGTCTGAATTACTAAATGTTTATTTTTAATATTCTTTTGGAACTCCCCAAAATACTTAAAAATAAACTTTTAGACTGTTAAATATATTTTCAATAGGATTTCCTTGTTGTGATGGCTCTACCTATGAGGCAGTGGGGTATGGTGGAAAGAGTAGTGGACCTGGATTCAGGCATCATGGAGTTATCAGAGGCCATCTATGCCAACCTTACAAGATAGCCAATAAATAAGTGGCCATCCTGCCTTTGCCTCAAGACTTCCAATCAAGGCAAATTCATTACCTCCCCAGGAAGCCCATTCTGTTTCAGGATAGCTCAAGTTATTAGGAAGTCTTTCCACCACATTAAGTCGAGACTTTTCTCTTTGCATTTCTCACCCTTTGCTCCTAGTCATGTCCTAGAAAAAACAAATCTAACACTCCTTAACTTGATAGCCATTTAAATACTCTGACAGCCATCCTATCTCCTAAAAGTCTTTTTTTCTTCAATCTAAACATCACTAGTTTCTTCAAATAATTCTTATATGGCATATTCTTGATGATCTTCATTAGTCTTAGTGCCTTCCTCTCCAAATTCCCCAATTTAGCCTCCCTTAGATTTAGTATTACAGCTATTTAAAATATTGCAGCCATGGTATGAGAAAGGTTAGCTATCATGGGACTATCAGGTGCCCCAATTCCTCTCATTCATCTCTATGTTTACATTAGGGTTTTGTTTGCTTTTGTTTTTTGCTATCTTTTCATATTATTAACCTATATTAAGCTTGACATCTGTGAAAACCCAGTTATATCATCCCAGGTTTGAACTTGCAGCAAGATTTTACATTTGTCTTAATTTAATTGTATAATTTTTGGATTTGGTCTGTGTTTCTCATCTGTAAAGACTATTTTCTTTATTCTATTATCCAGTGTGTTGGCTTTCCCTCACAGCTTTGTGTTTGCATATTTGATAAGCATGCTATCTATGCCTTTCTTGCAATCACTGAGAAAAACATTAAATAATATAGAGATATAGATCCCTGGGGCACTCTACTAGAGATATCCTTTTTAGTTGACAGCAAACTGCTAATGAGTCTAGCGAATCAACCCATCTGGAAACCATCTAACAGCCCTATCTTCTGCCCTACATTACTTCATTTTATGCCGAAGAATAGTAGGAGAGATATTGCTGAATATATGTGTTTTGCATATATGTCCATAAATACACGTATACATCTCTGTGTGTATGTGTGTGTGTGTGTGTATATATATATATATATATATATATATATATATATATATATATGTGTGTGTGTGTGTGTGTGTGTGTGTGTGTGCATACATACATACACGCATATGGTCATTTGTAACACTACAATGACCATTCTCAAGGTAATGGATTTTATTACATACTTTCAGGACATTGACACAAAAATCCCCTTCCCAGTTTTGTTGAGAAGAATTTCTCATAACATACGAATCTTGAAATTGAGCAATTTGCAAGATAATCAATGGCCACTAATTGATTGATTTGATCACAGGTACTCCACACCGCCCCCCCCAGTTCTAAAAATAAAAGTGAAAAATTGCAATAATGTATTTTCACAGTGTGCTGGAGAAGAGATCATATTGGATTGCATTTGGAAAACTGAGAGGTCTTTCTTTTTTGTATTTTTCTTAAATTTTATGCAAATACTAAAACTTAAACATGTAATAAGAAAAAAAGAACCATTATAAACTTGAATATAAAATAAGAAAAGAAAAAATATTTCATGTGTACAGCAGAACATAAGAGAGGGTTGAAAAATATATAGCAATAATTTGTCATTTCAAAAAAGCCTATATATTAAATACTGTGCATTAAGATGAAAGTTGTCCATATTTTCTTTGCTTCCTTGTAGGTTTTCTTTTGTTCTCTGCTGTGTACTTTTTACTTTGGTTTTTTTTCCCCTCTTCCAACCCCCACCCAGCACTCCAAAGCTACATTTGAGCACAGATATATACTTACATGTATACAAACATATACTTTCCATAAGTGATGTTACTCCTAATCTTGTATTTATGTTTGTGCATATTTCTTTTTTCCTCTCCTAATTCCTCTACTTTATTTCTTCCTGCTACCTTGTCCTCCTATTTCTTTACTTACCCCTACTCCAGCAATCCCTTCCTTATCCTCCCATTGCCCTAAATCTAAACACCTTTTTTGCACACCCTTTTGACCTAAATTTCCTCATCCTCCCTCTCTGGTCTTCTCCTCTCCCCATCCCCTCACCATTCCATTTCTTCTGAAATTAGAAGACCTTTATGCTCATCTAAATATATATGTATTATTCCCTCTTAAACCCATTCCTGAGGAAAGTAGGTTACCAGAACTACCACCCTTCCTTCCCCATCTAATTCCTCTGTGTCACTTCTTCCTTTTGTACCTTATTTGTATAAAATACTCTTTTTAGCTCTTTCTAAACAGTTTTACTTTTTAAATCCAATTCATATTTAGATTTACCCCAGTCTTTCTTATGAACTACGCAATTATTAAGAATCTTAGATATATATTTTGCATTCTACATATATAAAAAATAAATGTATTTGGTATGTATCTTATGTTTCTCTTGGCTTTTTTATGTCGAATCTTCTATTAAGTTAATTTTTTAAAACAAAGTCTTAAAAGTCTGACAGTTGATCTAATGTCCATTTCTTTCCATTCATGATTATGTTTAATTTTGCTGAGCATGACATTTTTGGCCAGAGACCCAGTTCTTTTGCTTTTCAATATATAGTGTTCCAAATCCTATAGTCCTTCAATGTCTCCACTGCTAGGTCTTGTGTGATTCTAATTATGGCACCATCATATTTAAATTGTTTTATTCTGGTTGCTTTTAATATTTTATCTTTGAATTGGGGGTTTCAGAATTTAACTATAGTATTTCTATGAGTTTTTTAAAGTAGTGATTGATGGATTTTTTTTCTATTTCTGCTCCCCCTAATCTCCCATGTCCATCGCCCCCGTTTTAATATTTCAGGACAACTTTCTTGAATTATTTCTTGTATTATTGTATCAGGAATTTTTTTTGATCATAGCTTTCAGTTAATCTTATTATTTTTGTTTTCTCTTCTTGATCTATTCTCCAGACTTCTTTTTCTTGTAAGATGTTTTCCATTCTCTTCCATTTTTTTCATTATTCATATTTTGTTTAATTATTCATGTTTCTCTTATAATTCTGCTGCCTTTGCTTCACCCAATTCTAATTTTTAGGGTGTCATTTTTTCGTTAACATTCTGGCTCTCCTTTTCTAATTGGTTGACTTTCCTTTCAATCTTATTTTTCTTGGATTATTCTTATTTTTTTTTTAGTTTTTCTTCCATCTCTGTCATTTAATTTTTAAAGTCTTTTTAAAGATTTTCTGTGAATTCTTTTTGGGCAGGTGACCATTTGACATTACTCTTTGGGATACAAAAGGGTTTCTTTACTTCAATGTCCTCCTCTGAAGATAAATCCTGGTCTTCTCTATTCCCATAATAGCTTTCTGTGGGTGGAATCTGTCTGCTTTGCCTGTGCATTTTTTGTGTTAATAGTTTAATTTTTGTAATCATCTCTAACCTTGGGTTATGGGGGATGGTGCCTCTTGCCCCAGATCTCAGTTCTTCCCTCCAGACTGGAACCAAAACCAAACCTCCAGCCTCCTGTAAGTGCCCACAGCCAAGGACTCCTGTCCCACTGCTTCTGCACCCACTGAGCAGGTGCTGGTTTCTTCTCATTCCCTCACTCTTCTCAGCATAGCTGTGTCTGGTGTTCCTTGTCAGCAGTTTCCCTAGATCTTCCTGGGTTTAGACATCCAACTTCCCTCACTATTAGGGATGTAGGGGTGTGAGGGTGTGGGATGGAGGCAGCCTCTCAAACTAACTAACCCCAGGGCTTGCTACTTGTTTAAGTGACCAGTTGTTAAAGGGACCCCTCACCTGGAGGTGTTTACTCTTTACTGGGATCAGACCTGGTCCAGGGATTTTTCTTCTGACCTCAAATTGTCCCAGGAAGACCCCTATGGTGTCCTTATTCTTATTTATTTTTACCTGCTCTTTCTTTGACCTAAGGTGCTATTTTAATCTCTTTCGTGGGAGAAAAACCTAACTTTTTCCTTTATA
>CM053772.1:208234137-208266603 GCA_028658325.1 Potorous gilbertii | reverse complement strand
CCCAAAATTTTGTGAAAATGAATGTAAAAAGTTAAATAAATAAATTTATATTAAGAAAAAAACGAAACGTTTCTCTACTTATTCTTAAAAGAATTTAAGAGAGTGTTGTAAACCAATCAGTACAAAGTTCCAAATGAATATTACTCGGCAGGGATAATCAAGGACAGCTGAATGAATTCAGACAGCCATTGGAAACCAGAGACATTTAAACTGCAACTGATTATCTGACCCGTCAAGGAAGGGAAATAATACCACCTGGGACTACAGGAGGAGATGAAATTCACATATATGAAAGTGTTCATTCATTCTATTTACACATGCCAATTTCCTTAGTGCACTTCTTTTACATTTCCTGGAGATCTGTATATACCTTTTTGCACAACTGCCCAGTTATATGCAATTCACTATAAACAGCCATGCAAAGCCATCACACTGTTCATTTGAGTCCTTATAACTCAAAGGGCTATGCAGACTTGGAATATCTGACATTTTTAGTTACAATTGCACGTATTCCTTTGGTGAATCCTAAATTGTATTCAGGACATGGTATAAACTTGTACTAAGGATGCTTTTCCCCTTTCATCTTGTCCTTTTCTTAGCTCTTTTACCACTCAGAGTTTGTACCACAAAAAACCGCAATCAATTATATCTTATCTATTATATCACGCACACATATGTATGTCTATATATGTGTACATATATACAGATACACACAAACATATGTACACACCACATACACACATGTATATGTAGATATACATGTATGTGTATATACATATGTATGTGTGTGTATTACATTGAGTCAACTAGGAGGTTCAATGGATAGAATACCTGACCTCAAGTCAGGAAGATCTGATTTCAAATTTGGTCTAAGATACTAGCTAAGGGACCCTGGACAAGTCATTTAACTTCTGTTTGCCTTAACCCATTGGAGAAGAAAATGATGAACCCCTTCAGAATCTTTGGCAATAAAATTCCATGAACAGGACAGGTATGCTATGGTCCATGCAGGTGCGAAGAGTTAGACACAACTGAACAACAACATATCACATTAAATTTGACTCTATAATTGGAACTTAAGCTTCTTGAAGGCAAAGACCGGATTATGTATGCTTTCTTCTTTGTTTTGTTTTTAAAATATCCCTCAGAATATTGTGTCAGATGTGTGTGTATGTGTGTCTATCCTTCGTTGCTGAAGAAGACCATGCCATCAGAGAAATGATGATATGTCTTGCATTTGACTCCGTTTTGAGTGAGGGAGGGCTGTGCACATCACCAGCCTCACTTCTCCTCCAGAACCATCTGAATCCAGTGACCAGATATTCATCAGGATGACTAGAGACGACCCAGGATGAGGCAATTGGGGTTGACTTGCTTCACACAACTAATGAGTGTCAAGGTCTGAGGTGAGATTTGAACTCAAGTCCTCCTTACTCCTGCACTGATGCTCTATCCACTGCACCACCTAGCTGCCCCTTGTATCAGATGTACAGAGGTGCCCAAGAGATACTTGTTGATTTACCAACACGTTAGCCTGATTCCAGACCATTCAACCACAGGATAAGGTTGTATTGATTTTTAGGATTAGCTCTGAAAATCTTTTGCCCACCCCTATAGATGGAGTCTCATCTTTGTCAGATCCAAAGGAATGAATTCCAATAAAAAAGAACCCTCATGAATTTTGGTGTTCAATTCAATTAAACAGTTTTTTAAATGCCTATTAAATAGTTCCTTTTGTCAAAGAGTATCACATGAAGCAAAATATATATATATATATATATATATATATATATATATATATAATTTTTGAAACAAAAAAATATAATTTTTTAAATTTGTTATTAAAACTGCAATTTAGCAGTAATATACATCCACTGTGGAAGTGGAGTAATAGAATCCTTATATAGTAGGGGTTAAAAATCTGCACAATGAGTAATGACATCAAGTTTTCTCTCTTGGACCTTTACTACATAGCAGCCACAATAGATGTTAAATCAATTGTGCTGCCATAGAAGGCCTTTTGTCTTAGAAACTTGATGCATCTATTCTACATGAAGAGGGAAGCATTATCTAACTCACAGCAGAAGAAGAATTTGGATCATTTGATCTTAAAAAAGGAAATGTAGCAAATTTTTAGATGAGGGTAATTATCCTGGAGTAATTACACAGGTCTGACTTTCATTAGAGTAAATGCTAATTTAATGGCTAAGCCATTTTCCCAGCAACTGGCACTAGAAAAGAAGAGTTTTCCTTCAATTTAACAAATACTTATTGAATTTTCTTTCTTGCAAAATATAAAAATAAGTTTAATCAATGGATGCTAAACTAGATACAAATTTAAGAAGCAGCAATTGATCACCCTACCAAAGAAAAAGAATTGGTGATTTACATAGAAATGGAAGAAGTCAGAGAGACTGAAATACTATGGGAGAAACATTGGCATCCAGATGTTCTAAAATAATAAGGAGAACATCTATAAAAGAACAGGGGTTGGAAGAACTGCCTTTCTCTACCTGTAAGTGTTGAGAAAATAAATGCTTGAATGGAATTATTTCATTTGGAAGCTAAATATTCATTTGGTTCTAGGAACTGAATAAAATACTATATTAAAAAGCATTTAAATTTAAAATGGATTTAAAGTAGATTGCCTAATGTTAGCAAAAAGAATTAGACTTTGAAGTGCCTGACAATAGATGGAGATTTTTCTGAGTTCTAATGCATTTTTAATTATAATGAGGAAGCAAAAGTTCAAAGAATGAAATTACTCACTATTCAATGACCCAATATACAAGATTAAAGAAAACGTCCACTCAGAGTCTGAATCCTGGGTGCTTTTGCAACATCCTTTCCCCCTGAATTCAATTATCTAGAACAATGCTGTTATAGGAGAAACAGGCCTGTTTGCAAATAGGTTAGCCCATCTCACATGGGAAGAAGATATATTCTCAAGAACTGACAATTGGTGGCAAAAGATTGAAATTTAAAACAACAATGTATGAATTCATAGTTGGTAAATTCAACAAGCTAATTAAATAATGCTTGAGGTAGTCCTTTCACTGAGCTCAAAATGGAGTATCAGCATAGAAATGAGCCTGGTTCCTACTCCCTTGGCTGTAGTGAATTGTCTTAGTATCTTCACCGTTGGCATCAACTATCTACTCTCCACCCTTTCTCTGGTTTTTGAAGAGCTGCCCACCTTTAGATTTACCACTCTGCCTAGCTCCCCAATATCTGTGTTTTTCTGATTACTGGCAGGCAGTCAGATTGGTTTAGACCCTCCTACCTTGATGAAATCTGTAGTTTGATCACGGAGTAGTCATTTAACTGCAGTCACTCAATCCTCCCAGGAATGCTGAATTCCAGGCATTTTCAGAGCATGGCTTAGTCTCATGTCCCTTTGCATCACTTTCAAGCCTATCTCTGGTTCCCAGGTCTTGGGATGTTGATCTGGTCCCTACAACCTACCTATCCTCATTTTGAGGACTAAAATACAATGAAACTTGTAATTATGTGATTTTCTGAACTTTCTGTTTAAAAGTCAAGCGCGTATATGTTTTAAAAACTCATTACATTCATTGTCTAGCAAGTTCTAAATATTCGTCTACATGTGGACCTTAACCAGGTAGTTTTATCCCCAGTCAATTAACAAGAATTGCTTAACTGCCCCCTACGGGGCTGGATATAAATAAAAAAAGAGAAATGAACAGTCCTATCCTCAAGGAGTTCAGATTGTAGATAGGGAGACAACCAGCACACACATCACTATTTTAAAAAGTCAAAAAGTCATTTTACCAGGAAGTGCCAGGAAAGGTTGGAGGCATTAATAACATGGGGGGAGGGGAACAAACAAGAAAAGTCTCAAGCAAAAAGCTGTGCTTTGAACCATTTTAGAAGAGACTAAAGATTCTAAGAAGAGGCATCCAGGAAGGAGGGAAACTTTACAGTGTGTGACAAATAATAAGAACTTTCTTCTCAAATCTAGCAACATCTGGAAAACCTCAAGAAAAATGGAGAAATCTCGCAAAACTGGAACAAGTTGAAAGGTTCTGTTCTTACAATGAATATATAACAGAAATGTGATTTATTTCAAACAACTTTCTAGAACTCTAGATCATTAGTTACAAATATATTACTCTGTTCCATGATTAAAAAAATAAAGTATCAATTTTAAACTTCTATTTCACTTAAAAGTAGCATAGCTACCCCTTTTTGACTAAAGTTTTTATTTGTAAAAGCAGAAAGACTTCTCAAGTCATTGATATCTTTTTTTTAAATCAAGGGTATCATTTAAGAGCAAAATAGCATAGTAAATCTAGATTGAATTTAAGAACAAAAAAATACTGACACCATACTGTCTTTGGAGGGATTACAGGATATTTCTTTCTCAATTAGTCTATGTGTTTGATTATATAGGATATAAAGGAAGCAACAACAGTGCTAAAAAAGAGATGTAAAATTAATAAGAAATTATACTTAATTTCATGAACTGATGCTTCAGACTGAAGAGGAAAGCTGTATTACAGATCAATTCAAATTAAAAGCCTAGGACACAAATTCAACATCAAACTTTACCACTGGTGAACTTATATGAACTTGGGCAAGTAGCTTAATCTCTCTAGTTTCCTCCCTCATAACATAAGGAATTTGGACTACCTGACTTCTAAAGTCCTTTTAGCTCTGGATCTATGAGCCTATTTTCCTATAGTCTACTTTGGAGTACTTGGAGTACTATAGACTTTTAATATACCTCTATGACTTCAAAGGTCAATGGGACCCAAGAGGTTTGGTGCAAGAAATAGAATATTAGTAGAATAAGTGATACACAAAGTTTAGTAGCCTCATGCCCTCTGGATTTAGCATAAATTATCTGCTTTGGAAAATAATCTAAGTATATTTGTGTTCCAAAAATTTTCTATATACCTTCTTACACAAAACCAGATCATCCTACTTATACGACAACAATCTTCCATTAACAATCAATTAGCATTCTAAATTTCCGTGGACTCTGCTAAGTTATATGGGCTTCGCCTTGCTCCTTCTGTTCCATATATTACTACCAATAACATATGCTTGAATAGGGCACAAACATCTGCCACTCAAGTCCTCCAGAAGCACAGATCCCAATGGAAATTTACAAAAGAATACATTACTCTTCTTGGCATACTTGTAGAGTGTTATATGCCTGGTTCCAGGACCTAGCAATTATTTTCATGACTGAGTCTGTAGAAGGGTATGATATCTAGTAAGTCACAAGCTTGTAACAAGGTTCGTTAGGTTGCCTGACATTTCTATATCTAATACTGGATTTTAATCATTTTCATTTAGTATACCTATTCATTATTTTCAGAATCAGACTACATTCTTATTTTGAGGTCCTCTCTCAAGTGTGATGGAAGGAAGGGAGTGGCTTTAATGTTGCTGGTCATAAAAAGAACACAATACAAAAACTGTATTTTAAGAGGAAAATTACATCCATGATGATTGCCAATTCATCTCTCTCCCTTCCCCTAACACAACTAAAGCATCCTCTGCTTTCTCTCAGTGAAAGCATGCTGGCTGGTTCTTCAGGAGTAACTGTAGGGAGGTATGAAAAACCATTTTTC
Source organism: Potorous gilbertii (assembly GCA_028658325.1). Lineage (NCBI taxonomy): Eukaryota > Metazoa > Chordata > Mammalia > Diprotodontia > Potoroidae > Potorous > Potorous gilbertii. Next base: position 208,261,000 of record CM053772.1, on the reverse strand, counting down.
AATGAGGTGATACTGAATATCAGGTAAAAGTGGCACTATGTCCTCTGAACGTTAAAGGACTGAATTACTATTTCTGTAGTCTCCAGTTACCATGAAAATGTTGGGAAGAGTTACAGATACAAGAAAATGAGGCTATAGTGGCTGTGATCCAAATGCGTCCACCCACATCCTTCAGCACCACATAGCAAAGGCAGTAGCTGAGGTGTCACTGAAGTAATTCTCCAGGGGCAGCCAGGCATGAGTTCCATTGCCCCCAGAACATTCAAGAGAGGGCCAGAGAGAAGATAATATCTTCCTCACCTCACAAAAGATCTAACCTCTTGTACTCACAGGGGATGCATTTAGCTCCTCCTTTTCAACCAGTGAATAACTGTCAGTTACTTTCAAACTTGTATATTATTGTTTTTAATGGCAGTTTTCATTGCTCTGATAATTGGTTCAGCGGATCAGGAATTTCTGAACTGTAAATAAAAGCATCCTTTTGAATCTACTCCTATTTCCATCTTTCCTCTTTCTCTGGTTCTAATTACCCAGCAAGTCTTTGTCTAACACTTTGTTCTACAAGGTTCCCAAGAACTAGCATCTGTATGTCAATAAACATCAACAAATATAAGATGCCAATTATTTGTATTATTAAATAGAAAGAAAAAATTGCCATACAGATGCATATTCTTAATAAACAATAATCTAATCTCTGATAAAATACTAGTGATGATAGAATGTAATTATAAATGCTCAACAAAGTCTATCAACAACACTTCGTCCTTCTAAGATGGCAAACACTGTTCGTGCTTTTCTTTGCATGACAAGTGCTTAGTACAGATCCTGACACATAGTAAGTACCAAATAAATTCTTGTTGACTGACTAAGCTTCAGCAATTGTCAAAGAGACCGCAATCCAGGTAGGTTGTAATTTTAATTCTACCAACTGGGTATATGACCTTGGGCAAGACTTATTTTCCTAAGAATCACTTTCTCTGAACCGAATGGTTTCCTAATCTATGAAGTGAGGGAGTGGGTTCTTAATTATTTTGTATATTAAGAGGGGCCCTTTTAAAAATGCATAGTTTTATTAGGGAAAAGGAGCAGAAATACTGGAAAAAAAAGCAAACCCATAAATAAAATAATCAAGTCATAGATGTTGAATGTTTCCTCTTTTTCAACATCTTATTTATATATGAATAACATTAGGAGTTTGTTGTTGATAGTTGGAAAACCCTGGTCTTTAGGCCTGTGTGATTAGTATGGGATGCACACACACACGCATACATGTGTGTGTGTGTTTACCTTTTTATGGTATGGATAGCTGATATGTATTTTGGTTCATCACCATGAGATAGAGTTGTCATATCACTCAAGAGATCCTGCTTTGGATTACTATGGTAGAATGGAGCTATGCTTCTCACAGAATAGCTCTAGGCTGAGAGCTGATCTTAGGAGAAACCTTTCCAGTCAGGGATGGGAAGAGATCTCATAACTTGCACTATTACTTGCTTTTTTTTGAGGAGCATATGTAAGGCAGGCTTTTATTTTAGATTTTCCCTGCACTGCTAACCTGCTGCTGAGGAAATAGAAACCCCTAAGAGCCCAATCAAGAGAGGAGACCTGGAAAAGCTTTGTTGATCCTTGGTTTAGATTATTTGCTTTTTCTGGAAGATGATTAACACTAGCTCAGGGACAGAGTAAATGTCCACTCACAGCAGTCAGTAGAGAAGCCATCCAAACTATAAGAGAGTTGGTGGATAGACAGTTCCTGAGACAAGGGATAACTAGTCCTAGAGTCAGTAAATCTGTGCCCATTTTCCCCTTGAGTGCTATGTGCATCGGTTCAAAACCTGACCTCCAGTTTATGGGTAGAATTCTTTCTCTTCTTTTTCTTCATCTTTTCTTCTTAATTTACCTTCCATTTTAGGGAATATTTCAAAGAATTAATAGAGTTCATTTGACTGATTTCCTGATTTCTTAAAAGAAGAGTAAACTGATAGAAGCTTAGGAATTACACTATGGAAACTTGTAGGTACATTCTGTCACCCAGGATTACCTCTAGCACCTTAGGAAAGTAAGTTGCATCAATCTGGCCACACAGTTTGGGAACCAGCCTTCCCAATCTGCCATTGTAAGAATGTAATCAATTAATAAAAACAATCAATAAAAGGTATTTATTAATTTCTTACTATATTCCAGTCTCTGCAGTAAGCCCTGGGATACGTGACTCCATGCAGAGATAGAATAAATAAGGGATTGTGGGTACTGTATCCATGCAACATATAGATTGCTTATATATTTGCATATGTTGTTTATCTTCATTCAGTAAAACCTCCTCGAGGGCAGGTACTAGTTTGGTTTTGTCCTTACATCCCCAGCACCTAGCAAAGTGATGCTTAATAAAATATGTATTGATTGGTTGAAGTCCCTATCAGTTCTAAATATGATTCCCTACCACTTTCAACAAAGGAGCAAATTTCCCCAGACAGTACACCACTCCAAGTCATGTGAGGAAGGAGAACTTTGTGGGTTCCTCTCCCTTGGTTATGTAGGTTATGTTGGATGGGGGTAGGCAATAATTAAATACTGGAGGGAGAAGCAAAGCAAAAAAGGAGGGGAGGAAATTGGTGCAGTAAGGGGGAACTCCTACTCTCCAAACATTATGTACAGATAATGTGGTCATCAATAGTTGTCTGTAAGAACTGTGAACCAAAGAAATGTTTTTAAAAATGTACAAATATGTTTTCTGTAATCTCTCCTGTTACGGAACATAATGCAGAAGGCATTGCTTGTATCAAGCACAATGAAAAAGCAATCTGTGAAGAGAATCTTCAGAAAAATGAAAACATTGTGTTTTAAAATCTGCTAAACTTCTTTTTCCATTTCACTGCAACTATAAAATCATGCAAGAACTATTTGTGGCCACAGTTAATCTCCACTAGTCCGCAAGTATCTGTTGGCCTCCTTAAGCACTTCAGGGAACAGGTAATGAATGACCTTCTCTCAAACTCCTGTGTTGTTGTTGGTGGTGTTTTTTGACCACTGGCTGTGTTTTCCCCACTTCAAGTGACTTAAGTAAATCAAATTTTATAACACTTCTCTAAACATATCCAAGGATCACTTCCCACCAAGACAACCCAATATAACCCAGATTTTAATTTCAAGGGAAATCAGAAGATACCATGTTTAGATTATCAGTACTAAAAAAATTTAGCCTAAATAATTTAGGAACCTTTTCGTTCAATAAAAGCAGCCTAGCTTGTACAAATTACGAAGAATATTAGGTTTTAATATGATTGCTTCCCCGTACCACTAATGAGGAACTTGTTATCTGGAGTCATGAGAATTCATAGACTCACTAACAAGGAACATAATGCTGCCCTTCCTTGCTACCATTGCCAAGCCCCAAAAAGCAAACCACCATTCTAGGAAAGTAAGTAAAGCTTGGGTGCCAGCTTCCCAAGAAACAGCCAGGCACTGCTGTCCTTTTCAGTTTCCTCATTTGTAAAATGCAGGGGTGGACCAGGGATTATCACCAGCAATCTAACATCTCCCTTCTCCACTGGCCTTAAGCAAATACCACCAGTAAAGACATAACAGGAGGAGAGGTCATTTATAGACATGGGCTTGGGGAGGGGAGGCAGAGTATTATAATGTACGTAGGCTTTCCAAAGTCAAATATCAAGTCTGCCTTGAAAATATTCCTCCTAGCTGTAAGAAGTCTCATATGATTTATGAGGTGGTATATTTCTTTTGTATGCACTTTGTATATACTTATCTACTCACATGATTCTGTCTTGCAAGACAAGAATTCTTTCCTATCACATCCCACACACCTGGAATGGTGCCTGATGGATGGCAAAAGCTTGTTGATTGATTTGGAGGGGTTTTAAAAAAAAGGCTAAAATCTCCCCATACTAGCTTACCAAAGTGTCTGCAATTCCAGTCATTAGGTAACCATAAAAGTTTGTCAGAATAGGCTCCCTTAGAGTTAAAGTTTTATCTACAAAAGAAGGCAGTGAGGTGGCTCTGTGAATACAGCATGGGACTGGGGTCAGGAAAACTCATCGTTGTGGGTTCAAATTCTGCCTCACACATTTACTAGCTGTGTGACTTGGGGTAAGTCACTTAACTTTGCCTTTATTTCCTGGAGAAAGAGATGGCAAACCACTGCAGAATATTTGCAAAGAAAACCCTATGGACAGTAGGGCCTATATGGTCATGAAATGTCAGACCCAACTGAACAACTGATTAACAACAATGAATTATGTACCAAAGACTATTGAAATACACATATTTGATCTAATAAGGTTAACATTAATGTAGTCCTTCCATCGGGACTTAAGCATCTGTGTTTATATGAAATTAATTACTTAAGGTAGGCAAGCTGTAAAAGTCAAGCAGTAAGACCTAACAACCAGATGCCAAAAAGAAGATAGCAAAACAGAATTAGACTGAGTGAGATCCAAATCAGACCAATAAACATCTATTTAGTGCCCACTATATGCAAGGGATTGTGCTAGACAATAGAAATACAGAGACAAAACTGAAGATAAACCTTACTCTCAAGAAGCTGTATTCTACTAGAGAGATGTAGTGTCAACAATGGATGATTCCCAGGTATGTATATCCAGCACTAGACTCTCTCATGAACTCCAGTGTCACATTGGCAACTCCTTATTGCATATTTCCCACTGTATATCCCATAGATACCACAAAATCAACATACATAAAGTAGAACTCATCTTTCCTTTTGAATCCACTCCTGGAAATTTCCATAAGTTTCAACCATCTTATAGTCATTCAGATTCATATCACTGATGTCATCTCTCATTTTTCACTCTCCCTCAGCAAATACCCACACAACATCTATATCCATCCTCCCTTTTCCCCTATTCACATGGTCACCATCCTAGTCCAGTCTCTCATTATCTTTATTTTAGACAGTTTCAATAATCTTTTAATTGGTCTCTTTGTCTCAAACCTCTCCTTAATGTAATTCATTCTCCACACAGCTGACACAATGATTTTCCTGAAGCACAAGTCACATCCTCACTCAATGAACTTGAGGGCAGTAATTATAAAATCCAGGAACAGCAGATATAAACTCCTCTATTTAGCATCTAAAATCCCAGCTTGCCTCTCAAGTCTTACCACATATTTCTCCTCTTCAGATACTTCAGGGTCCAATCAATCTGGGCTTCTTCTCATTCATCACAAAGTACATACACTCCATCCCCCACTTCCATGCTTTTATGCTGATTGTCTTCCAAGGCTAGAATAAAACTCCTGCTTTATCTCTACTTAGTATCCTTATTTCCTGTATGACTCAGCTCAAGTACCATCCACTACAGAAAAGATTTCTGATATTTCTGCCTCCACCCACCCTCCAAGTGCTAGTAGAATCCATCAGGAAACATCAACATAAGGTTCCATGTTTAGAAGCCTGGAAAGCAGAGCCTCTGTGAGACATTAGAAAATATGAAGAGCAGCAGATTTGAAAACTGAAAGCATTTTACTATGAATGAGTGATGACTGACATGCTACTACTGTTTCCCAAAGGTTAAAAGGCTATTGATGAATTTGGGTAAGGACAAGAATTATCAAAATGTTCTGCTCAGACAAAGCAGTAAGGAACTGATGCCTTTTTTGTTAAACTTTCAAGATCTTTGGATTTTGGTTTTTTATTTTGATGCTGTTGTTTTTTGCCTTACACAACAACAGATTTACCTCCAGTTTGATTTACCTATTATGAATTCAGGGATAACTGGAAAGTTGTTTTGCCAATCTACTTAACTCACAATGCCTAAAATTCCAGATATTCTCAAAGCTTAATATCTTCCCAAAATGCAAAACACTCCTAAAGCAGGAAACACATTAAGGATGATTAGTCATTTACACTTTTGAGCATACATATACAAACTCCCCAATATCAGAAGAATTAGAATCAGACAATCTAAAGGCTAAGAGAAAGCTGTAGACTGGGTGTAAATAAACTGCAGAATATCATCAATGATAACCTTTTTATGAGAAGTGACATAAAAGGTATCATGAAGAATGAATTTTGCTATAAAGGTAGGATCAGACATGTGTAAATAGGGTAGATAATAGATGAAAAGTCCAAAGTGACTGACTGGTACCCAGAATTATTAGAGGAAGCAGAAGATAAAACTTCCAGTGTCCTGAGTCTATCTTCTGTGAAGGATTTAAATGAAGTACGTTGGTAAGAATCTCATTCAGGATAAAAAAAATCAGTGAAAAAGGATGGATGGGTTGTTATCTGTTAGAGTGGAGGGAATATCTATATAGAGCTGATCAGAGATCTGAACTATTAGTACATAAAACTAACTGCTGGAAACCCAGGAATGAGAGTTATTTGGTATTATTTCAATTTAATTAAACAATAGGCAATGATTGAGGTCTATGTACATCGACATTCCCAGTCTAGGTGATGAAGTTCTAAGACTTGAATCAGACTTTCTTATAAAATGAAAGGCATAGGCAAGATTTAGGGGATGCAAGATTTTCTTAAATAGATACATTTTCACCTCAGTATACTTTAAATGACTGGGCAAGTCATTAAACCATTGTCTGCTTCAGTTTCCTCAACTGTAAAATGGGCATACTAATGCCATCTACCTCAAAAGGCTATTATGCAAATAAAACGGAATATTTGTAAATAACTTAGCACAGTACCTGGCACATAGAGGACTTCTTCTTTTCCTGTTTCTAAGCACACAGTTCAATATATTATAGAAGAAAATTGCATTAAAAGGATAAAAACAAAAGTGAGACCTCTGAAAGAGCATTCTGCCAACCAACCAATAGACAAGTATTTATTAAGGACTTACTCTATGCCAGGCACTGTGCTAGGAAAGGGGAATATAGAGATAAAAATTAAATAGTTTGTGCCCTGAAAAAATGTGCATTCTATCAAGAATATGTACACATGTAAACATATTAAAAAGATTCGCAAAAGATGAGCTTTTTTTGGTTTGAGAGAAATTAACACCTGCAGAAGGGGAATCAGGAAAGGCCTCGTGTAGGAGGTAGTGTCTGAGCTGAGATTTGAAGAAAATTAGAGATTCCTAAAAGTGAAGATGCCTTTCAGGTACATGAGTCAACCTTTACAAAGGCACACAAACAACAGATGGAAATAATTATGTAAGAAAAAGAAAAGAAACTTATTTGCAGGACCAAAAGGAACATGAAGAGAAAGAATTTCTGATAAGCCTGGAAAGATAGGGTAAGGGAGGGACCTAAGGTCAGATTTTGAAGGATTTTAAATGCTAAATGGAGGAGTTGGTATTTGACTTTAGAGATAATCTGAGTCAATGTAATCTACTAGAAAGCAGAGATGGACAATGGTCCAATGGCATAACAGCCATATTATGCTTTCAGAATATTATAATACAGTTCTATAGAGAATGGATTGGAGAGAACAGACACATGAGAAGGCTACTTCACTCACCCAGGCAAGAAGTGATCAGAACCTGAACTAGTGAACAGAGATGAACAGATAGAAGGGAAGAGATTCAAGGGATATTATGTAGGTACAGGCAACAACACCATTAGTGACAAAGTTGTAAATCTCAGTTACTTATCATCTTGGAGTTTAGGCTTCTTTGGAAAGCTCCCCTACAAGTCCCATCTTGGCTGACTATTCCATGTGGCAGAGTTTAAAGGGAAGATGCAATAGGGAGAGTCCTCTCTCTTTTCACACCTCTTGTGATTCTTCATGCCTCTAAAACATGTCCACCAGTTTGCCAGAAGAGGTAAATATTCAATAGTTCTCCAATCTTTTGTTGAGTAATAGTACCTATAGTGATGATATCAGAGATCCATTGAAATATCTAAGGAAGTGAATGATTTCAAATCTTTTTCCTAAGAACAGAATTTGATAGATGAAATGATAAGAATTATGGAAGGTAGAAGGGACAAAAGTAGCAAGGGCAGAAAGGTATAGGAAATGGGGTGCAATGGACAAAGGTCCTGTCTATGATAAAGATGAGAAATCCTAGAGAATTATATCAAGCACACAGAGCTTACGTGACTTGCCCAGGATCACAAAGCTATTAAGTTTCAGATATTGGATTGGAACTCAGGTCTTCCTGACTACAAACTCAACACTTGATATATTAAACTATGCTGTATCTACATTATTTAAAACATAAATTAAAAAATGTACAATATATATTTACTGAATATGAAAATTCTCAACATAGAAACAGATTCATTTTTCTCCAAAATCTATATGACCCATTTTTCTTCCTCCTTGGAGTCACTCCATATCCCCAGAATAACATTTATGGATTCTATCAACATATTTCAAGCCCAAACATTTTTCATGCTCATATCAGTTTGGGAAACACTGGTAGAGTGAATCTAAGTAAAAGCAAAATCAGGCAGAGAAAAGAGACGGTGGATTTCTCATAGAAATTTTTTAAAAAAGTATTGATTCAGTTCTAGTCTACTCTGATGCTAAATTAATTTATTTCTTGAAATCTAGCAGTTTTATGATAAGACTCAAGATCCTTGCTATGGAAACAACATTGTGTTAAAAATAAGAAACAGATAGAAAAAGCAGTGTTATTGGCAAAAACTGTTTCAGCATCTGGTGTGCTTTTCAAAAGCACAAGAAAAACAAAGCAAAAACATAAATTGGATTGTGATTCCTGGCATAGACAGTTATCTGTACTTAGATTCTGGATATTTCTATGAAGATAAAGTTGCTCTTACTGTGCAGTTGGAAGGTATTGGTTTTTTTTAATTTGTTTGTTTTTGATAATCAAAACTTTTCAGCTCTTTGGGGTCCCTGGTTTTAAAACCAAGTATCTTTCACTCTATTTTTAAAGTGGTTGCTAATTTATTGATCAATTATTTAAAATAAATTTTCGTATGCTAATCAGACACATACTATTCTTATGACTGTAGACTGTTCTAAAGAGGCATTTTATACCTATAACTTTCAAAATAAAGATTGGAGAAACCATAGGTTGCCTCTCCCAAAACTGCAATGAATCCCAGGTTACTCTGTATTGGTGAAGAGATTCCCTACCTCCAGAAGATCCCACACTAACAAAATCTATGACAAAATCATAGATTATGATTTCCAGTAATCTAATCAATATATACAGTTATTCCTCATTTTATTGTGCTTCAAAGGCATTGCATGTTTTTACAAACTGAAGATTTGTGGCAGCCTTGCATCAAGCAAATCTGTTGGTGTTATTTTTCCAATTGCATATACTCGTATCATGTCTCTGTGTCACATTTTGGTAATTCTCAAAATATTTTAAACATTTCCATTACTATTATATCTGTTTTGTTGATCTATGGTCAGTGATCTTTGAGGTTACTATGGTAATTGTTTGGGAGCATCATAAACTGGGCGTATTTCTTAGTTTCTCTACTTGTTAAATGGGAAAATGACCCAAGGTGTACCAAAAACATGTTTTATTAAATCTTAATAACTTCAGACCAAACTGTGACCAGGAGGCATCCTGGTGTAACAGTAGTGTGAAATGTGAATAGAAATTCTACCAATTAGTGAACTACAAATTAACATTATCTATGCTGTATTATATTTTATATATTATATTTATATTTATGCTGTATTACATTAATATGCTGTACTATGCTGTATTATATTTTTATTCATTTTGCTAATCATTTCCCAATACATTATAATTTGGTTCTAGCTACACTCACAAGTTTTGTCACAACTGTGGTGAAGGAAAAAGGTTACTAGGTAGGGTGTGAGAGAAGATCAATATTAATTACACTCCAGTTTTTCCCTAGCTGTGTGATCTTAGGGAAAATAACAACACTGTGTGCCTTCCTGGGCCAGGGAGAACAAGTCTAGTCCCTTTTCCTTATGCCAGTTCTTCAAATAACTGAAGGTAGTGATCTCCCTGTCTTCCACTCTGGAAGCAAACATCTCTAATTCTTTCAACCACTTCTCATGCACCATGATCTCCTGCCTGCTCAGCACTGTAGCTTTCTTCCCTTAGACCATAACCTCAATATTCCTAAAATGTGGCACCCAAAACCGAAAACATAATTCCAGATATTATCTGACATGTCAAAGTGCTATGGAATGATCAAGTCGCTAGCCATAATCTTTTTATTCCTGGTTATTTGAAAAGAATATTAGTATTTAGAACTTCAAAACCACAAATATTTTATTACACAAATAATTTAAAAGAAACATAAAAACACACCCTGATATTTACATCTTTTGATTTTTTTAACGTGTTTATAAATTTTGACAAAAATCGATGCATTTGCCGCCTTTGTCTCTATCTGAACCTCTATTCCCACCAAAGTGTACTTCTTTGTACATTTTTAATCTATGTCCCAACAACTTCACCATACCGGAAAACCACCTTGGCCCTGGACACAATTCAGGAGTGGCCTCTGACTGCGGCCCTTCCTTCTCAGGCAATGACTCCTCCACTGATGAAGGGCTCCCAGACAAGGCAGGCGCCTTTATTTCCCACCAGGCTACATTTCTCTGAATTTCTTCATCATGCTCCCATCCTTTTCAAGTTCCATTTATGTTTTGCTGTCTTCAGCTGTGAGAATGTCAGTTCTGTGAGAGCAGGAGCTTCCTTTCTACATGTCTTTGTATTTCAGGTTCTTAGCACAGTGCTGGGCACATAGTAAGCTCTTAATAAATGCTTGCTCCATGAGTGACTAACTCTAAATTTCTATCTCTAATTTTCCTTCTTTCTTTGTTGCTATCATCATCATGACTGTTGTCATTTACATAGTTATATTCAATGTTCATAGAGTGGTTTTATCCTTTCTTCTCTGCATCTCATCATAAATAGATATCTATATTTTTTCACATTATTCAAAATTGTCACTTCTAATGACCAATAATGGACCATGGTTTATCATTCCCTCTAACTATAAGATAGCTTCCAGTTAAGAGTATGGATTTTTGGACATACCGTTCTTTATATCTTTTCACAAGGTGAGATATTTTGGTACACACTACGTCCTGGATCAGGGATGGGGAACCTTCTGCCTCAAAGCCACACATGGTCTTCTAGGTCCTTGGGGGAGATCTCTTGACTGAGGCCAAGTTTTGCAGAACAAATCCTTTTATTAAGGGAATTTTTTCTGTGAAGTTTGGATACTTGAGGACCTAGAGGGCTACAGGTGACCTTGAGGCTACAGCTTCCCCACCCCTGTACCTGGCCCCTCTGTCTTCTTCATACATACTCCCTTGATAATTTCATCAATGTCCAAGAGTTTAATTATTTCCTCTACACAGATGACTCCTAAGTTAATATGTCCAGCTCTAATAAGTTTCCTAAATAATACCTCACCAAATCCCTAATGCATATCCTCAGCTTGATGTTCCATCTCTAGCCCCCCCCTACCCAAAATGGAACTCACTTTCCCCCTTTAAACCTATCTTGGTTCAAGTTTCCCTATCCCCTTTGAAGGTACCACCATTCTTCTAGGCAACTATATTCAGATCCTCAAAATCCTCCTCCCCTTCAGTTGGTAATCCTCACATCCCACAGTTGCCAGATCGCGTTAATTCTACCTCCAGAATTCCCTCACCTCCATCTTAATCTCTCAATTAATATTTTCATTAATTGCTTATTGCCTCTTAAAATATATTGCCTCCTAATTGACCTCTTTTCCTGCAGTATCTCATGCTTCCAGCCCATGGTCATCACATGCATCAAAGTAATCTTCTTAAAGAAAAGTTCTGATTGTGTTATTCCCCTTCAAGAAACTTCAGTTGCTAACTCTTGATTCTTAGATAAAAAGCAAACTCCTTACTATAGGTCAATCTGGTTGCAGCTTTCCTTTTCATCAATATTTATACTACTTCAATTTGTTCATTTGACATTCTAGAGAAACTGACCTACATGCCTTTCATTGAGCTTAGGATTTCATCTCCTATCTATGAGCTTTTATACAGGCTGTCCCTAAACCTGATATGTACCCCTCTTTCTCTGCTTTGACTTCCTTCTAGGCTCACCTTGGGTGCAACCTTCTAGTAGGAACATTGCTTGATTCCCTTTGCTGTTAATATTTTCTTGCTCCTTTAATTATTTATACACGCACACACACACACACACACACATACATATCTCAAAAGAAATCAAAATGCATTCTCCTTGGGACCAGAAATTGTTTGCCATTTTTTGTTACTGTATCTTTAATGCATAAGACAATCTTGCATGTTTTAGGTATTAAATAAACACTTTTATTGAAGTGTCTCTTTTAATTTCTCCAGTTCCATAAATAGCTAAGAATTTTCCACCTCACCACAACTTTGATAAATATAGCCTTCTACTACCTTATAAATTTGTCATAATTATCAAAATATTTAAATCATTGATTCATGTTGAAAATTTGGCTTATGATGTGACAAGAGGATCTAATCTCATATTTTCTTTTGTTACAAAATTGCAATTTAAGTTTCCCAACACTTTTTTAATTAAAAAAGAATCACTACTTCAGTCTTATGTATTCTTTGATTTGTAAAACATTAATCTTTTACATGTTTTTGATTCTAATTCTGTACTAGATATTCTGTTTCATCGATCTTTTTTCTGTATATATGTAGTACCAGATTATTCTGATAGTTAATATTTTATTAAATAATATGAGATTTGTCTATGCAAATAAGTCTACTTTTTTCTCCTACAATTTTCTAATAATCTTGACTATTTGATCCTCCTATAAATTTTATCACTGTTTAATTCTACTTTTATCCTATATGAACATTCACTCAGTTCGGACTCAGCATCTAAGTGAATTGAAAGGTTGGGAGAGTAGTGAGAAGGGGACATCCTCCATTATGCATGTCTGAAAAATCAAACCTTCATGTAAGTGGTAACCAGGCATAGTAGAAAACTCATTCTCTGAAGACTCATCCGTTACCCATTAAACATGAAATGCTTAGAGGAAAGGTACTGGTACTCTGGGAGGACCATCTATAGAGAATTTACAGCATGGCAAGGACTAGAATCATGCAAGATAAAAAGGGATGAACTGGCTACAATTTGCATTTTGAGAGGAATTACCCACATCAGTGAAATAGTAGATCAACAGAAGTATTTAAGACAATTCAATATTTAAAGTTATATGTTAAATCTGACATTAAAAAAAATTACCTTTCTCAAGAAAATAACATTTAATTTTCTCATTGCTATCTCACTCTTGACCCCCCCATATATATATATATATATATATATATATATATATATATATATATATAAAATGTGTTTTCATATATATGCTCATATAACATTAGAAAAATATTCGATACTAAAAGTTTTGTAAAAATTCAACTTCCTCTTCATTTTTCCTATTTGAAATAGATGCGTAAATAAAGAATCCCACTACCACTTGATTTTCCTTGTTCTCATCTTTATCCTCTCATTTAAAAAAAAAATCTGTGATGCCTATAATTAACTTATACCTCATTCCCTCTTCCTTTATTGTTTTGTCCCTCAAGTATTATATAGGTGTTAATTAAATGAACATTGCTCTTGTTTTCTTATCTTTTGTATGGTGATTACATTAAGATAGTGACTATTTAATCACAGTTGTAAAAAAACAAATTGACTTTAGGGCTTATCTTTATGATAAATCTCAGTATTCATCCTGCCATTGTTAAGATAAGTTTAGGAACTAGATCTATGATTTCCTTGGTATAGGGAACTCCCTGGTGGAGAAAATCTCTGCAAATACAGGTCAGTATATTTGTTACAACTTATAATTTTAGAGACAGAATGTGAAGTCTGATGGCCTGGCATTCTACCTTTCTATCCATAATGCCACGTGGTGTCATCCTGTTGGTTTTGCACATAAAAGCTACCTACAGGCTTTCTATAGCCTCTACAAATACTGAAACCTTATGCAAATCTCTAAACAGCCTTGGAAAAGAACTTTTAAACTCCATGTAATCTTCCCAGTCATATCTCACCATGTTGTCTGCTGTCCAGTCATCATTCTCACCTCTTTCCCACAAGAACATTGGTTTCTTAGCTCTAACATGAGTTTTAGCCTTAATTTGCTCTGACCTGAGCCTCCAGACCTTTCCCGGAGTTCTCCTAATTTTGGGTGCATCTTTTCCAATCTCTCCTTTAAGCATGATCTTCATTACTTTAGAAAATAAAACCCTTCAGGTGAGGGACTGTCCTACTTGTATTTTTATATTTTTCAGTTGGCAGTATAGGGATATAAACTATGGAACACATATTCTATTTATCATCTATCCATGTATCTTTCTGTATCTATATTATAATAGCAAAAAGTACAAATTATGGGACCAAAACTGGGGAGTGCTTGAATCAATGATGGAATATCATTGCACTAAGAAAGAGTGACAAAAGAATTTAGAGAAGACACATATGACTTAATTCACTCAGAAGAAAGCAGAGTTCATGATTACATGATCAAATCATACTTCATGATTACATAATGCAAATGAAGACTATATTAAAAGACTACAAAACTAAAAAATAAAATGGTCAATATTCAAATCATTAGAGTTTAAGCATATGAACTTCTTTTCCATGGACAAATGGTAAGGTAAGAAAATGAAAAGTGACACGAACTATCAGATCTAATCATTTTATTAGGATTTTTTTTGCTTCCTTTTTTTTTATATGGAAAGGGATGGGAAATGACTGATACATCAACCAAATGTTGGTAAAAGAAAGAAAGAGATAAAAAAGTGCATCATGCTCTTGTGCAGCTGATTTAGTGGTAAACCTCATTTCTCAAATTTGAATAGAGAACATTCCAAATTTTTTCATTTTAAATTCTCCCATTTTGCCCCATCCTCTAGGTCCATTGCTTTTGCCCATGCAGATGCCAAAATTTGTCCATGTTGGATAATTTCTAGAACTTATTTTTCTTTTCCCATTGTTTCTGCCACTTTTCTTTGTGCAAAGACTGTTTTTAGGTTTATTTCCACAGCCTTTCCCAAGTTAATGGTCCACTGGCAAGTACTTTGTCCTGAGATTCTTAGTTGCACTCTGTATCTTATTTGTAATCTGACTCAGTGTGAAAATGCTGATTCAAAGTCAGTGAAACCTTCACAGAATCTCCATTTACACCCAATGACACAAAAGTGTTAAAGAGATAAATAGTGTCCTAGTCATTCCTATTACCTGCAAATCAGGAATTCAAACATCATTCAAACTGTTCCTCTACCTACAAAAGTCATCTAAACAACTGATTTCTAGATGAGTAGTCTACGCTATCAATTTAAAATGGGTTAACACGGCTTGATCTTTTTTTGCTTTTTTTTAAAAATCATGCAACTACATGTAGGCATTTGACATAAAAAGTGAAAAGTCAATTTCCTTTTACCCTGAGTTAAAAATAATATTCATGACCTGCAGATTATATTTATCACCTTATGTCACAGCTTAAAGTCCACTTCCTTTTAGTGTGATAATAACTAAATAACATGCCTTCCTCCCAAAAGGGAGAGGGGAGATCTTTTTCTGCTTAGAGAAATGGACAAATGAGGTGATGGTGCTGTTTGTTTGTTTATTTTTTTTAATGCTATATCAAGCTCCATTAAAAAGACTAACAATGATACCATCTATCAAGTTTTACAATTTAAAAAACATCTGTGCAATCTAAAATTATTCTAAATAACCATACTCTGTGTGAGCCATGAAAGAGCAATTAATATTAGATCCCACAATGAGGAAAGAAAATGAGTAAGTGACTTCAGGACATTATTAAACCTGTTCCTTCATACTTTTTAATACTGAATAAATTATAGAAACCTTACAAATCAGCAAAGAAAAAGATGAAAGATAATAAAGAAATATGCAATTTATTTTTTTAAATGGGCAAAGAACTAGTGAATCATAAAATAGCAAACCCATTAGGAAGTTATGTAAACGTTTCCCTTTCAAGAGTTGTAAATTCTGAAACCACTCTAACATCCGTGGCCCGCTGATTTAGTTCATTACCATGAATTTAAGATATCTCCTTCTTTCATATTGCATTTCAAACCAAGCCACCCTCTTTTCATTTTAACAATTAAAACATTTTTGTAAGTCCTCCCTTCTCTTCTCTTTGGGATAACAAAATAATGAGTTTATTCTCTGGGGCACATATTACTATTCTTTGTCTCTAATGATGATGATGATGCAATTCTAATAATAGCTGACAAGTACTTTAAAATTCGCAACATTCTTCATACATCATCTCGATTCCCAAAACAACCCTGTGAAGTAAAAGCCATTATTGTCTCCATTTTTATAGAAGATGCCACAAATCATTTTTTTGTCAAGAATGGTTCTTAATGAGGACAATAGGTACCTCACCGTCTACTGCAGACTGAATATTTACTGCCTGAATTTTTTTTATATTTTTCTTTTCCATTCAGTTCTAAGATTTTTTGCATTTGAAATTGGTATTGCGACTTCCCTCCAGGTTTAGGTCATAAAGTCACCTAAAAGAACCATTGCACAGGATACATTTCTCTATTTTGATCACAAGGGCATCATGGGAAATTCTGCAAATGTCATGTGGAAATTCATCAATACTATATTGTATATATGTGTGTGTGTTTTTCCATACTGCATTACCCTGATCTGTTATTACAGTTTGTCCTTCATTCTATAAGAGGACCATGATGTCCTTGTGGTGCCATGACATGCAAGTGAATTGTATTTAAGTGAGGAAGGAAGGAAGGAGGGAGGGAAGGGAGGAAGGAGGGAAGAGGGAGAGAGTAAGGGAAGGGAGGAAATAATAAAGGAAGGAAGGAAATAAGGAAGGAGGGAAGGAAGGAGGGAGAAAAAGGAGGGAGGGAGGAAGGAAGTGAATAAGGAAGGCAGAAAGGAGGTAGGGAAGGGAGGAAGGAAGAAAAGGGAGGAAGGAAATAAGAAAGGAAAGAAATAAGCACGGAGGGAGGATGGAGGAAAGGGAGGAAGGAAGAAGGAAAGAACAAAGGAAGAAAGGATGAAGGAAGGAGGGAAGGAAGGAAAGAAGGAAATAAAGAGGGAAGGAGGGAGAGAAAGGAAGGAGGGAGGGAGAGAGGAAGGAAGGAAGGAAGGAAGCCTATCTGGGACCTGTGTGGTAAAAAATGTGACTTCAAGAGAATAAAGTCCATTGAATCTTCAACTCATGGCAGGGTCATCTGAGCGCAGCGAGGTGAGGAACTAGTGTCAGTGTCTGTAGAACTGGGTTCCAGTTATGCCTTCTTCACTTAACCTCCAATGTATTCCTGTGTGAGTCATAGAACTGTTCTAAGCCTCTTTTAATTCCTCTGTAAAAGGATGTGACTGGGTCATTTCTAACAACCCTCACAATACATCCTAAGATCCTTGTAAGGTCAGTGTGAAAAAAATGCTTTCTTACTAATTAGACCAGTAACATTGCATGAACAATCTCTTCTCTCATATAATCATAAATGTGGAAATACAAATTTTAAATAATCCCAAAATAAAGCCTTTTCCCCAAATTCCCCACTAAATACACATACAAAACCAACAAGAAATGTACCCAAAGCTCTTTTTTTATTTCAAAATTCAGAGCACATTAAAATGTCATAACATGCAACAAAAACCCATTATGTACACTCATGTCCATAGATCCAAAATCTTGATTTTACCAAAATGGCAAAAAATCAAGAGAATAAAGAGGGGCAACCAACAGCATCCAATAAGATTTTTTTTATCATTATTGTCTTTATTTACATATTATATTCCAGGTTTAGAGAAGGAACATCTTACAACTTTTAAAATTTGTAAAATGCCAGACATTCCAATATTTTATTGTTTTTTAAACTATAAGATCAGGTATGATTAAAAATGGTAATTTTATAAACATTACATAAGTCAACTTTTAGTAAAACAACAAATGCAAAAAAACCCAAATACTACGTAGAACTCAATTATGCAGAAGTCGCTTTTTATTACTTATGTAATACAACTATCTGTGACTTGAAAAGGAAATAAACATGATTATTTAGCCTCTTCGTGACTTCTGGGCTATGGTGACTGGGGTGGGGAATGGTGCCATTGAATTTTCCACAGGAATTTAGCAAAGGCATTGAGAACTTTTATTATTCCATATATTTCAGAACTTTATGACTTGAAAGTTTTGTGAAGTGATCAGTACTATGAGATGGGACCACTTTGTATCTTACCATTTTGCTTGGTTGAACTAATGTCCCTGGCTAAAGGTTAGCTAAAATCCATTTTCCACGTAAAAAAAATCATTCTACAAGTATTTGCAAAATAAAAGAAAGAAAGGAATCATCATCATTACTGAGATTCCTACTGGATTCTTAAGATAAGTTCTGCTTCAAGTCTCTGCCAAATAGTTATTGGCCTGAAACAGACCAAAGAGCTACATAAAGTCACAACAAAAATAATCCAAAAAAAATAGAAAAACAATCAATACTTTTTAAAAAATCAGCTCCACGGGTATGCTTTGATCAAGTATTACTATTTTGTTATTAAATATTAAAAAACAAGATTATAGGAAGTTGGAATTAGAATTTTACTTCAAGAAGTCCTCATATGCTGCCTAGCACATTGTACATGATTAATAAATGCTTGCTTACCTATTGATTCCTTAAAGTATTTATCACAATCTTTATCCACATTTTACAATACACACATATGATGTAGATGTTCCTGTCCTAGATCCTCTTTTCTCCTTCTACACTACTTTACTTGGTGATCTCTTCAGTTCCCATGGACTTTCTTATGCTAATGATTCTCAAATCTACCTATTCTGCCCCAGTCTCTCTGTTGATCTCTAATCTTGCATCTGACATCTCAAAGTAGATGTCCAATAGACATCCTAAACTCAATATATTCCAGGCATAACTTATTATCTTTCCCTCTAAAATCCCCCTAGCCTTATCTACCCTATTAGTATGGAGAGCAACACCATTCTCATAGTCCTTCAGGCTCAAAATCTAGGAGTCACCGGATTCCTTACCATCTCTCACTCACCAAAGGCAGCTGTTACCAAGGCCCAAAGATTTCATCTTCGTCACATCTCTTAAATAAATACCTTGTCTCCAACTCTGACACTGCCACCACTATATAGGTCCTCCTCACTTCAATTATTCCAGTAGCCTGCTGGTGGATCTGCCTGTCTCAAGTCTCTCCCTACTCTAATACATTCTTTAGTCACTAATTGTATTTTTCTCAAGTCTCATCATGTCACTCCCCTACTAAATAAACTCCAGTGGTTTCCTATTGCCTCCAGGAATAAAGTCCTTCAAAAGCTAGCCCTCATCTCCATTTTGAGTTTTCTTAAACCTTTCTCCCCAACATAAACTTTGATCCAGTGACATTGGCTACCTGGCTCTTCCATGAAAAAGTTACTCCATCTCCCTGCTCCAGACATTGCTCTTCCTTCTCCATTCCAATCATTGACATCCCTAACTTCCTTTAAGTCCCATCTAAAATCCAACCTCCTATAGGAAGCCTTCTTCAACCCATTTTAATTCCATTGCCTTACCTCTTTTAATTATAGAATCCATCACAATAGTAGTATCATCCCAGCAACACACATGTCCTCCAGCAAGGTTCAAAGTGAACGCTGAATTCCATCAGAGGTACCCAAATACAGCAAATGTTATACCTAAAAGGAACTTTCAAAGTCAGATAAGTACACAAGAGCAAGATACAAGTGGCCCCTTTCTGAGGCCAAAAATGGAGATGGAGAATGCCATTGTGAAACCACTAAGAGTTAGCAGCCTCAACTACTACACAGCAAGCCATGGAATTGTAGTTATTTTGCATGGTAGCAAGTTCCTTATCCATCTCTCAGACATCTGAATGGTCAGAGCCATTACCATCTAGATCCTAGAAGAAGCACGGACTATGAACTTTCAATGGGATTTTTAGATCCCCAAAGGCCTCCAGAATTACCTGATGGTTACCCAGGGATTGATAACTGCATCCACACAAATTACAGTGGGGATGCTACTTGAAATGTGAGGAATGAGACTATCCCTAACTTTTTCCTCCATAACTTATAGTAGGTAGAGGAGTAAGAGAAGATTCTCTGCTGTGTTGTCTGAGAACACCTGTTCCCTGGGGGAAGTCCAAACTCCCCAACGGTTCCTTTGGGAGGAGGAAATGGGTTTACAGATGGCTAAGCCATTTTTGTTTACCTGAGCAGGGGGATCAGCAAGCATCATTTCAGATTCTCAAAACCATATTCTATTTTCTTTCTACTTCTTATGAAAAATGTTCTTAAACTATAATGTCATATGTTTCCTTGTGTGGGTCATGGGAAATTGGAATGGAGAGAAGCATCTTAATGAGAAAAAGAAGCACTAGTTATATTTGGAGATTTCCTTGGAGTTCAAATCCAGAGTGGGAGTGAAGAATTGAACAAGAGAAATTTATGGAACAGTATATGCAAGAGTATCTTTTACATTTCTAGATCCTTGACTGTTCCTGGACAATGCTACAGCAAGGAGAAATAGAATAAACCCTCTGCTTCCATTATGTATCTGTCATGATGGGATGACTGACCCAGTGGAAAGAGCAATGAATTATAGTCTGAAGACCTGGGTTCAGACCTTAGACCTGCCAATTACTACCTGTGTGACCTTAGGCAACTCAGTCTCTCTTTGCCTTTAATTCCTTATCTGCGAAATAATGGTGTTGGATTAGATGACCTTGGGGGTCCCTTTAAATCCCACATACCATGTGATCATGAAAGTCTATCTTTATCCCTCTATGAGAATTGGGCATTATCATCTGCAACTTTATTGGTTTTTGTCCTTCATCTTCAAAGAGGACCAAAATGACATCACCATGATAAAGTGAAATCTCAGGATGTCCAACTGTGGCTGATCAGACCAATATGAGCTCAGAATGCTTTACCATAAGTTAAGCACAGATAGCCCATGTGAATATTTGAAGTGGATATCATAAATTTGTGCATCCTGCATTTACTTTGTGCTATTTCAATTCTGCTTAATTCAAAGAGCACAGCACCCTTTCTGATGTGCACATGCCATGCTGAGCAATCTGTGCAGTGTCTCCCATGTTGCATAGTCAAATCCAAAGTTCTTGAGAGAAACCTTGAGAGTGTCTATCTATATCTACAACTTAACATTCCAATGAAGGTCTTGTTGTAGGTCAGCATAAGGATAAGTGCCATACTATTCAATATTTTCATTTATTATTCACTGTTTTCCACCTTCACAAATTGTTTTCTTACAGTATATAAACCCAGGCAAAAACATTCTCCAAGTTTTGGCATGCCTGTGTCTGCAGTGTGTGTATGTGTGTATGCATGTATGTATGTATGTAGATACTCACACAATTATATACGCAGACATATCTGTGTATATTTTAGTGTATGTATATATGTGTCCATAATGTGTGTGTCTCAGAGAGAGCTATCTACACATGGAAGAGCTCTTAAAAACACAAGTTAAGATGATGAAATCAGTTTTTCCAAATATACTTATATCTTTCCTATTAAATCTGATCAAAATACTCTTGAAAATTTAGTATGGTGATGATTTAGTCTAGCCTTATGAAGAACATTAACCTGAAACACAATGGATACAAGAAATAAAGCCTCTCCAGAACTTACAACTCAAGTGGTGAAAATCTTTATCAAGCTGTTATAAAAATAATTGATATCCAATATGAAAATTGCCTATAATAAGTAATATGATATATAATCATAGTATATAAGAGATAAATAATATAATTATAATGAGTATACATGCATCTAATGACTTCACCCAATTAACATCAAAATGAAGCAAAAGTTTTGGAGAGAGGTGAGAAACATTGTTTTTGAACACAAGATTAATGCTGATCTAACTGAGGTAAGAACCTTTGGTTGTGATTTGTTTGTGGGACTTTTTCACTTTCTGCCTGAATAACATAGTAAGGTTTCACAAGCAACAGAAACATACCACTACAAAGGCATGATCCTCCAGTAATCACTTTTATCTTTAAAACAAATATCATTACCACATCTAGCTCTTGTTATTTTTTTTAAAGTCAGTTTCTTCCTGAATTGAAATCTTTTACATTGGCATATACCATAGACCATTCTCAAGAATTGGCTGTGCCTGGGGCTCTCATATGAGTACGTAGATGCCTAACTAGATGGGACCAAAGGTATTTTTAGTCAGAATTGGACAGTGGTGCAAAGCGATTTACCTGGCACCATAAGTATCTTCAGTAATTTCAACCACAAAAAATTAGTGATGTACTAGACTCATCAGTCCTGATTCTTATCTGTCAGGAACATTTTCCTTAAGCTAACTTATCACTGTATTTCACATCTCTTCGATATTATACACAAAAATACATGATGTATGTGCCTTATCCCCTTTTTAGACAATTACCTTCCATGAGGACAATAAACAAGTCTTATTAAATTGACATATTCCCCAATAACTGACATAGTCCTTTCCACATAATAAATACTTAACATTTTTTTAGTTCAATTTTTGACAACTTTTCATTTCTGAAAGATAAAAGAAAATAGCCCAACTTAGCAAGAACATCACAATAACAAATATATTTATTATATTTGTAATGAACTGGAAAATAAGTGGGGTATCTATTAATTGTGAAATAGCAGAACAAATTGTGGTATGGTATCATGGTATCATATCATGCCATAAGAAATGATGAAGGGGGATTTTGTAAAGAAAATTGACGAGCTTTTTATGAAGTGATACAAACTAAAGTGAGGAGGAGAAAATTTATATAATAACAACAACACCGTATAGAAAATAAATTTTGAAAAAAATGTAAATACTAATAAAAAGGTTATCCTTTATGGAGTTATACTAAAGGACCAGGAGGCTTGATTAAAATCATTTTATAGCAGTCATATCTGTATACTCACACAATAGACTGAAATGCATAAAAATACAGGATTCCACAATGTTTACTGTTTTTAACTATAACCACTTGATTTGTCTGAAAAAATATCCATTTAAAACTCTTCTACAACGAAGTGTCTTCTGTACATGTAAAAATCACACAGAATACCACAAAAGATAATTTTAAGATTTTTGGTGAGGTATAAAACAGGGAAATATATGCTTGCCAAAATGTGTTTCTCACTATCACAAAGACATATCATATCCTGCATAGAATACATATGAAAATGGGATTTTCTCCAGATTTTGATGTCTTCTAAATGCACTGGCTTTTGAATAACTTATAAGAATGAGTTGTGCAGGTTATATCAAAACCTGTATCTGGCAGAGCCACCATCTGAGAGATATAATAACTGAAAATAAGTTGGCTTAACTCTTTACATGGTAAAATAAAATAAATGGATGAAGAATGCCTATAATTCACAGAGCTGACATCTCAGGCAAACCTGAAATACAATGAACTGGATACTGAATTCAGAGTAAGAAAAGAATGTGCTGTATTGCATTTGAGAACATGTGAAGTGTATTTAATTATCCTATGTTTCAATCAAGCAAAAGCCTATCTTTTGGACATTGATATTGTCACCAAAGAATTCAAGTTGAAACTGATTCCAGCGGCAACAGAGAGGTTACATGTGTACCTGGGCAAACTGTGAGACATACCAAAGAACTCCGCCAGAGGGGTGGTATAAAGGATATCATCAAAAATACATAGAACAGAAAAGGGAAGTGACCCAGTCCTGTAGCAAGAGCAAGTGAAAGACAACGGATAGCCTGCCTGCTTCTTTAGTGACCAAATGTGAAGAGTTCTAGATGAAAGCTCCCAGCATGTTGGATGTCTTTCCTGTGAAGGATTTCAGGGAGGACAGAGGCAAGAATGTCAGGGTAAGGGATGAAAGGATTGCAATCTGTACCACTGGAGAGAGTGCTCACATATCTGAGATTACAAATCCATTAAAGTACCATCGCTTAGTAAAGAAGTCCATGAACTAGTTGCAGCTAGGTGGATGGAGCAGTGAAAGAGTGCTGGACCTTGACTTAAATGCACCCACAGATACCTATCAGCTGTGTGACCCTGGGCAACTCATTTAATCTGTTTTCCTCAGTTTTCTCATCTGTAAAATGGATACAAAAATAGTACCTCCCCTCCCAAGAATATTGATAGGATAAAATGAGATAATATTTGTAAAGTTATTTGAAAGCTTTAAAACTCTATATAAATATTAGTTATCATCATTATCAACATATTAGGTACTTCTCTCCTTTTATACTCTCTTGGCAATCTCATCAATTCTCACGGATTTAACTATAATCTCTACGCAGATAACTCAAAGATATGTATGTTTATATAGATATATAGCGTATGTCTATTTAGAATATGTCAACAGGTATATTCTACCAAGGACAGTGATTTTCTATCTGGCATATTAAGTGATGAAGTGTAATGTTATACCAAATTTCTGGTTAAGACATAAAATATAATATACCAGATTTTACCTATTTTCAAAGAATTAAAATCACTCAATATCAATAATATGAAATATTATTTAAATTTTATTTTGAATGATTCATAATACTTGTCAATGTCTTTCAGTGAAATAATAATTATAAATTTGCAAAAGGGCCTTCAAGTTTTGGCTGGAAAAACTGCTAAATAAATTAGAGTTTTTTGTATTTCCTTTGATGTCATCTGAAGACACTTCTTTCAAGCTTCAGACATTTCCTCCTAGACCATTTAGTAAAGAAATCCAAGCTTCTTAGGGGATCCTCCCTTGATCTCACTAGTTCATTTTGATTGTACTTTGAATCATAACTCAAAGCAATGACCATTTTAAGTGCCTACTACAATGGAGATTTCACATGAACTATTCTGTGCCCAACCTGTGGTAGAGCATTCTGAGCTCCTATTGGTCTGACCAGCCACAGTCAGACACTGAAATTTTACTTTACCATGGTGACATTATTTTGTTCCTCTTTGAGAATGAAGGAAAACAACCAACCAACCAGCATTTGAGATGTCCCTGGAGATATAAAGACAAAAATGAAGAATTCTTTGCACTTGGGGAGTTTACATTCTACTGGGGGAAATATTATGAACACAGGTGAATAGACAGAGAAACTGACAAATAAATACGTATATGCACAAAGTAACTTACATGAGGTGGTGATAATATCTGGGGGACAGAGAGAGGTCCCACAAAGAAGACATCACTTAAGCCGAGTACTGAAAGGAGGTAGAATTGCAACAGGCAGAGGCAATGATAGAGGCCATTCCAGGCACAGAAGACAACCTAGACAAAATCATGTTCCTAGGAAATGCAATATCATGCACGAGGAAAAGCAGGTAGGTCAGTTGGGTTAGAATTTAGAGGATTTGGGGGGATTAATAAGAAATCATTTTTTAAAATGGCAGGATTCAGCTTAGAAAAGCATTTAAATGTTTAACAGAGGAATCTATTTTTCCCTAGAGGCAATAGGAAACCACTGAAACTTCTTGAGCAGAAGAGTGCAATGGTCAATCTTGACCTGTGCTAAATAGAAATTGGACAACAATGTGGAAGATGGACCCAATAAGGTAGTTCATGAGGAAGGCAATAAGAATTTATTACCACTTCTCCTCTAATTCACTCCTCAACCTTTTGCAATCTGGCATCTGACCTCGTCACTCAACTAAAATTACTCACTCAAAAGCTACTAATGATCTCTTAATTGCCAAATATGATGATCTCTTTTCAGTCTCATCTGTCTCAACATATCTGCTGTACCTGATGCTGTTGAGCACTGTCTCCCTCTTGGATATATTCTTTTCTTGGAGTTTTCAAGACACTACTGTCTCTTACTTTGCCTCCTACCTCTCTGCCTACCCATAGAAGTCTCCTTTACTAGACCATCACCCATATCATGCCATGAACTGTATCTGGTACATAGCAGGCAGTTAGTAAATAATTTTTTATAGATTGACTGAGAAGATGGTGCTTAAAGGAAAGCAAATGTATTCTAGTAATGATGTGGAGGAAGAATTTAATAGCTAATTAGCATGGATGAGTCAGCGAAGAAATTATAGAGTATATTCTTCTTGTGAATAAGGAGTTTTGTTTTTATCTTTGTATGCACAAAGTTTTACATGGTTAGTACCTGACATACACTGTGTACTAAATAAATGCTTGGTGTATGAATCAATCAATCAATCAATGAAGAACCAGAATTTATAAACCTAGATGCATAGTTTACAAGTTGACATAATGACACTAATACAAATCAATGGCATTACTAGAAGAAGTAGAACCAAGGGAAAGAACACAGGAACTTTTGTGTATATTATAAAAGTTGAGGTGTCAATGGAACACTGGAATGGAGATATCCAAGCAGGCAATCGGTAATAGGGAAGTGGAATTGAGGAAAGGGATAAGGACAGGATTGGGAGGTGTCTTCATGAAGATGATAGCTAAATTTGTACAGCTTGACCTTTAAGAGAAAGTTCACCAGAAGACAAGGAGGTAATTCCCAGAAGACATCAGACATTTTAGGTCTTACAAGTCAGGTCTATGAGTATTGCCTATCCTCCAGCATAACCAGACCTGGCCAGCAGTCAAGACAACTGAGGCAAACAGATTAAGGAGCCATTAAGGAGCAGGGCTAAAACCAATAAGATTCTCTCTTTCTTCATTCTCCTCTTCCTCCCCCCTCTCCATTCCCATTTGGAGTCAGAAAGAAAACTGCTAATTTTGTTTCATGATGAATTACACAAGAGGCTGGGATAGGCTTTGCACTATGTACATCTGAGAAATATTTGACTTCTTTCTCTCAAGATGACTATCGGTGTAGACAGAACAGAACAATATATAAATGAGATTTATTGGCATAAAGAAACCTAATTCATCAAAACCAAGCATAATAAAACTCTTTTAATAAGAGAGCAAATGAGTTAAAAGACAAATGCTTTCCAGAAAACTTAAGGCAGATTTAAAATATGCC
>CM053772.1:208208591-208233637 GCA_028658325.1 Potorous gilbertii | reverse complement strand
TCTCTCTCATTTGTCTTCCCAGTTTTTCCTCCACCTGTCTAACTTGATTTTCAAAATCCTTTTTGAGCTCTTCCATGGCCTGAGCCCATTGGATATCTATTTCAGATGTTTGGGATACAGGGGCCTTGACTCCTATGTCTTTACCTGATGGTAAGCAGTTTTCTTCCTCATCAGAGAGGAAGGTTGGAATTATTTGTTCCCCAAGAACGTAACTTTCTATGGTCTTATTTTTTTTCCCTTTTCTGGGCATTTTCCCAGCTAGTTACTTGACTTCTGTGATTCCTCTCCTCCCCTCACCTAGATCGACCCAGCTAGTGCTTGGGATTTGAGATTCAAATGCTGCTCCCCAGCCTCAGGGCTTTCAATGATGAGCCCTGCTGCTATTCAGGGTAAGAGTAAATTCAGGTTCTCAGATGGGGGTAGGGCCACCTCCCAGGCTCAGTTCCCTCAGGGGCTTTATGCAGAGACCTTCAGTAATGGACACGAGGTCTTGGCTGCTCTGTGAGCCCCTGGGCACCCCTGCCTCTGCTGCTGCCTCCCGAGGGTTCCTGAGTTATGGAGATACTCTCAGCCCTCTCAGCCAGCCCAGAAGTCTCTCTCACTGACCTGTAGCGCCTGTGGGTTGAGGGACCTTCACAGTTGCTGGAGAGTCAGTTCCTGGAGCCTGCTCAGATCTGCTCCTCTGGGGGCCATGCAGCCAAGGCATGTTCTGGGTCCAGTGTGCGATGGACCTTTGGTATCAGTTTTTCAGGGCTCTCTGGAACAGAAATCTCCTCTACTCCATTGCTGCATGGCTTACACTGCTCTAGAATTTGTTGGGAGTTCCTTTATGGGCAATTTATGGGTTTTGAGTTTGGAGCTAGCATATGTGAATCTTTCTACTCTGCCATCTTGGCTCCTCCCCCTGAAAATTAAATCTTAAAGAAGTCACCTTTGATTCTCCTCCAAAGGGCTTTGCTAGAGTGATTTTGTTTAAATGTCATTTTTTACAAACCTGAAGGAATTGCAAAGGAGTAATCTTTGATTTTGTTGCGGTTCCCCCTCTCCCCCAAGTCTTTCAACTTTTACCTTAGCTGAGTGTTGGTCCCAGTTTTACATATAGAATATCTTAGACTGGGATAGAATACAGATCTGATCTCACCATCATCTTATTTCCAGGCTTGCTTCCTTTATCTGGGAGCCACAAATCCTAAGGAAGTACCTGTTTAGTGAGGGAAAAATCCTCTCTCTCCTTCTTCACATAAGCACACATGGAGATCGAGCTTTGTCATGTTTATGCATTCCTACTCTCCTAGAGGGAATTAAGGTAAACACAGTTTCATCGTGCAGGTTTTCATTAGCTACAGCTAATGAAAAAAAAAGTCTTGGTATAAATTACTCAAGTCTAGAGAGAATTTGCAAATTTAGTCTCAAGTCCTAGTATTTATTAAGCTGATAATTTAACTGTGTCTTTTTAATTATAGAAATGCAAATCATTTAGTTAGCATGTTGAAAAAAATTACAACTATCTAAGTAATTTTTAAATAGCCAAGCTGTGGTGACCATTTAAGGAATGACTTTTTTCACCCAGTATTTGTCTTTTTTAATTAGGAATTTCATTTTAATATTTTACTTTGTGAGTACCACTTCATATGGGTTTGTTAACTAAAAGTTTTTAGGAATGTTGAAGTTTCCAAGTAGTTGCAAAAGTATCTTAAAACAATTCATTTTGGATCTCAAAGTGAAAACAGGAAAATTGTCACCCCAGATTCATGTGTTTGAGTTTTATCTCTTCTCACATCTGATTCTTTTTTTGGTAGAAATGCTAATGAACAAATTTGAGATCACATTACTTCATGTCATTTATATATGTTTGTATATATGTACAAATGTATGTGTCCATATATGTCTACTTATGTATACAGATACATACATACACACATGTATATGACCCTCTATTCAAAGTATACTACTCTCTGACCCATGAACTTGATATTGTTATTGTTATTTTGGGGACTTTCACATTAGTTACCATCTTTTTCTGGAATGTGACAGTCTTTCTATATCTTTGCTTCTGAGAATACTTACCTGCCTTCAAAGCTCAACTCAGACACCATCTTTTCTATGAAGCATTGCCTGATTTTCACCAGTAATAAGCTGTCTCCATGCTGCTCCAATTTTGGTGCTTTCTCCATAAAGTTACTGGGAATTTACTTATCTATTTGCATGTTTTATCCCCCAAGTCATATGTAAGTTTCATGAGGGTTGGGACTGTCACACTTTTGTCTTCCTATTCCAAACACCTATCACTGTGTTTGGCCTAGAGTAAGGTCTTCCTAAGGAAGGACGTAGAATTAAAGTGCATGTTCAAGTCTGCACTAAGCTTAAATCCTTTACAATTCTTATTAGGTTTTATTTCCTATAATCCAAATTGATGAACTTATATAAATCATTTTTCTCATATAATATTTCCCAGAAATTTAGCACTCTGTTAATTTTCTACCTTCAAAAAAATACTTCTATTAAATATGCCTTCAGTTTTTGAAATATTAGAATGGAAAACAGGCAATCTGTTTTTTATAACTCCTTGATATAAACACCTGCATTATAGTCCCTAACAATGAAAATCTTTTTGGTCTTAGTTCAGGTGTCCAATTTTCTTTTGTTGGTATCACCTTGTGGTTGCCCATTTCAATTTACCTCCAATCTATGGTCCATGCCCAGAACATGTTGTTCATTTCTTTTGTTTATATCAAATAGGATGCCCATTTTCATAGAACCAGAATGGGTTTTATGTCCATCTGTTTTCTGGCTTTCTTTTATTGGAAAGTAACTAGGTGCTAAGAGGAAAAAATGAGTCTCTCATCATTTTTTACTCATATTTGTCCTTTTGTTTTAGGGAATAGCAATTCGCTGTGTGTTGGGATCCAAATTTTCTCTTTGGAAAACCTGAAAGAATCATTTTGTGCAAGCCCAATGACCAAACTGACATTGTTGGCTGGGAAGTTATGTGGTTAGGAAGGAGGCCTCTCTGTCAAATCATATACTGAAGGACTACTCTCACCATGTTATACATAGTTATTTCCATGTTGTCTCCCCCAGTAGAAAGGGAAAAAAAACATGCTTTGGCTTTTTTTAAAGTAGTATTTGGTACAGTTTCAGTAAGTTATGTGGAAAGGCTTGTAGAGTTGTATCTATTGGTTGACAAGATAAGAGAAATGGGCACAGGCATTGAACCACAGGATGGGACAGAAGCTCAGTACTTGATGCCACAAATGGAAAATAATGACAATACGGTAGCACTGTGTTAGTGTACAGTGTAAATGGTAGCACAGTACAGTATATATGGTAAACATTTAATAATTGTTCACTCTTTGGTTCATTCCATTTTTCAGCCATTATTAAGCACCTTTTATTAATAGGGCACTGTGATAGGTTCAAAAAATATATGGTCTTTGCCTTATGTAATACAGTATTAACAGAGAAGATGAGATAAACACACTGATAACTATAATGCAAGCATAAGAAATTTTGTCCAACTGTTCACCCCACTTCCTGTTTGAATAGTTTGGCTGCTGAGAGGGTAGAAAAAGAACTTTACTCATATGAAAAACTAATAAAATAAAAGCGTAAGGAACTAGTTTCTCAGAATGTGAGGAGAGACACAGACTATCAGGGGACCAGATATAGAACTGCTTCACAAATGAACATACCTGGAAGACCTTTTTCGAGGGAAGAAAAATGACTGAGACTACAGGGTATTACGGTCCCTCAGTTCATCTGCATGTGAATAGTTTTATCGTTGAGAGGTTAAAACTGACAGTGTCAATCAAATGCTGTTCGGAGGCTATGGGAAGATTAAGGATGATTGCTTGTGTAAATGACTGAAAAAATAATGTCATGAGTTTTACCTCATAAGTGACATGTGAATTACTGACCACTAAGAGACTGTTTTGAGCCATTAAAGGTAATGAATGAAGAGACTGAATTAAGAAGTCATGAGGATACAAAGGCTTTAGCTATTGGACCAGAAGCCTGCTGATTGACTGGGGAAAGACTGGAAACTTGCTGAACTCATCTGCAGTTTGAACTGTTGTCATTTAGTATTATCTGTAGCTTTACAGAAAAGAAACCTTTGAGATGTGGTTAGTTGCTTCCTACTTCTTTCCGTCTCTGGTTCCAAAAGTAGAGGCAGAAGAGGAAAGACATGCTTTGTGATTGTTTTTCTGTGAGAAGATATTTAATGCTGATGAGACAATGCAGAATCCTATTGAGAAAGACCTGATTGGGATTGTCTACATTGGCCAGAGAGATGACCTGAAGAATTTAGGCATGAACTCTGTTTTGTCATGAGAAAATGCTGAGGGCATGATTGGACAAAACAGAATCCTATTGAGAGAAGAGCTACCTGGGTTTGTATGCCTTACCCAAAGGCTGAGAAACTCCATAGCTCTATGGTTTAAGAGAACTTCATGTCACTAAATTAATATAACATTTTTTCAGAACACAATTCAGGATGGTTGTGAATTAAAAGAGCTCATTATTAATTCATTAACTCAAGAACAAAAGAAGAGAGGATTTGCCTAGCAAGAGTGCTATAAAGACTGGAAGGGGGAAAAGTTAGAAAAGTGATTTCATGTAGTATAGATTGTTTCCGAAGAGACCCAAGTTATCAAGGCTTATACAACAGATTTGTGAGTTCCCCCAAGAATACAGATTTTGCTCACTCATGGATTTCCTTGTTGTCATTGTATGTGTTCACTCTCCCATGTGGACAATATGTGCATTTGTGGGAGTGTGTGACCAGATTTATGACTGGACTGTAATGTAATTAATTATTCATATATTTACGAGTTAGTATGATGTGACTTTTCTAACTTTTGTCTTATAAAAAAGTGAAAGTTTTATGTTTAGAAGCTAGTTGTGTCATGGTGATTGATTTTGTATAAATGGGAGGCCACATCATTGGTGGCCCAGGATCAGCAATGGCAGGTAACTACCACAAAACAGGGGTTACTCTTAGGAACCTGAAAGAGTTTGTCATAGTCACGTGGTACTTCTTCTCTGTGAACCCCAGATCTGTCAGAATGAAGATGGCCTAGAAGATTGACTTATCCCAGAGATTAAAAGTGATGGCCATTCACCACATATAGTATGCTACACTAAGTATAATATGAATGGATTTATTTTTATTTTTTAAAGGGTTTCTTTTGTTCTGAATAGACCTGTGATGTCATTTATCAGAACTGTAGAATTCTCATTGTGGAAGCAACTTCAACCAAAGCAGATTGACTGCTTTTCCATGAGTCACAGACTTAGAATTTGCTAGGGGTCATTGAGAGCATGCGTGGCTTGATTCTGGTAATACAGGCAGTAGTTTTCAGTGAATCCACACTGCTGAGAGCCTACTATTTATTATTCTATACTTCTTAGAAAAAAATACCACAATAGTTTTTAAATGGTAGCATAGCTCTTTGAAGATAGAAATGACCTGTAGGTGGTTTTGGTTGGTTTTTTTTAGAAATCTTCTTACTGCTACATCTAGACAATTCATGTTAATACAATATTGATGACATCATTAAGATCTCTTGTACAGATATAACATTGTAATGATACCATAGGAAGAGAACCCCAAGCATTCCATGGTAGTACTTGTAATGAATTGAGTAGGGTGGGAGAAGTCAAAGGATCCCATGTGGTGGTTGTAGTAAATCAAACTGTGTGAAACACAATGAAAGCACAAAAGTCTTAGTCATGGAATGCCAAAGTCTCAGTCAGCTGTTACATGAAGCAGAGTTGCTTATAGGATATACTCCACCATTTGCTTAAATATCTACAGTGAGAGGGAGGGAACATATCATTTCATTTTTTGTCAAGCAAGTTAAAGATCCATATACCAAAGCAAGCTACTATTCAATATCTGGAGTTGTTAGAGGATTTTTTCGGTTAAGCATATTATTAAAAATAAATAGAAAAAATAATTTCAAATATGCTAGATAATAAATTGATTCCTAGTTATATTTTATACTCCCCTTCTCTCTATGAGCTATTTGCTGTATTTACTAAATAGATGCATGAAGTTTTGGTCTTGGATAGAATTAATTGCAGTATTATCCATAGAGGTTAAATAAGAAATGGCATAAATAGAATTCAAACAGCTTAATCATACCCCATAGTGAAAAAACACAATGAAGACAATAACCCTTCTTGAGACTATTATTGTGCCAGCAGTATGAGTCCACAACAGGGGTACACAAAATTCCATCTGGTATGTTTCACATATCCAAGCTACAATTAGCTAGAGATATTACAGGGATGCTGCATTTCTTGCTGTGAAAGAAAATACATTATTTTCAAGGTTTTTTTGCTTTAGTGTATTATAATCAAAGCATAATATTATTAACTTTCAAAGGTCAACTTAGATGTTCCCCACATTTTCAAATTGACCCAGAAGGTAGATTTCAGTCTTTATTTATATTTTTATCATCTGTTCTTTAGCAGTAAATAATTGGTATAGTCTTTATATCGTTACCTCAATCAATACCTGACAATCTATTTGTAAAATAACAATAAACTGGATCATTCTTCGATGTAATTCAGTCAAAGTTGACTCTAGAAGACACGTCATCTACAGTAGTGTTATCAAACTCAAACAGAAATGGGAAGCACCAAACTACGGAAGGATCCCTGCATATGCTTAGTATATGCTTAGTTAAAAATATAATATTATCTATATTTATTGAAATTTTTATTTATCTTGTTAAATATTTCTCAATTACATTTCAAATTGCTTCAGGGGGTGTTTGGCCTTGTGTTTTACACCTCTAATCTACAGATAATGAATGTTTTTGTTTAGAGGAGGCCCAAGAGCAGCCTACTTCTGAACCTGTTCATCCTAGATCTTACAAGAAAAAAAAATTCTCTATTTTTTTTTAGTTCCTATTGAAAAATGAGGTAAAGGGGACAATATATAATCCCTCTGCAAGCTGTTCACTCAAGGAACTTTCTTCCATTTTGGAATTCTTCTTTCTTGATAGCACATAGTTACAGATGAAAATTTTTATAATACAACACTGAAATGAACTAAAGAAAGAAAAAGAACATATGTGTTGAAGTATCTAGAACAATCAAAAGTCAATTCTCTGACTTTGAAAATAATATCTCAAATAACAAAATCAGTTTTTACTGTCTTGGGTATGCTCACTTAACATCTGCTCTCATTGGTATGCCCTTGATGCAAAAGTAACTGCCATATGTATTACTCCAGGTGGTGGGAGTCTAGGTGTGACAGGAATATTGGCTTTGGGGGAAAGATAAATATGATGTCACAACCCTCTAGACATAGGAAATGCCACCATTTTAACAAGATCAACACAGGAGACATTTGTCTATTTGTCATACATGACTGTATTATAGTCATCTGAAATTTTAGCATCTGTTAGGTATTTATCTACCTTTCAGTAAAAAAAAAAATATTTTGGATAAGTAAATAATGCCTGGCACCTGAATTTCCAGTCAGAATGAAGTATTGTAACTGGTGCCAGTGGTGGTTTTGAGGTCAATATAATTCTTAAAATATAAACTGAATTTTATTAAATTTTAAATATTTTAAATTTGAGATGCTTGTAGAATTCAAATCCAAATCTGTCCTAACTTCTCTTTAAGGATATTAATCTGAAATAACATGAATCTTTTAATGGGATATTCATTCAACTAGAATAGTAAGAAATATCATTAATTGCAGAAATTATAAAAAATGATAGATATATCTACTTGTTAATTCTGGGGTGAAATCACTAAGAACTTTTACAACTTCTCATTAAAGCATTCTTACAGTCAAAATTTTGTGAAATATCAATTTGATATTTAGATAGGATAACAAAATGAATGTATTAAATTATTTTGAGATTCAATCCAATAATCATAGTTGCAATTACCAGTTTTCCAAAATAAAACTTAAATTGTTAACTCAAAGAAATGAAGGTATTGTTTTTTTTAATAAGCAGTTTGTCTTAGTGTGCATTAAAACCAAATTAACAGACTTTTATTTCAAAGACTTCAGGCTAGTGGTAAGGGTGGATTTTGTTTTGTTTTGTTTTGTTTTTTACCTTTTATCTATACATGGAAAAATACTCTTGTTGATGCAGATACCCAGAGGTGCTGAAAAAATCTTGTCCTGTACCTAAGGGTATTCTTCCTCTGCCATCTGGGAAACACTATCAGTAATGGTTGTTTTTGCTCAATAATGCTGAGAAGCACCACGACATGACATGATGGACAGAATCATGAGAACCAGGATGATGTGGACTCAGGTCTCTCCTTTGAAACATGCTTGCTCCGTGACTTTAGTCGAGTAACTTCACCCCAGCGCCCTGGACAAGTCTTTAACACCCTAATTACAGGGAAGGTATTGATATGCATTGGTAGAGGGAGTTCCCTATAGCAGTGAAAATGCAGCTCTACTTCCAATCACTATCCCGAACACTCAGCCCATAGTTGGTGAGAATTTTATCTCCAAGGGGTATTTCATTGTGGGTGGTTATTGTTGTTTTCCCCAGTTTGGCATCTCCTTTTGATCATTGACTCTGATCCATTCTCTTTCCTAGGTAGCTATACTGAAACTTACCTCTTCTTGGCCATGCCTTCTGGGTTCATATAAACAATCTCTTGTTTTTGCAATACCAGATCCCACTGAGTCACTGAATCTTAGACTCAATCCAAGCTCTGACCGCTCCAGAAGATGAATTCCATGCATTTGTTCTACTCATGATTGTCTTGCACCAATTAAGAGTCACTGAAGTAGCAATTTGGGACCAGAGTATGGTCCATGAACTGTAATCAATAATGCTATACAGATGCAACACAGTCTTGTTGTTGAAATAGTAATAAATGTAGGTATTTCATATGCTTAAGCATAAATGACAATACCTCTTATTTTTATTAATTGCTTAAGGCATTATTGTAATGTAAATAGGTACCTAAAAGAATTTTCAAGCACATAGGTGGCACAGTGGATAAAGTGCAAGGTCTGGAGTCAGGAAGACTCATCTTCCTGAGTTCAAATATGGCCTCAATATTTACTAGCTATGTGACTGTAGGCAAATGACTTAACCCTCTTCGTCTTAGTTTTCTAATCTGTAAAATAAGCTGGAGAAGGAAATGGCAAGCTACTCCAGTCAGTATCTTTGGCAAGAAAACCCCAAATAGGGTGGCAAAGAGTATGACATACCTGAAAAACTATTCAACAACAATAGCATTGGGCAATTTTCAGTGTTATCATTCAATCCAATCTAATCTCTCTAGCATTTATTAAATAACTTCTATAAATAAATATAGTGGATGCAAATGAATAAAAGGTACAGGGGAGACAAAGAAAAAAGTCTGTCCTCAAAAAACTTACATTCTATCTTTATAAATTTATAAACTATTATTTTCATCAAAATGTTTAGATCATCCCCACATTTTCTTCTTAAATTCCAAGTGGACTTAAAGAAAGGAAATGAGGAAGTAATTAGATCACTAGAATGTTAGTCTAAAATCTGTTTAAGAAAAAAATAGATTGACTTTTTTTTATTTCTGCAAGCAGTCTTTAAAAATATAAAATAAAATGCACTTTTTAGCTTTGTCAAGAAATTATTATTTTTTGCAGCCATTTAGATCTTTCTTCTCCTATGTATTCCACATATCCAAATGTGGTGGATAGAATGTATTAAATTTTGAACTCTGAGAAATTTACCCCAAAAGTCTACCAGGGATGACATTTATTAGTCCACATGACAGAAGTCTTTAAAGTTACTGTAAACAATGTGTTTGAGTACCTTGCCAAACACCAACACCAGGAATTTGAGTTCTTATTTTTTCACTACTTTAGTAACAACAAGGACCATGGCATACAAAGGAGGGCCTGCTATACAGGTTCTTAGATCTCCTTTTCTAAAAGGAAAGCAACTGTTGAAGGGTCAGCAATCTATTTTAATCAAGCACATATATCATTCACTTAGGTCAGGGGAAAATGTCAGCACCCTGAATTTCAGAGAAAATACAGAGAGAGAAATAAAGACCAACAGACAGGTCTTCCATCTGTGTGACCATAAGCAGTATATACAATATAGTTCAACAGACAGATTCAAATGCCATTATATACATACATAGTTACCAGAGAGACAAGCACCGACATCTGAGTTTTCAAAGCCAGGGGGCTCCTAAGTGGCTACCCAGAGTCTCATCTGGCCAAACACTTCCAATGAGTAAACCCCCAAAACAAAACCTTACCTCAGAGTAAATAAACATGTTTCAGAGCCAGAAGGTATCATAAGCCTTGAGAACCAGTGCCTCATTAGAAATTAACAAAAAGTGTGGTTCTTCCTACAAAATAAATCTCCCCTAATAAAGTTTTCCTTAATGGGCAGACCTATTAATGAGTGGAGGAGATCTTTAACTCTCATTAACATAATTAACATTATAGGTCTTTAACTCATAAGAAAAGATTCACTATCCCACAAAGCCCTGGGATTGTGGGCAGTACAGAAACAAGTGTGGCAATTCCCACATTTTGACCCATAATCTTTTGCATGCTGGGAACACATGTCATATATATGACCTCTAGATAGTCATTCTTTTCAGGATCTTTTACTTGTGGTTTTCTTGCATTGCCACAGAGGGTCATGCTTTTACTTCATAAGTGAGGGCCCATCACTGATGTCCCGAAACCAGTGATTTGGTTGTAGTTAAAACCATTTTTTGGCAAGCTGATTTGTCCTACTATCTCCAATATTATCAATAATTTTGTTAATCACAATTTGTATCTTTTGTTGCAGACACAGCATAGTGTAGAACAGAGAACACTGTGATAGGAGATCTAGTTTTTAGGCTTGACTTTGCTACTAAACAACTGTGTGAACTTGAATAGATTACTTCATCTTTCTTGGTCTCACTTCATCTGTAAAGTTGGGGGACTAGGTAGATAAAAGACCCCTAAATTGCCTTCTAGATCTAAGATTATTTTTCTATTATACTACTCTTTTTTGGCAACTTTCTCTAGTCAATCCATTAAGATGAAGTAACCTTTTTATTTTCCTTTCTTAGATCATAATGGATTGATAAGTACCTTGATAATCCCTCCTTTTCCTTCTCCCTGTGGTGTTGCTTTATTCCTTCTTCATTTAAAATGTCAGAGATTAGAATGGGCCATGCTAGTCCCTAAATGGCTTCAGCACATTTCTTTCTGAGAAGTATGGGCTGGTTATGTAAGATCATAGGGTTGAATTACTAATTCAAATTTAAAAACTATATTAAGCCTCAACAACAATATATAATGCATTAAAGGTCCAGTTTGGTTGTTCTACCATAAAATTATTTTTTTCTTTTTTTAATGTTTAATTTTAATTACTGAAACTTAAAGGCATAATAAAAGGAAAAAAAAACGGTAAACCTAAATATAAAACAAGAAAAGAAAAAAAAAACATTCTCTGTGCACAGCAGAATGTAAAAGAGGATTCAAAATACATTGTAATAAATTTCTGTTTTAAGAAAGCCTATATATTAAATTCTATGCATTGTGCTGAGAGCTGTCCATCTTATCTTTGCTTCCTTATAGGTTTTCTTTTGTTTTCTGCTGTGCACTTTTTACCTTGTTCTTTTTTCCCCCCCTTCCTCTGCCCTCTCCCCCTCCTTAGGCTACAATTAAGCACATACATTCATACATACATACATAAACATATACTTTCTGTAACAGATTCTACTCCTAATTTTTGTTTTTATGTTTGTGCATATCTCTTATTTCCTGTCCCTCCGGTCTCCTCTACTTTACTTCTACCCATTACTTTAACCTCCTATTAATTAACCTACCTTCCTCTCCAAGGATCCCTATTTTTTCTACCAATTAAAAACGGATGTTATATATTTTTATCCTATCAGTGTAATTATAATTCCCTCTTGCATGTATCTCTTCCTTATAAGAGAAGAAAAATAATTAACTGAAAGCAACTGACAAAATTATAGGGTCCAGTAGCATGTACAACAGTCTACAACGATAGCTCTCATCTCCTCTGAGAAGAGGGAAGCATGTTTCATAAATATTGATAACTTTTTAACAAACACTATCTTTGGTTATAGAATGAACATTGAGTTAACCCTATTTATAGGCTTAACTATATATGGCAAAGTATTGAAATATAACCAGACATGGTAAGAGTCATAAACATGATACATGTAAATGTCCATATGTATTATCTGATCCAATACTCCTACCTGATCATATGTGTATTTATGTGAAGAAAGATAATAGATTTCTCTATATACACACATGTATGTATATATATGCACATATACACATGTATGTATATTGATAGAAATATGTAGCTTTCTCTACACACATGAACACACAGAGAGACATACTGATCAGGAAGAGGCATTGGATGAAATGACCTATATGATCTTTTACATTTATAACATCTATCATCTATCTATCTATCTATATCTATCTAACTATAGATCTATTCTGGCTTCTAGTGAGACATTTGAAAGGATGGTGCATCTCTTCTTCCTATGGAATACCTCCTTCCATTTTTTTTTAACACTACTAATTTTTAAGCTCTTCAGTATTGAACTACAAATCTATCTCTCTATAACTTCAACCCACTGGCCACAGTTTTACCCTCTTTGGCCACACAGACTACAGTGGCAACATGGTAAGAAATTTATTGCTTACAGTATTTGAGTAGTCTTTTATTTAGTTCTAAGGCTTCAGTATCTGGTCATTTTTCTTTCTTTCCTTTAATTTTTTTTTTCTCTATGGAGTCTAGGAAGGAGAGGATGTTGCTGGCTCAGGTAAAACATGCATATTTTCACAAAAGTCATCTGAAATCCAATTATCTGTTTGCTGCCTGTGCAGACCCCAGTACTGCACATTCATAATTATTATGTGTTGGTTCAGGTTCAGTTTAGATTTTTCAATCAGAGAACAAACTGATACTCTTTCTGCAATTACTAGAAAGGTCATGGCTTCAATGGTTTAGACAATAGAAAAGCAGAGATGAAAATAGAATCTCCAGAAGGGTTTTGAAAACAAGATAGGAGGAACGAAATCCGAGGCCAACCTAGATGTCACGAGAAAGATAGAAGAAAAAATGAGAAAGTCCAAGTCGGGAATTAAGAAATGAATTAAGGCTTCAAGGTGGGAAAATAGCAAAAATGATGAAAGGAAGTATTGTTTTTCTCATTCAGATTGAAACTCCAACTCTATGGACTGCCTTCCACCTGTTTATGCACCTCCAAGTAGTGTCAATACTATCTGCTTCAGGTTAAAACTCTCTATTGTTGATGTGCTAGTGGGATTTTCCATTATCTTTATTGAGTTACAGAAATTGGAAGGGGGGAAAGCACTGATAGGAGCAAATTCAGAAGTCTCATATCCTTTAGAAACTCAGTCAACTGAGATTTAGCAATCTCTGAATATTCCAATAGAACAAAAACTTGGGATATCTTCTATTTTTTTCCTATCTTGATTGAATGCTCAAAAAAGCTGAAAGAAAATCGAGGAGAAAGTAGGTCTAA
This sequence comes from Potorous gilbertii, assembly GCA_028658325.1. NCBI lineage: Eukaryota > Metazoa > Chordata > Mammalia > Diprotodontia > Potoroidae > Potorous > Potorous gilbertii. The sequence continues at coordinate 208,220,104 of CM053772.1, read as the reverse complement.
TGAGAGAAGGTATTACGCATTTCCCAACACTAAATGTCTGAAATTCTCGTTAATCTATGTCACCTTATTACCAAAACAAAGGAGGGATGGGGAAATTTTGGTTTTCCTGAGTTGACACGTCTTGTTCTTTTTAAATATATAGATCTATAGATGTAAATATATATCTATAGATCTATCTATCTATCTATATATATATATATATATATACATTTTTATTCATTTTGTTAAATATTTCCAAATTACATAAAAAACTATTTAACAATCATTGCTTTTTATACTTTTTATATTTATATTTATTTTTATATTTAAGTCGAAATTTGTTCTCTCCTACCTGCCCCTCCCCTTTCCTTGAGAGGTAAAGTGATTTGATATCTATTTTATATTTGAAGTTATGCAAAACATATATCCATAATTAACCACATTCCTAAAGAAAATACAGGCAAAAAAACACATGCAAGAAAGATAAGGTAAAAAAAAATAGCGTACTTCAATCTGTATTCAGGGTTCATCAGTTCTGATTAACTTTTCTTCAAGGGTCCTTTGGGATTTGTATTAGATTATTGTCTTGATCAGAGCATGGGGATCTTTTGTAGTTGATATTGTATATAATGTAATCCTGGTTCTACTTCCTTCACTTTGCATAAGTTCATATAAGTCTACTCAGGTTTTGTGAAATTATCTTGTTTGTCATTTCTTATAACACAAAAGTGTTCCATCACAATCATATCCCATAGTTTGTTCAACCATCCTGCAGCTGATGGGCAATCCCTCAATTTCTAATTCTTTGCCACCACAAAAGGAGCAGGATCCTTTTCCTTTTCTTTGATCTATTTGGGATGCTGACCTAATGGTGATATGGCTATGTTAAAGGGTATGCACAGTTTTATAGTTCTTTGGGGATAGTTCAGAATTTAGACCATCAGCATTAAATTAATGTCTCGATTTTTCCATATCCCCTCCAGCATTTATGATTTTCCTTTTTGTCATGTGACTCAATATGGTAGGTATGAGGTGCTATCTCAGAGTTGTTTTAAATTGCATGTCCTTAATCAGTAGTCATGCAAAACATTTTTAACGTGACTATGGAAAGCTTCATTTTCTTCTTCTGAAAACTGTCTTTTGACCACTTATTAACTGGAGAAGGGCTCTTATTTTTATAAATTTGGCCCACTTTCTAGTTATCTGAGGAATGAACCTTTTCAGAGAAATTTGCTGTAAAATTTTCCCCACTTTTTTATTTCCCTTCTAACTTTGACTTCATCAGTTATATTTATGCAAAAGTTTTTTAATTTTACATCATCAAAATTGTCTATTTTACTTCTTGTGGTGCTTTTTTTTGCTTATATACTCTTCCCTTATCCATAGATCTGACAGGTATATTTTTCTGGGGTCCCCAAATTTATTGATATTACTATTTATGTCTAAATCATTAACTCTGTTAATCTTATCTTGGTGTTCACTGTCAGATGTTAGTCTGTGCCTAGTTTCTTCCAAACTGTTTCCAGTTTTCCAAGAAATTTTTGTTAAATGGTGATTTCTTAGCCCAAAAATTTGAATCTTTTGCTTTATGAGTCATTTACCACTGTGTATTGTGTACCACATTTAGTTCTTATACTAGAATTTGAGTTATAGAAATCAAAGTCTAAGTTAGAAGAAGTCATGTAGTCTAACTAGCGTTCATTCTTATTTCTGTATGCTACATTATTAGCTGGCATATGTGTTGCTGTATCAGTTTTGTCTTCCTGATTTTTTTAAATAATTATTGTTTGTTATTACAAAGAAAGAAGAATAAAATATTTGTCCACTTTGCCCTTTCCCTTACCATGATGTTCAATTCAGTGCAGCTCATAGCCTGGTTACATAAAATGCTCATTGGATTAATAGAAGCAGAATGAGAAGCAATGGCTTAAAAGATGTTGTGGAAAGCTAAAAATGGCATTGCTTGTTGCATCATTGTAACAAGTTGCCTCGTTTGATTAAATAAAGTGAATGCAGCATTGGAATAACCATAGCATGCTATGTCAACATTGTTAAGAACAGTCACCCAGTGTGCTTCTACAAATACCTTTTCCTGGGATTTAAAAAAAAAGAGCTAGACTATGAAAACAGTCACAGAGTAATGATGTCAGGGTATTTATATTTAAATTATACTGGATATACGGAAAAGAAGGATAATGGAGCAGAATCTATGTTTTAGAATCAGGAAGGTCTTTATTCAAATCCTGCTGTTGACAATGTGCTATTTCCAGTCTGGGATCCACCATGGATAGAACTCTTAGTTGGACAGAATCACAGGTTTTTGCTTCCTGTCTGAAATCTTATGCAGTACAAGCAATTGTTTCTTGAGAGAGTTTTTGTTGTGCAATAGGTGTGTTAAATTAGGACAATCAAGCATTGCTGCTATTTCTTGTCTAGGACCATTCTCAGATTTCACACACAAGGACAATTTTTTGAAGGATGTGGATAAGTTGGAGAAAATGTTCTTGGTTAATGAAAGGAGATTTGGATGCAGTATCACTTGGACTTTTGAGAGAAATTCAGTGGAAGAAGGGGAGTGGGAATCAACTGTATATAGGCTAGTATAACTACAGGTATGGTGGTACTTGAAGGAGGAATGGCTCATTCCCTATAGATGGTTAAGCTCAGGCACTTGGAAAAGAGTGCAACATCACAGGAATCTGCGACTTGATGACAAGGGACTCCCCCGCCCCCATTATGTAGCATCCTGGGTCAGTAGTTGCCACATGGAAGAAACTCTCTCACTAACCCATATTGTCAACATTAAGGGTCAAGACTCCAAATGTTCCCAGGTAATTATACTCTTGTTTGTGTGGCTTAATTTTTCACCAGGGTTGAGGTGGGTTGTCAGGGTTGGGCTGAGCTGAGGAATTTCTATCCTAAGTCAAGGTAGGATAGTAGGAAATTAGGGATGGGTAGTCAGACATCTGTGGTGATGTTGATGATGAGAAGGAGGAGGAGGAAGAGGAAAACAAAGAAAACTTGAAATTTACGAATGTAGAATAAGTGTATTTAGTGGCATTTAAGCTACACCCACAGTACCCACAAAATGTAGTTGACCATCTCATTAAGTATATCATTGTATTAAAACAAAACCATTCCTCCAAACTATTTAACCAGAATACTGTCAACTTAGGAGTAAAAGCATGAAACATCAAATAAGATTTATGGGATACTTGGTATTTTTCCTTTCAGCTCAGTTGTTTTTCAGTCATGTTCAACTCTTTGTGACCCCATTTCGAGTCCTTCTGGCAAAGACACTGGAGGGGTTTGCCATTTCCTTCTCTAGCTTATTTTACATATGATGAAATTGAAGTGAACGGGAGTTGACTTACACAGGGTCATACAGCTAGTAAGTGACTGAGATAAGATTTGAATTCAGGTCTTCCTGACTCCATATCTGACATTCTATCCACTATGTCAGCTCTAATAGTCACATCTGAAAGTTTTTAGGCCTGCATTTACTGTGCTTGAAATTATTTATCCCAAGCACTTACTATTAAAGAAAACAAACCATCAAAACTAGTCTCTTGGGTGATTTCACTTAGTTTTCTCCAAGTATAGCTTAAGTGCTTTTTTTTGCTCATATAAAACAACTGAGCAAGATGGAAGGAGAAAAGGTGGTGAATGTAACCCTGTCCTTTTTCTATAGCTAACAGAATCATTCCTACCATTGTCACTTTGCACCTTTTCCCCTTTATTCAGGGAACTCAAAGTGTGTCAGAGTGGCTTGTTTTTACAGTGTTCCCTCTTGTAGGCTGTTCATAAACCACACTCACTGCAATATCAGGTAGAGGCCTTAGGTGCAGAATGTTCACAAGTCCACTTAAGTTATGTGAGTGCCAAGGGACAAAGAATACTCATTATAACAATAGAACTTGCACATAGTGGATCATATGGTCATGAAAAAAGATTGTTGCTTCAGAGCTCTCCGTTTTTCAGGTGACACTAAAGCACAGAGAGGCCACGGTACTTACCTGAGACAACCCATATAATAAGTCAAAGAGCTATGATTCAAACCAACATTTTCTGATTGGAAATTGATTGGATGCCTTTCCCACCTCAACAAGGCTGACTAACATTCATTACCCCTCTGGATCTTTGCAAGAAACCTGTTTGGTAGGATAAGTATAACTATCTCAATCAGATGGATAAACTAAGGCTTAAAGAGAATGCTAGTAGACCTACTAGTACTATAGTCTAGTCTCTTGACTATCATGCCAGTATTCTTTTTTCCATACCACCCCTCTCGGACCTAGAACAATCTGGGAAAAGCCAGATTTGTAGTACCTTAGCTTATGGGTACATTATAAGCATTAACCATATAATGGCCAGCAAACAAAATAGAATGGAAATGTAGATATCATTTTATCCCTCATTGACTTTTTTCCCCTTTTGTCTTCAGCATGTCAGTATATTATGTATATACAAATAGATACTGGGATGGTCAGGTTTAGGTTTTTGAAGAACACAGACAAAACCTCACTCTAAACAGACTCAACTATAGGATTTATTGGATGATCCATACAAACCACTTAGTTGTAGTCTTTCAGACAGAGTGAATACAAGGAGATATGCATGTATATCTGTCTTGCTGGGTTCCTATCTTTGTGTGACTCAAGGAAGTGAGCCTGCATACGTGCTTCCAGACCCAGGAAGTGGTTCCAGCCACCAGCTGGGGTTTGATGCTATTTTATGTTGTTAGATAAAAGGGACTTGGGACTATTTAGAAATGCATCAATCTTGAATGGGTCAAATAAGGCCACCATACAGGGGTTGGTAGAACTCAACTGAAATCAGAAGCTTATTCATCGATATTAATCAGTCACTCTGTCTTTATTTACATACTCTTCCTCCCCCTCTGAGTAAATGGAATGCCCACTAAATTGCATCATTAGATGCAGAATAAGGGAGTTATATTGCTCAAATTCTTGAATTTTTCTATTTCCCTCTGTCTTCCTAAATCAGAATTTTAAAAGGCACTTTTCTTACCTGCTTTTGGGAAAGTGAAAGTAATTTGCTGAACATAAGAGACACCTTGGGCCTTTGGGACAAAGTATTTTTCCAAAGGGATGGAGTACTTATTCCTTTAAAATAAGGAACATCTGGTCTGAGAGAAAAATATAATGATAAATGATGCCATCCTGGTGAGCCAAATGTTATAAATTATGCTTATGTCTGTTTTCAAAGATAAAATAGCAACCTATGGGTGTGTTCTACTGAGATTTTAGGGGGAGATTTTTCACACTGGAATGAGGTGTTATTTCCCTGAAGAATCAACTTGTTCTGGGCATTCTTTATAAAGATCTTGGAGATTCCTTCATCTTTCTTGCTCTACTATTCTATAATGAAATAAGACATTCAGACCCTAGAAATGTTCTTATCCTGTGGCTGGAAAGGAAGGTAATAGACATTGATTGAGCTATGCTAACCACTTTAACAATATTATCTGATTTTATCCTCATAACAACCCTGAGATAAAAGTGTTATTTTATCCTTATTTTACAGTGGAAGGAACTGAAGCAAACAGAGGTTGTTGTCCAGAGTTCCAAAGCTACCAAATGTCTGAAGCTAGATTTGTACTCAGGTCATCCAGACTCCAGGGCCAGTTCCACTGTGCTACCTAGCTCCCTGAGCCATATGGATTTTGAAAGGTGTGCATTTTAAAGAGCTTACCTAGAGAAAAAGGCTAATGTAGATCAGAATGAGAAAATCCACATTGCATATGGGATAAAAATGCCAGTGTTATGCTCTCAGATTGGAGAGAACCCACTGGAGATCTTTGTAGTGAAAGGGCCTGTAAAACTTTATTTCAATTACAAAACTCTTCCCCGCCCCCCACTCCTTTTTTAATGGAGTGTAGTAGAAAGGACCTTTGCCTGGGAATCAAGGTAAGTGGGTCCCTATCCAAGTTATGGCACCAAGTCATTGTGTGATGTTGGACAAACTACTTAACCTTTCTCAGCTTCAGCCTCCCAAAACTGAGACAACACTACCAGTCCGACCGATATTCCTTATTCTTGTGAGGAATAAGTGAGATATTAAAGCTTTGTAAACTATAAAAGTCTTTTATAAGCTTGATAAATAAAAAAATAATGTTATGTGCAATCTCATCCTATGCCAGAATTTGTCAGCTATTATTAGAACATCTTCAAGAATCAAGTGCTTATGCTTCTTGGAATACTTGTCAGATACAGGTGTCTTCAATAAAGTCAGTATTTAACCAATGAAAATAACTTGACTTGTAGTGTAAGCTGGTCATAAATTCAGATCAACATTGGCAATAGTTCTGGGTAAATATGTTCCCAGAGGATCCTTTTAAATTGTTTCTGAAAAAAAAGACAAAGTGTTTGATGTTTCCAGATTTTGTGTGTATTCATTTGTGTATAATATCAAGGTGCTAGACAGTGCAGATCTAGAAAATGTTTTTCTGTTTATCAAACCCTTTGAAATCCAATTTCAGTAATTGGTTTGATTTGAAGTACATTTCTTTGCTGAATTTCAGATTGATTTATAAGCTGGTGTGTGAGGTTGTATTGGTATAACAGAAAGAGATGTGATTAGATTGGAAAGGACCACTTATATATATAGCATTATCCATGAACAAAGTAGTTTTCCTTAATGTTATCTCTTCAAAGTACTCTTTTTCAGAATGTGCATAATTGATATTGCAATAAGGACTTTATTGTTCCTTCTTACATAGCTGGTAGAAAGAGAGTGCGTATGTTAGAGTACCAGCATAAAGGCTCAGGGTTGTAAAACGTGGTTAATGATGGTCTATTTCTTAAACTTTTTTATTCATTAGAAAAAAAATATTTTCATTATAAATGGACCAAGAAACTCAGGTAGCCTGAATCCTGCATTGTGCTCTGAGCCATAGAAGTAATAATTAAACAAACAGTACCCAGTGAAGCCTTGTCATATGTCAATCAGTTTTTTCTATTTCAGTAATTACTTCTAGAAAATAAAGAAGCTACAAATTGTAAGACATCAGTTTACAAAGCAGCCCTCCTGTATACTGGCTTTAGGCTCCAGCTGATTTCCAAAATAAAATTGTTACTGTTTTTCTTGTAACTGTAGTAGATTAATTGCCAGCATAAAGATGCCTGTCATTTCTATATGACCTTCTGTTTGTGGATAACAACATTAAGTGAGAAAAAAAACAAAATAATGTAGAGTTCAGTTCCCATTGGAAATATAGATTTCCTTTCTTATTGAATTTCAGTTCCATAATGAAGATCATAGACATATATTGGGAAGGGTCCATTTTGGCTTTATGTAGGAACATAAACATTGATTCATTCAATAATCAGTTAATAAAAATTTAATAATCACTTACAATGTGCAGAAGGAACCTAGATGGCATGATGGAGTCAGGAAGACCTTAGTTCAAATCTGTCCTCAGATACTTACAAGCTGTGTGATCCTATGCAAGTCACTTAACTGTGTTTGCCTCTGTTTCCCTGTCTATAAATGAACTGAAGAAGGAAACAGCAAACCACTCCAGTATCTTTGCCAAAAAAAAACCCAAATAGAGTGATAAAGAATTGGACACAACTGAACAACAAACAGAGAAAGGGTGCAGGGTCCGATGTTGAATAATGTGTTCTTGTAGTATGATACATTAGTGTCTAATGACATGAACTTGAATCCTACCTGCTCTCCATAAAACCTAATGATCTTGGGCAAGTAATTTCTTTTCACTAGACCTCAGTTTGCTTAACTTTAAAATTAGAAATTGTACTAGATGACTTCTAATGACCCTTCTAGTCTTAAACCTACAATCTTATTCTAGTACTTCTCGGGATTGTTGTGAGTATGCAGTGAGATATGTTTGTAAAGTGCTTAGTATAGAGCCTGGTATGTAATAGGTGCTTAAGAAATACTTGTTCCTTTTATTCCTTCTAATATTTCAATTTGAATACCTTTGACTGAAATTGCAGAATAGCATCCACTAAATCCAGAAAATATAAGTAGGCAGCTTTGCAGTCTTCACTAGCATAACTTCCTCCATAGTAATGCTAATGCCTATACCTTCCCTCCATCCCCACTGCCACTACCATAGTTGAGGCCTTCATTACCTATTGCCTCTCATTATTTCAAGAATTTATTTCTCTATAGTTGGGGGACAAAATTGTAAAGGCTGTAGCAAAACTAGACTTCTTGGGTTCTCATTAACTTCTTTACTCCTGCCTTGATCCATACTTGTCCTTTTCTTTTAGAATGTCCTCCATTTTAAAGATTTCACCATATAACCAATAGTCATCTTGTACTAGAACTAAATCACGTGCAGTCTTTTTTTTTAATAAAGCCTGTGCTGATTTATCAGCAAGAATTCACCTATCTCTTCTCTAAATTATAGACTTCATTTCTTAACAATGGTTGCACACTGTCCTGGCATTGTGGGTGTCTGTATCTATGCCTAATTCATTGTATTCTGCCATATCATGTAGCACAGTGCAATAAATGTTGGCTGAATTAATGAATGAATTTGCAAAGGAAAATATATTTGATCAGTAAATATTGGTTCATTTATGTCATCAAGGCACTGATTAGGTCTTTTACAGTAAGGATCCCTTTGGAGTATTGGTGGAACTAGAGGCCTATTGAAATATCTTCCAATTCTCAAATTCTGGGATCAAGATGTTTCTGATCTAATGTATAAGGTCTGTCTTCTGATGGGTCAGCAGTCACAAAGTAATAGCTAGTATTAGAAGACTATGTATGATGTGAAAATATCAATTATGATACTGCAGAAAAATTTAATGATTTTTTTAAAGACTTCATTTCTCAGCATCATGTCTCTTCTGAACAATTTGTCACTGGTTAATCTCTCCCCTAAAAACTGAAAGTGAAATTTAAAAATAGAATAATACCATAGATCATTCATTTGGAGTTCAAAAGTTCAATATTCTTGGGGTTTTTTTGTTTTCTTTTGGGTTTTGCCTTTTTCTTTTTTTGAATGTGAAAACTAAGGCTCGGAGATGTAAGATGAATTGTTCAGGGTCAAACAACTCTTAAGAGATTTAAGTTGGATTTAAAGGCACATCTTCCTTTCTCCAAGTTCATTCTTCTATCTGCCATACCACACTAGTACAGCTTGCTTATTTTTACAGATGCTAACGTTATCCTCTTTCATACAATAAACCTTTGGGAACAGGAACGTTGCATATTGTTATGCTTTCAAACATATTAAACACTGCAACTTACAAAGAACAAAATCATGCATGGGCAGATAAAAGTATTTTTTGAATCCTATAATCTTTTTAATACTTTTAGTAAAAAACATCATTCCAGAAGCTTGTTTTCCTGACAAAAGCAAGGCTATTCTATTGCTGAAGTATTTTAGAACTAACCCTGGGGAGGTAAAGTTATGTAGGTGTGTATATGCTTTCTGTCTTTGTCTCTCCAAATGTTTCATTGATTCAATACATGTTGAAGATATGAAAAGTTGTTACTGGAGAGATTTTTACAGCTCTTTAAACACTGAAGATACCAACACTAAGGAAAACTTTGAAAGAATCATGGCCTTATTTTAGATTTCCAGAAGGGTCACCTGATAACATGCCTAAAGAAGTGACAATCTCACTGAATTCTGACTAAATCAGATCATATTTGGAATACTGCTGTTGTCCATTCTGGGGAGAGAGAGTATAGAGTCCAGGACTTCTTAAATTTTTCCACTGCCGACCCCTTCAGTGCTTCTTAAACTGTGGAGTCAAGACCCCACAGTTTAAGAAGCACTGGATAGACTTTGGAAATTAATCTGGAGGTGAATGACCAGGATATTAAATGGAGTGGGGATCCTGCCATTAGAAAGAGCAGTTAAATAAATATTTATTGAATGCCTTATTTACTATTTATTAAATAATACCATGCCAAGTATTGGGGACAAGAAGATGAAACGTTGCATAGTTCCTGCCCTTAAGGGGTTATAAACTAATATTTCATGCCTTCAGTTCAATAATTAATTGGGAGGAATTGTAGCCACATGGTACAATTACGTTATTCAGCCTAGCATAACCCTTTGCATAGAGCAGGAATTCAATGTTGAATTTTAATTTGAGATCTTAGATCAGTGATTCCTAATTCAGGTTAGAACCCACAAGGGACTACTGATAAGGGAGCAGAGGGAATATCCAGTTACCTTAAGATTTTCAAAACTAAGTTATTTTATTTTATTTCACTTCATTTCAATTGTATTTCACATAGGTTACATATAAAATCCATGTAGCACTCTCAGGATAATAGAGATATGTTATAAGACAGTAGATATCAATTTTCAAGTATCTAAAGGTGTATGACTCAGAAAAAGTAGTAGACTTGTTTGTTGTTCCAGAGAGAAGATGAAGGTCGAGGCAAAATTTCGCTCAATAGAAGAATTTCCCAACATTGAGAGCAGGCCAGTATCAAAATAGGCAGCTTGGTGAAAGAGTGAGTTTCTGGTCACTAGTAGTTTTCAAGATGAGGCTGACTGGTCTCTTTCAGAGATATTGTCAAAGATATTCCTGTACATATGAGATGTATAAGAGCATCCCCAAGATGTTTCTCCTAGCTCTAATATTCTATGATTATACGAAAATAAAATAACTTGGTATACTAACTCTTCCCAAGTGTTTGAAAATTTTCCTTAAGTTTATAGAAACAATAACAAAAGAAGGTAAAATCATTGATCTGAAGGTCAAAATACTATGGAACTTTCCTCAAAAAGTTTTCAAGCCACTGACTTGGGAAAGATACAATAGATTCTTGTGAATGCATATGAATCCTAACTATTTATGTGTAATAATCTAGCTGAATCACATAGGTTCTTAATGCTACTAAAATGATTGTGATATCAAAATAGCTTTCATATTTTAATGCCACATAATATCCATTAGTACTTTAATTACAATACATTATTTATTCAATAATGAGTTTGTGGTTTATATGTATTTGTGTCAAGATACTGAAATGGATTTGTGACCTCATCTATTTGGTTCTTCCCTCTAGCGATGTGGATGACAACTCATCTCTGTCTGCCCATTTTATTCTGTGTGGCTTTCCTATCCCTCTTGAAAGTGAGAATTTAGCTAACATCTTAGAGGCCTTCCTTGCTTTTTTTCTAACAATGAAAGGGTACCAGTGGAGTACTCTGTCTACCAGATTTCCATTGTTTTTGCCACATGATCAGCCAATATTTTCTTCCTGTAGCACAATTCCTCAATGATTCTTTTATTACTGTGCTCCAGAGTTTCTCACTGGTTATGTTTTACAGCCCACTCATATTCAGTATGCAGTGCTCTATCATCCTCTGTGTGGTACTTTAGTTTTTCAGAGGTAGTAATATTCTGTTTCTCTCCACTGTGTAGCAACATTGATAATGCTAATGTTGAAAAAGTGGGCCTTTGTTTTCATGAAATCAATAATTTCTTGAAAGCTACCCAGTCTGCCTTTTCACTATCTATCTATTCGTCTGTCTGTGTCTATCAGTCTATCTGTCAGTTTGTCTGTCT
>CM053772.1:208185422-208208091 GCA_028658325.1 Potorous gilbertii | reverse complement strand
AAGATTACTTAAAGAGAAAAAAGGGTGTTTATTAACTTAAAAGCTGTTTTATACTCTGCCCTCAGAGTTAACACTCTTGGACTTAAAAATGAAGATCAGCATGGTCAAAGTGCCAGGGAGGAGGGGCACACCCCAGAAAATGCCCTCCACTTGGCCAAAATGAGGACTAAGATGTTATCCAGGCTGATCACAAATATGGTTTAAAAAAAAAAAGATGAACAATTACATAGCTCCTTTCCTTGCTGGCTGTGCAGGGAGTTCTTATCGGGGCTGTAACCAAGTCTGCTTTGACCTTTTAATCTCATTTCATTTCTTTTTCCCTGTTTGCCTTTCTGCCCTGTGTACTCTCCAGTGAGCCCTTCTTGGCCGCTACTGTACTTGTAGTTCTCTGGAATTCCCTGGACAGTGACAATGGCTTTTTCCAGCAGTTCATACCCAGAAGAATTGACCTTCCCGGGAGGATTTGGCTGGGGAGCAGCCACAGCAGCATATCAAGTGGAAGGTAAGCTCTTCCAGAATTTGAATAGAAAGGGGTAGGGTGAATGACAGAAGAAGACAGTATTGGAATTTGTGTGGCTTCATTTTTTTTTTGTCATAGTCTTAAATTTTATTGTTATTTTTTGTTTTTACATCATTTTTATTTCCAAATGTATCCCTTTTTCCACTCAATGGGCCATATATGTAACGATGAAAAAGAAAGGGCAAAAAGGGTAGACCACCAAAACTAGCCAATATAATAACTGAGTCTGACAGTGGATGCCATGCTCCACAACACATCTCTTAAGGACAGAAAATTCTACATTGTTTCTTTCTTCTCTTATTCAGGGACAAGTTTAGTCATTATAATAAAGGCGTGCAAAATTCAGAGCGTTTTCTTTTCTCTTTTTGTTGCTCTACAGTGTGGTAGTCACTGTATAGGTTGTTTTCCTTGGTTCTTGTTTCTTTACTCTGTATTAGTTCATATAAAAATTTCCCATGCTTCTCTAAATTCTCCTTAATTTTCTTATAGTGAAGGAACATTCCATCCCTTTTATTTACCACAACTTGTTTAGCTATTCTCCAGCAGATGGATACCTACTTTGGTTACAATTCTTTGCTACTACAATAAATGCTGATCTAAATATTTTGGTGCATAGAAGACTGTACATACTGTTTTTGCTATCCTTGGAGTATATGCCTAGTTGTAGGACCTCTGGTTCAAAGGTCATTTTCTTAGCATAGAAGCATGTTTTATAGGGGATAGAAAGCCAACCTGGGTGCCAAGGAGATATGGGTTCAAAATTCCACTTCTGGCCCATACTTACTGTTCTAGTTATTTCTCTTATACTCTTGATTGTACAAAAGGTTGCAGAGAAGGTGCTGACCTGAATTAGTAGAGGGAGCTTCTCCACCCAGGAGTTTCCTCTACTAAGGAAAGCCCAAATCTAGTTACTACCACCTATCATTCTTAGTATAATTCCAAATTCTTTTTTGGAATGTTTGGATCAATTTATAGCTCCAGCACCAACAGGTCTGTCTTTCCATAACCTCTTAAACATTGACTATTATTGTGTTTTGTCATCTTTGCATGACTTCAACTTTAAAAGATCGCTTACATTTCTCATGGGAAGGCAGATACTCTTAATTTTGTGCTGAGTCCCTCTGGCATAAGTGAAAGGGGTCTGGAACTCTCGGATTATCAGGGTCATGATGCCCTCAGGAGAAATCTCTTTGAGATACCATGTCCTTGAATGATTTACGTGATGGACCACCCCTACGCAATTACCAACCTTCACAGTTATCTTGAGCAAGAATAACAATAGCCAAGCACGTAAGCAGAGGAGACAGTATTTACAAACTTCTTGCTTGAATGGAAGTAGAATGTCTATATATACTCTGATCTAGCTGAGAATAAACAGAGTGCATACCATCCTTGCTCCCACTTCATTCATTCGAGCCTGGAAGAAAGATCTCATGCAGGCATGAGATTTTTGGGAACTCAACACATAGGGAGGAGCTAAATATAATAAAAACAGGGATGACAGTTGATGCCCTCCTCACTCTTACCAGGGAGAAGCACCATGTTATGATGGCCAAAAAGACAGAGAAGTCAGAGCTGGTGGGGACTTCAGAGATTACTTAGTTAGACCTTCAGCTCCTCTGGCTGGATATAGCGTATTTCTAGTTCTTGGAACGCCTGACTGAAACATACAATGACTCAATAATGGTGGGTCATTTAACTCTTTGGAATCCCAGCACTATCAGGATAATGGTCATCCCCCTGCCTTTCTTACAAGATTGTCTTGAAGAAAGTGCATTTTCAATTTTAAATTGCTATATAACAGTGTGCTGTGGTGAAAGAATATGATACAGCACCCTGGAGGGGTCAGAGTATCACGAGAGAGATTAAAGGAAAAATCACTTTGGGGTGCGTGAAGTACATTGATAAGCAAAGGCTTCCTGTAGCAGCCGCCGCCAACCTCGGCAAAGCCATACATAAAATCACAGGATCTCAGACCTGGAAGGGACTCCAGAGGTTATTTAGTTTAGTGGGCCCCTCTCATGAGCAGGAGCCTCTCAAAGCAGCCTGGTCAACTTTCAGATTACTTGAATTACTAGGATATGAAGAGAGAACTTCTATTGCCCAAGACTATCTCTGCAACTTGTAAATTTGTTTCCCTTAGTTTTGCTGTCTGAGGCCAAACAGAGCCATATCAACTCCCTTTCTACATAATGGCCTTTCAAATACTTGAAGACAGCTGGCATATGCCCCCTCTCCACCCATGCTATGAGTTAGTATTGGGCCTGGAGTCAGGAAGACCTGAGTTCAAGTTTTACCTGAGATGCTATGTGACCCTGGGCAAGTCTCTTTACCTATATTTGTCTCAGTTTTCTTAACTATAAAATGGGTGTTGTAACAGCCCTACCTGCCAGATCAAAGGAGATAATATTTTTAAATATTATAGCACAGTTCCTGGCATATAGTAGGCACTATATAAATGCCTATTTCCTCCCTTTCCCCTTATGCATGGAAGAGATCATGTGAAAAATCATGGAGTCAAGTCAACAAGCATTTAAGTGCTTACTGTGTGCTAGAGACCATACTAAGTGCTGAGGATACAAATAAAGCAAATGAAAGACAATACCTGGTCTCAAGGAGATTAAGTTCTAATGGCAGAACCCAACGAATTCAAGGATAAAAGAAAACCAAAAAGCAAGAGACAGGAGGCTGGAATGGCATCAGGGGACAATAAATAATCCCACTTTTACGGGACCAAAGAGTGGGTACAGGAGAATCGTGTGAATAAAACGGGAAAGGTGGACTGAACATCTCTTTATTCATAGCCTCTTTGCTTCTCTTTTTAACTGCTTTACTATTTATCAATTTTAAGAAGTGTTTAATGTTCTTTATATGAGTTGGTTATATAGTGACTTTGGCTTTTTAGAGGAATGGGTCGCTATAAATCTGAAAAGTAAATGATAAATAAAAGGTATAAGCAGGAGGAAAATTATGTGTTTTACATGAGTTGTAAAGAGCATTGCAAAAACTGTAAAATAATATTTGTTAAGCTAAAAGGCAGGACGGAAAATATAGATGATAGCTGGATAAGATATGAGGGACTTAAATGTAATATATATATAAGAAAATAGCCATTCTCATTATTTTAACCTTTCTAATTTTGACTGTTCTCCCTTTATGGCCAGATGGAAGGTTAAGCATATATATGACATCGAGTTGACCTCTTTAGTAGGTTATTCTTCACAAAAGCAATATGTATGATGCTAAAGACTTAATACTACAACACATACGCTGATAACTCTTGGTGACTTAGGTGAAAATTGGATAAAATATCACAGATTCCAGTTAAAATTATCTTTCTAATTTATTCTTTTTGGGGCAAAAATGTGTGGTTCCTAAGAAGACAAATCTCTCTATTTTCTACAAAAATAGCAAGAAACTATTCATCAAAAAGCTTTACTAAAATTTTGATAAGCTATCTCTACCATAGGACTCAAATCTACTAGTTGAATAACCCTGTCAATAAAGAAAATAAGGTTAATTTCCCATGAATTGACCTTGTTTATATCATATCATCTTTATGATTATTTCTTCTTTTTCTAGATGCCCATTAATGATGTAACTTGTTAGAATATAAGCTGATTCTGAGTAGAATTGTTTTATTCTTTGTAGTCGTATCTTTGGAAGGAGTCCAACAAAATTCTTTTTATTACATAAAGATGGTCTTGTTGCCTTAGCCAGGGAGAGTTAAAACCGAGAAAAACAAACTATAGATTGTATCTATATATGTATACATATATCCTCATCTTACTTTGCATCAATGTAGAGATGGTGAGTAACAGAGAAAGTGATCTTGAAGTTCCTTTTGTAGAACCTTTATGGGTCCTAGAAAAGCATGTTATTTAGGAAAAGAATGTTTTCAGGGGCTCATTAATTCTATGGGAACAATGTTTAGCCACCTAACTGAAACATGCAGTGGTAAGCAAGGGACTCAATGTCTCTGGAATTCAAGTTATTTTAGACTTGTGACTATCAGTTGATCAATATTATAATGGAACTTTTTAGTGGGGAGGGAAAGGAATGCTTGTGATTTCATCATGATAGGGTACTCCAAGTAAGGAACTGCCTTTCCCAAAACAGATCACCATTCCCTTTTCTGCCACTTCTCAAGTACTGAGAAATTCAGGGACTTGCTTACTATAAAACAACCGGTGTGAAGTCAGAGGGAAGACTGGATCCCAGGTCTTCTGATCCAAGATCAGCTCTTTATCTACTATGCAATGCTACTTCTCCAATGGGCTTTCCCTATATTATAGGTGTCATTTGATTTTCAAAGAATCATGGGGCAACAAAATAGAAGCAACACCTCAATATCCTTCCTCTATTCAAAACATGAATCTTATCTACAACCCCTTCTTTGACCAGTAATTCCACACAAGCACAAGTATATCCCCATTGACAATAGATCCCCTTTATTCTCCCTTACTTCCCTAATCCATTAACAAGAGTCCAGCTTCAGGAGGCATATCTGTTCCTACAGTAACTGGGATGCTTTAAAGCTTCATTGCTTAAAGGATGATGTTAATTTGAGAGACAATTGCCATTTCCTTCTCCAGCTCATTTTACAGATGAGGACACTGAGAAAAACAGGGTTAAGTGACTTGCACAGTGTCACACAGCTAGTAAGTGTCTGAGGTCAGATTTGAGCTCAGGAAGATGAGTCTTCCTGACTGCAGGCCCACTATTCCCTCCGCTGCCACCTTGCTGCCCTTAATTTAGAAAGACCAAGATCGCCCACTGCATCTTGGGTCATTGCCAGTGGTCTTTGTCTTATCACCAGACTTCCATGACTGTGGAAGAGAGAGTGAGACTGATGACTCCAACTCACTCAAATCCAATTCACTGGCAAGTCAAGACATCATCCTTATAATGTCATTGATCCTCTTAGAGAACAAGCAACAACAACAAGGTCTTTATGTTTCTTGTAGATCACAATATTTGCCTTCATCTATTTGGATAATTTACGTGTTTCTTAAATACAAAAACTGAATAGTTCTGATTCTTTTGAAAGAGAGTTTGAGGTTACAGGTTGTAATTTCTTCAGGTTCCTCTCCCTCTGCATTTTCTTCTTTCCCAAAGCTCTCTTCCTTGTCCTAAGAAAGGTGCTCGTTCCCATAATCAACCTTTACTTCCTTTCCATTCTGCTCAGGCAGTAGTAGTTGGATACTAGAACACTTTTCCTCTTTCCTGACCTGTAAGACAGGACTTCTTAATCTGTTTTTTTGTGTCATGGACCTCTTTAACAGACTATGAAGGTTATGGAACTCTTATCAAAATCAAGTTTTTTTTTTCTTTTTTCTTTTTGTATGTGTGTGTGCCTAATTTATCATTTAAGGAATACTAAATTTCAGTTAGACATTAATAAAAACAAAGATGAAATTTCTTCATATCTAAGTTCTTGGACCTCCTTGGAATAATAAATGCATAAAATCAACCATATAAAACATTAAAATCTACTGTCAAAATATTAAAAAAAAAGAAATACACCTAGATCCCAGGTTAAGAAATCCTGCTTCAATTGTATTCAGTTAAAAAAAACATTTATTAAACACTTACTGGGTGCAAAACTATTAAGCACTGAAATTGATATATACAAGTAAGACATTATTCCCCTAACTGTCATAGAACTAGAATGTAGTAGGGGAGATAATTTATGTATAAAAAAACTATAATAGAAAGTAACCTAAGTTTCTGAGCAAATAATAAAGGGGCTCAGCCAGAAAGAAAAGCAGGCACACTGCCTGAGCTGCAAGTATTGGGGCAGAACAGTTCTCAAGGTTAAATAAGGACTTAATGCCCAGGTCCCCAACAATTTGCAAGCTCAGTCTGTTTACTGGATCTGGCAGGATGCAATTCACAGTATGTCCTTCTCCCCTCTTCAGTAAGTCCTAGTCCTTGAAGAGATAGATGACTTCTCTATGATAATCCTTTGTGCAAACAGCTAACCTGCTTATGTAGAAAAGAAACAAAGTAGAGAGTCTGTAATACACCAGGCAGTAAATGAATTAACAGTCAAGAAAACTGAATAAGGGCTTTGTGAGTGATAGAGATATGGAACTTTTTGCAAAGTCATGCAGGAATACAGAGGAGAAAAAAATTGTATACAGAGGGTTATTGATTTTTTTTTGCAGGCTTTTTCCCTATGGTTTTGTATTTGTGGGTCTCTTCCCCCATCTCTCCACCTGGTTCTCGATAGTTTGGCTCAGCTTAGCTGGGAAAATAGACAATCGTGTATTCATTCACGATTATGTGTAAACATAGAGACAGAATCATAAAAAAAGCTACTCAAGGACTTGTATAGTCTGCCCCTGCCCCGACCCCAAACACAGACACACAACCCACAGAGCAGCTGGATTGGCTGGGGAATGGTTGACCCGAAAGTTCAGACCTGTATATTGGAGGGGCAAAAGCCAAGAGAACAAAAAATGCTTTTAGAGTTATTCCTGCCTGAGTTTGCAAGGGGAGGGGATTACTAATAAAAAGGCCTCCTATTCATCCTGGGCTTGTGCTTCAGGTTAGAATCAGTTGCATCCCCTGTAGCCTGGGGTAGGACTAAGGTAGAAGGGAAAAAAAATGCTGCCTAAGTGGGAATAAAAGAAAGTACTATATCACTCTGGTCTGGCTGTCTGTACCTCCAAGCGATATAGAAAATGAAATGGAGGCTTAGATATTGCTATCAGGATCTGTGACCCAAGGGTCACTTATTCCTGCTCTCTGGTCCTGCTGGAGGGACCAGATATCTATTAGTAGATATAGTAACACAGAAGACATGCACCCTCTGCTGCATAGAGTGAGATTTGGACTCATTCTGTGCTGAAGGTGGGTACAGATACCTTGTGCTGTGCCCAAGCCCTGGACTTCATCAGCCTCATCAGGTAATAATAGAATCCCAAGGAAGGAAAGATCTTTTCTGATGGGGGGAGATCAAGACTTGGCAGAAGAGGTGGCACCCACACTAAGTGATGGAGGATGGATAGATGCTGGAGTAGGCTATTTCAGGTAAGAGAAAGGAGGCTGGAAAATGCCAGCTACGTTTGTGGGGAGGAGAGGCAGTCCAATTTATCTGGTAGTTGAAGTATATGAAACAGAGTAGCGGGAGACAAAGCTGGAAAGAGCGATCCATGTCACTGCCTCAATTATCCTGATATTATTGGATTCAGGGTCAGTTCAGTCCTAAGTACATTAGTGAATGACAGGAGGTTTCTCCTCAGTGTTCCTCTTCTTTATTGGTTTTTCTCTCCAGGGCTACTAACTCTGACATTCTACTTAGACTTTGCTGCCCTCACCGCCCAGAACACCATGCTCCCAAGTCTCTCCTTGCTGCCATAAAAACCATACTTCTCTTGTTTCATAGATCCTGAGGACCTTGACCCCTTTTGGGTGACAGCTGACCAGTCTGGCCAGTGATCATTAGACCCTGCCAAATGAGGGTCAGTTGAAGAGGCTAGAGATAGGTAACGTCAAGTTGTTTAGGATCATGTCTGACTCTTCCTGACCCCATTTTGGGGGTTTTCTTGGCAAAGATACTATCCACTGTGCCACCTAGGTGCCCCAATTTAGCCCAATACATTTTTAATTGAAATGAATGAACTGAGGTGACTTATAAGGGAATATTATAGCTATTTTCAGGTATTGGACAGACTGGGAAGAGATGTGTAACTTACCTTACTTGTTCTAAGTTAGTAGCTGTAGGTGGATGTTGCAGAGAGGCAGTAAAGGGAAGCCTTAACAGCTTGGACTGCCCCAGGAGAATTGGCTGCCTTTGGGAGCAGTGGAATCCCCCACGTGAAAAATCTTCAGATGAAGACTGGAGAGGCCATTGGTAGGGATGCTGGACTTTCCTTCCAACTCTCACATGCTGTGACTCCATATGTTCGTTTGTGTTTGTGCTGTGGATGTACCCTAATCCATGGATGAAACCTTCCTTCTTTTTTTGGTTTTAAATAAAATAAAAAATGAAACACCAGGACAATAACAACAGCTATAGTTAGAATTTATATAGAACATTAAGGTTTGCAAAGCACTTTACAAGAAGGTAAGTATTATGTCTTATTTGGTCCTCCCAATAACCCTGGGAAGGAGGTGCATTCTACAGAAGAGAAAATTGAGGCCGACAGAGGTAAAGTGACTTTCCCAGGATCATGCAGCTCCTAAGTAAGTAAGAATCTGAGACCAAATTTAAACTTAGGTCTTCCTCACCCCAGGACAAGCACTCTATTCCCTTTGACTCCTAGCTGGGAGAACGCCTTCCTGAAGATTTGATTTGAGTGGTAGCATTTATGTAGTTAGAAGGCCCTCCCTCAAATTAGACCTTGGGGGCATCATCTGATGGCCAGCCAGCTAAATAGATAAGTAATAGCTTTTTCTTGAAATCATCCCCCTTTTGTTTACTAGGATGGTTAATCAAAATTTTATTATAAAATGTGCTAAAACCCAGTCTAACATATTTCAAACCACTAGTTGTTTTAGAATTAGATGACCAAAACCAATGGTTTCCTTTTTTAGTATGGATAATTGAGTTAACTATACTACTGTATGTTATGCCTCATCTTCCCCCAAATGAAATTAACACTAGATTCAAATATATTTTTAGGTTTAATAATCAATAGGAAAATCCTTCAGGGTTTTTTTTTGTCCTTTTATCATTTCAGAATTGTAAATGCCTTTACTTTACTTAAAAAGAGGGGAATGAAATACTGGCTATTGATTATGTATCCTGAAAAGGATGTTTTAAAACAGTCCAGGTTGAGGGAGGGAGGCTGGGGGAGGTGGGGGGGGGCAGGAAGGGGAAGTATAAGGAAAAGGGTACAGGTAATTCCCAGCTTATAACACCAGACTCCAGGAAGACTCATGAGTACAGACTGAGGGGAAGAACTGGGCCACCAATGGGGGCGACATTGTCCTCCAACTTGGAACACCGGGAGGAGTGATTGAACTAGGAGTTTTCTGTTACACAAATGTATGTATAATTAATTAAAACGTTACCATAGACAAGTCCCTGGGATGCCAAGCTAGAATTTGCTATACTTTTTCTATAGAAATGATGTTATAAATATCTTCTAGGTGTACCACTATTAGTATTAAACCCCAGGTACATCAGTGAATTTAAAGAGCATCTGAGAGGTGGGTAGTCAGGGAACTAATTGCAACAGCTTTTTCCTAAGCCCTGAATAACTTACTTATTAATGAACTGTTGGAATATAGTACATTTGTAAGTTAGGGAATGGCTATGAAGATTTTTTTTTCAAAAAACCATCACCAACAAAAGGCAACAGCCATGAATTATCATTTAAATATCTGCTTGGGGAGTTTTAAAAATGTACATTATTTACTCTAAAGACAGTAATCGTTCTTCAGAGTCATTATAGTCCATCACACAGATGCCTATTTGGGGATCTTTGAAAAAGCTCATTTTTCAACTGATGGACCGTAACCACTTCATGTATCTTATGAATTATTACCTAAGACTAGATCTGGGGCTCAAGTAAGTGATATACATCAGAGTTTATGTTAAGGGGCGTCTTTAACAGACCGAGACAAAGACTTTGTCCGCGCAACATAAAGTGGAAGAGAGTGGAAATGATTTCTCAATAATCTAGTTTTATTTGGTCAAAGTATAACAAGAGAATAGCTCACTGGGCCTAGAGTCAGGAGAACCTGAATTTAAATCTGACCTCAGATAGATATTAACTGTGTGACCCTGGGGGAGTCATTTGTCCCTGTTTGCCTCATCACCTCTAAAATGAGCAGAAGAAGGAAATGGCAAATCATTCCAGTATCTTTGCCAAGAAAACTCCAAAGAGGGTTGCGAAGAATTGGACATGACTGAAACGAATGAACTACCACCACCTAAAAGGAGAAGTGACCTTTGTTTGAGGGCTAATATAAAATCAGAAACTTAAATAATAGTGAGTTTGTAAAGTCCCTAAGGACAGAGGTGCCAGATCTCTAGTATTTTTGTATTACTACTAGTGCCTTGTAGCTTGAACAAAGGGACCAGAAAGAAGGGAATGAAGTGAAACAAAGTAGTGGTTTTGACATAATGAAAAAGTGGTGGAGGATATCTAGGGATCATTGGCCCTGAGCTATTGAAAATCTTCTATCAATGACTTAGATAAAGGCATAAGAATCATGCTTGTTAGATTTAGATGACACAAAGCTGGGAGAGATAGTAAACATGGTAGAAAACAGTCAGGGCCCAAGAGAATCTTGACCAGCCAAGTGAAATTCAATATGGATGAATGTAAAGTCTTACCCTTGGGTGGGTACAAAAAAATCAATTTCTCAAGTACAAGTTGGAAGAAGGATGCTTAGGTAGAAGTTGTCATGAAAAATATCTTCAGGTTTTGGTAGACAGCAAACTTAGTGGATCCACTGTGTGATGGGACAGCCCCACCACACCCCCTCCCCATCAAAAAAAAAGCTAATGTGATCTTCAGCTTCTTTAAGAAAGGCATAGCTTCCAGGAAGAGGGAGGTGGCTCTGTATTTGCCTTTTCCACCTCTTTTTTAGAGTTTTGTGTTTAGTTCTGGTCACTCTGGTTTAAGAATGATATTGATAAGCTGAAGAGTGTCCAGGGAAGGGAAACCAGGCTGGCACTGAGTACTTTTCATATGAGGATTAATTAAAGAAACTGGAGATGTTTATTCTGGAGAAAAAACTGGAGTGGGGTTGGTGGAGTGGGTAGGACGGTGAACATGATAACTATTTTCAAGTATTTGAAGGGATGTTATGTGGAAGATTAAATTTGTTCTGATTGTCCCCAGAGAGCAGAACCAGGAACAATGGGTAGAAACTGAGAAGCAACCAATTTAGCCTTAATGTCAAGAAAAATTTCCTATTGATTGCAGCAGTCCAAAAGTGGAATGGGGTGCCTCAAGAAGTGGTGGTTTCCCTGTCCTTGGTGATCTTTATCCAAGACTGAATGACCATTTGTCAGGCATATCATAATAAGAATTCTTTTCATGTTTGAGTTGCACTGGGTAATTGTTGATGTTCCTTCCAACTCTCCAGTCCCATGTTTCTGTGAATGATTCCAGGCATGAACTGTATGTCTAGTATCTAAGGATCAACTTAGCTAAGTTCACAAAAATTCATCACTAAGGGACTGGTCAAGATTTGACAAATTTTTGGTCCTAGCAACTCATAAAATCACCTGATAGAACATAAAAGGCTTGTGATCTGCACTTGTGGAGGAAACCAAAATGAATGGTCTATATAAGAAAATAAGAGAAATTATGGGCTGGAATTGTTGGCAGGGGGGTAGAACTTAACAGAAGAGTTGAGTTTTGATATAGATATGAAGGAAGGTCACCTCCAGTCCATCTGGCAGTTAGACAAGAAGGTTAACTAGGCAGATCTGTGAGCTGAGTGTGAAAAAGTTAGGAGGCAGACCTCTTTAACACCTACTTGCTTGTCTTATGCTTCATGTCACATACCACCATTGCTACCCAGTCTCCCTCCCTCACTATCCATTCTTTCCCTCTAGTCCACAAGATATTGGCCAACACCATGATTCTTAAAATAATCCAATGCAGGATGGGCAATAATGATAAAATAAAGGAAACTTTGAATGATTAGAAAAGGAATTGTTGCAATCAGAAAATTCTGTTCTTACATTTAAGAAGCTTCTTTAAATTCCTGGTTCTTGATATTTGTTAGATATTTATGAGATGCAAAATGTATTTAGATGTACATCCTGTTCAATTTCAAAGCAGCTCCATTAGGTCATCCCTATTAAGTCAATATTCAATAGCCTCAACCTCATCTTAAATTAGAAGCCTAGATATTGTTTTGGATGTTTTAACAACTTAATTGGATAAACTACTCAGCCATCAATCATTTTCTTGGCCACTTGTCCAATGTGACAGCTAGGAAAAAAGCAAAACAAAAACAAGGAGCCCAATCCATTGTTTGAGTTGGTGGTTCCTTGTATATAGGTATGACCTAAATCAAGGGGATATGTTATTAAATGAGCTATGGAATTGATTAGGTTGGTTTGATCAGGCACTTTACCCAAAGGAGGAGGGGGGACTCTCAGGTAGAGACAGCTAGAGTGACTAATGAATATCCATGAGAGTAAAAAAATTTTGATTTCAAGGTGATTCCACCACCTATATGTTTACCCTACTAGATCTTTTCAAGATTGATGTCTGTGAGAAGTCTGAACCCATCTTTGTCTACTTCAAGGTAAAACCACACAGCCTCTAAAATCTGTGGGCCAGCTATGTCTGACCTACCTACCAAGAACATTTATGACATGCAGCTTTGTTTCCCAGATCCAGATGAAGAAAGGACCCAGTGACTGTCAGTGCAGTGGATACGCATGTCTTTTTGTACCCTTACTATTTGAGTGAACATGTCAACATGGTTTGTAATATTGCAGACATTTAATAGTTCTTTAGGATTTGGAGAGTACATATGTATGTGATTTCAAAAGATCCTAATAATAAGCCTGTGAGATATCACTATTTCTATTTTTATCATAATTTTACTATTGAAGAAGTGAGATTTCGAACTGATGACATGCCCATGGATACATAGCCAGCTAGTGTCAAGGATAAGATTTAAACCAATGATACATTGGTTATGTACAATGATATTTAAATGATACATTCCTTCAGATCAAGTCTGCACAACTGGAGTAAAACAGAGAGTTGTGGAATAGCTTAGCACCTTCAGATAATTTAAATCAAAATCAATTGTCCTCTTGCTTGAATTAGGTGAATTGGATGAGAGCTGCCTCATATCATAAAATAACTTCACAACCTTCCTTCTCATCACTTTATTTGACAGGATATCTGTAGTTATGATGCTAATCTGAATGAGGCCTTTATTTGAACATTTTTTATGATTCAGTTTTAATTTCTATTTAGAAACTGGATTTGATTAAAAAGTGAATTTTTAAGTGTTTGTGAGAGAATTCAATTAAAATAGGTCATTCTCAGGGCTTGGAAAACAGTTGCAGGCCTTGGGCAAATTGAAACAAAAGTTATAAAATCCAACTGGACACATTACAACATTTGTAAAGATGATGCCTTATTTAATAGGCTCAGTTAAAAAATATTTAGTGTAGGTCAAAGACATTAACACCTAAAAAATGTTTTTATAATTTTTACCCCTTCTAGTTAGAACTAGGGACCCCTGTTCCCCAATCGCTAACATCGACTATTCATTGCCAGGCATTGAGGAAAGTCAATTTGTTTCCAGGTCTTACAAGTGAATCAAATGGAGACAACAATATTAATAGGGGAAAAAAGGCACTCAGAGATGTTTGCATAAAAGACACTTTGTCATTTGAAAGCATTATTGAATATTTTTTTGTCTGCCTGAATGTGCCAAATGGCTTAGAGAGCAAGCAGGCAAATTTATGTAAACCTTTTGAACAATGTCCCAGATACTCGGTGATAGGTACTATATACATTTATGAATAAATAAATAATATAAACATTATTTTAAATTTTGATGGCTCATCAATATGATTTTGGGTGTTAGCCAATGAGCCTGACCTATGTCATTGAAATCAAACATCTGCTTTAGTGAAAGTGTTTCGTAAATATTTTGAAACCCAGAGGTGAAGCATAACACCTAATGTTTGAGTCTGTAAATAAAAGTAAATTACATCTTGACTTAAAATGTACTAGAAATCATCTCCCTCCCATAGGATTGCACTGAGAATTCCTAGGGTGATCTTTCTTTACTTCTATATTGTTTTCCATGTGGCAGTTACCCACTGTCTACTGTTGCTTTGCATCACCCTAGAATGAAAAGTCAGAGCATCAGAGAAATACACAAAATTATTAGCTGTGAACAGTGTGTCAAGGACATAATAGATCTCCCAGAGTCACCCAGTGCCGATGGGTTGGCAGAGAACTGGGAGATGGGAGATAGGAGTTAAAGAAACAGTTTGTTTGGACTGGGTCTCAGTTTAATCTAAATGGGTTCAATAACAGACCATGAAACGTGACAGTGGGCCTGCAGAAACTTGCTGTGACATTTCAGATTCTCCTAACTCTTCTAATTAACCATTTCAAGTATAATGAACCTTAGAGCAATACAGATTTAATAAGACTCATATATATACTCTGCCTGGAATAGCTTATAGCGGATGGTCCAGCTCTGTTCAGGCAATGGACTAGAACCAGATGATAACCTAATTTTGACCTTTAATTTCTATAATACATGGTGATTCAGAAAGGCATTTTTTTTGAAGCTAGAAGCTACAGCAAAATTCTGTTATGAAATGGCTTGTCATTATAGGGTTTGGACACAGTCATTCATTTACTCAGCAAATATTTATTAGGTGCTCACGAAGTGGAATGCAATGTGTTGGTGCTGGGGGAGAGAGAGAGAGATAGAGATAGATAAAGCTGCAGTATCTTTCCCCCAAAGTGCTTATGATCCAAAAGAAGTTGCAGGACAGGGATGTATAACAATGATACATATTAAAATAGGAGTGCATATAAGAATGGCAAAGTGCTGACTTCAAAAGAGGAAGATATCACTGCCAACTGAGGAAGCTAAAGAAATCTTCACAGGTCCTTTAACATTTGATTCAGATCACCTGTGCATGGCTAAAGAAACAACAGTCAACAGGTAGAGGCAGGAGCAGGAGTGGGCAGAGGGTTTGCTAGGTGTAACCAAAGGCATAAAAATGGTAAAGCATCAGGGCATTCTCATGGGAAAGGAAGTAGTACAGAGTAGGTGAGGAGGAGTAGGAGATAATGCTGGAAAGATGACTCGGAGACAGACAGTGGAATGCATAGTAACAGCAAGTAGGATAGGATGATGAAACTGTGTCCCTAAACAAAAATATAAGAGATGCCAAGCTACAAGGGATTTTGGCATTGACCCCAATGAAAGACAACATTGTGAGTGAGGGGTAATGTAAGTAGAGGGGAAAATAGAGACTGAAGAAAATAGGCTCTGTAGGCCTTTGGCAGAGTAAGCTAAGAAATAATCCAAATAGCCCAAGGAGGCAAGATAAGCCTGCAAATAAACAAAGTACTTTGAATTTGGGAGCTGGAATCTGCAATGAGGAACTAGCAAACTAGCTAGTCTTTCCAGGTGAGTGTAGATCAGATTACAAACAGCCTTTAGTTTTCACCTACTACCTCTTTCTCTTTTGCTAGAGCTTCAGGAAGCTCCAGAAATAGGGGGAGGCTGTTGCAATCTAGTTTTAGAACAGCCCTGGGAGATTTACCCTTTCCTTAGGCAAGGGTAACAGTGGCTATATTGCAAGCATGTTTAGTGGAAGACTGGCCTCTGGAGGCTCACCAAGGTAGATAGGCAGACAAGTCCTGCTTTCCCAAGGGAAACAGTGAGTGTTCGCAAACCCCTCCCACTAACAATTATGCACTTATGTTCAATTTTAGGCGGGCTAGATCATGTTTTCTTTGAGGCCAATTAATTCATAAAGCTGGCACCATATTTCTGCTTTGTTATTTGGCATCCACACTCAAGGACTTGAATTCTTCACCCTAGACCTCAAAGAATAACTGTGATACCTAGGCTGGGATGGCTATTTAAGTCTCCTTAAGCTACAGAGGGTTATTAAAAGAAAATTCAAATGCCAACTCAAATGGCATTTATTAAGTGCCCATTGCATGCTAGGTCTTGTGCTAACAGCTGGAGATAAAAAGTGAATAAACAGTGCTTAATCTTTTGGAGCTCTCTCTTCAATGGTGGAGATGGCATGTAAACAACTATGTATGAACAAGGCACATACAGGATAAATCAGAGATAATCTTGGAGGGAAGGCAATAGCCCTAAGTGCAGCTAGGTGGCACAGTGGATAAAGTTTGGGGCCTGGAGTCAGGAAGACCTTAGTTCAGATCTGACCTCAGACACTAGCTGTGTCATCCTAAGTAAGTCACTTAACCCTGTATGCCTCAATTCCTCATTGGTAAAATGAACTGCTGAAGGAAATGACAAAACGCTCCAGTATCTTTGCCAAGAAAACACCAAATGGGGTCATGTTGAGCTAGACCACTGAAACAAATGGACACTACTACCAACAACACTAGCCCTAAGAGGGATAGGAAAGGATTCTTGCAGAGGGTAGGAAGGGACGATAAAAATGCTTTATTTACTGAAATGACTTGCATGGTCAGTCTACCCACTGTCAATCTCAGGAATGCAAAAGCTAAAGGAGAGAACACTCTTTCCTTCTAAGCACACTATCCTCATACTCTACTCCCATTTTGAATTAGGAGCCACTGATTATCAGAGTATAGGTAACCATTCCAATAAGAGTTTTGCACAATGGGATTCTAGGAAATTTATTTGGTTGATAAAGAATTCCAAAAGATATTAACAAGACAGAACAAGGTACTGTGTCTAATAAGGATACATTTAATAGGAACAAACACCTGAGTTAAAAAATTAAATGTACAAGTAAAGGATGGAAGGGAGGCATGTCTAGAGAATATTTAATATAGAAATTTGATAATGAGAGGATTTAATGATCTGTAGGTTCAATATGAGTAAAAAGCATGATCTTACTCAGATACTCAAAGGAATTTATATTTTCACTGATGTGAATATTCCCTGCAATGATTTAGATCAAAACTCATTTATACCTAACTATCCTATGTGACTTTTATCTGTATCATTCCATAACTTTGTAGAATCAATCAATCAATAGTTAATCAATATTTACTAAGTATCTACACTGTGCTAAATGCTAGGGATAAAGAAAAAAAGGCAAAAGACAGTCCCTGTCGTCAGGGAGCTCACAATCTAATGACCTCAAGGAACTGAGATCTAATAATTACCATCAATATGCAAACATATACAAACAAATGCTAAAGTCCTTCCTTTTATTCTCTTGACATGGTAAGAATACTGATAGAGTTGTCTACCTGTTGTTCCTCGATCTTGACACATGATGACATCATTTATTTGATCATTCATTTCTTGGATGATATTCTTTATTGTACTTCTTATTCAGAGATCTTTATTTATCATATTTTGTATCCTGTTCATACCTATGAAATATGTATTTTTTCACTGACCGTTCAAATCCTCCTTTTAAATAGTTTGGAAACCATGGTGTGCCATGATTCACAACTGCACAGCAATGTTGATAGGATACTGGCATTCAAAAGTTAAACTTTTGTTTCTTGGAATATTTTGGAGTCATTATAAAGGACTTTGTAATTTCTTAAAGTCAATCCAACTCATCCATCCATTTGTCTAAATCAGGGCTTTCCTTATTCCTTTGTACTATTTGTCCAAGAAAAGTATTCTAATGGATGAGTGCTATAGATTATCCATCTAACTTTAAGACAGAGTCTGGACAATAGAAATTTTTTGTCCACTTGTTTTTTCCTATGTAGATGTTTAGATCAAATTCTTTTGAGTTTAAATAGATCCCTTCCAGGGATCTATGTGGTGTTCCAGAACTTGATGCATCTGGCACAATGCCATCTGCAAACAGGTGAATCTAGAGGATCTTATTATATATAGAAGGTGTATTGGGTGTTCAGAAGGACTAACATCTCTGGTGTGAGAGCTTGCCAGGCCCTTTCATGGCTGTTCATCCACCTTTGGTGTGTACCTGATTCACCCAACTCATTTGTGGCTTTAGAAAGGTATAGCATGAGAAGAGGCCACATCCTACTAAAACTGACTTGGCAGATAGGCTAAACCAGATTGAGGTAACTGACAAGCCTACAACCTGTTGGTGAATAAAGGGATGTCTACCCCAAGCAAATGAAGATTTTTTTTTCTGGCAGAATGAGTGGATGATAACAATTTGTTCAGACACCAAAGATGTCAGAGTCATTCACTGGATCCCAAGCCATCCCCAGTCACTCTGGCTTTTGTATTGCTACCGGACTTCAATGTCTCAGGAAGACAGAATGAGACTGATGACTAGTGAAACTCTGCTTCACTTAAATCCAATTCATGAGCAAAACAGTACATCATCCATAGGGAATCCCTCTTCAGCTTGGACTTTGTGCTAACCTTACTCCACAACAGAGGTTTACGTCTCTGGCAAGCAAATATCTTTCTGATACATGTTTGTGTCCTACTTGATATTTATGATCGCTAAGTAGTCAAGATTATCTCTGTTGTGATGTCTTTCAAAAAATCTTGATGTATTCTGATGCATGGTTGGGAGACGTTTTGTTGGGAGAGATCCTTTAACTAATCAAATACTTTTTAAAATAATCAACAACAAACACAGTAAGATTGTGTATTCTCTACAGCTTTCCATTTGTGTGATGGTTAAGATGTGGTATATTCTGAATTTCTTTTTTTTTGATAAAGCTTGCCTGTTCTCTACTAATATACACTTAATGATTCTTATCAATTAGGCATGCAGGTTCATAGTTGTTGTGGTTCTCTTAGGAACCTTTCTTTCCTATTAATAAATAGCTATTTGATTCCATAACTGTTCTTCGTTATTCATAAATCCAGAGATTTTTCCCTCATGCCTTTGTTATCCTCCCTTTCTTTAGATACCTTGGGAACCAATCCCCAAATGCTCATAACTGTGCTACCTCCAACTCAGATCCTCTTTGTAGACTAGTTCTAATGCTCACTTATTCCTACTTTTGCATCAACGTTGCCAAACATCTAAGTAAATGCCGATTTTATTTGGAGGGCCTTATTGAAGTCTTTCTAGAATTTCTCCATGTCTTCATCCTCTGCAACAGATGTTGGTGCTTGAACAGAAATTATGGTCATAGAGGGATTTTTGCACATACTTACCATGAACATCACAATATCGGATGACCAAATGTCCTACGACATCATTTTTTTTGTGTGAGGATTACTTGTGGTGTCATGATAAAACTAATTCTTCTCTCTCTCCTTTATTTACCTTTCCCGTAAGACTATGGCTCTTCATTTAGATTAACTGGGGTATGATGAAAGAGGTCGTTCTACTCTCTGTTCTCTCAAGACTGTATCTTGAGTATTGTGTTCAGTTCTAAGTCATGTTTTAGGAAGAATGTTAACAAACTGGAACAAGTCCAGAGAAGCCCAATCAAGAAGGTGAGAAGATAGGAAATTGTACCATATTAAAGATAATTTCAAGCTACTTTTTGCATGTTTAAATAAGAAGAGATGACTTGAGGGGGCATGATAACTGTCTTAAAGTTTCTGAAGGAATACTATCTGGAATAGGTATTGGGTTTGATACATTGGCCTTCTGAAGGCAGAACTAAGAGTAAAGGTATGTGAAGCCAGAGTTTGCTTTATGAATAAATTTCCTAAAGATTAAAGCTGTCCAAAAGTGAAGTAGGCTTCCTTTGGTCACAGTAACATATATTATCGGAGGTCCTCAAGCACAGAATATATCAGAGCTTCTCAAACTTTTTGGGCCTACTGCCCCCTTTAAAAAAAATTACTCAGTGCTCTCCTGGAAATCTACTTTCTTTAATCCTTTAATGATTTAAAAAAGTTTTGCATCATTCAAAAATATATAAGCTATATATTTATTTAAATGATGGATCTTAAATTTAATATTTTATTACAAATTTGTGTTTTTTTCCTGCATTGAAATTTTGCAATGCAATATTGTGTCATGTAACCATATAATATCATACTGTAAACAAGTCATTACATACACATATTCCAGCCAACGCATACTGTACATTCCAACAATATAAGACAGGCTTGCCTGCCAACACTTGCTTGTTAAGACCTGTCAAGGGACTTGACCACTGCTCAGTGATAACTTGCATTTTATGTGCTTGTTTGGAAAATAATGTTAATTGCTATGACTTTAATTCTACACAACAGATGAAACGTATAAATTTTTTTTTTCAAAATTTTCTTCTCTTCTTTCTTTGTGCTTCCACAGCCCCTTTATTTTTATTCAACACCCCCAATTGCACCCAAGGCTACTACCACCCCCCTGGATTGTAATGCCCCCAAGGGGACAGTATCACCCACTTTGGGAACATATGGGCTAGATGATCCCTTTTAAGGCATATTATAGATGATATTAATGTTCAGGTATATGCACTAGATAACTGCTGAGCTCCCTTACAATTCTGGATTCTAATGTGTCTTACTCTCCTACACTAGCATTATAAAAGGATTAGCCTATGTTTAGGAATTATATATCAAAATGTGAGTATTTTGAATAAAATATTGGCATTTACTTGATAAATAAATTTGGCATGTTCTGCTCAGTCTTCAAAGCTAATTCAAGAGAAAATTTGAAAAAAAATATTGTCTTGCTATTTTGTTGCATCTTCCATTAAAGTCCTAACTTGACTTGCTTACTGTGGCATTGAGATGAATCAGTCAATAAAGATTTATTAAGTACCTACTATGTGCTAGGAACTTTGCTGAGCACTATGGATACAAAGAAAGGCAAATGACAGTCTCTGACCTCAAGTTGTTCACAAGTTATTCAGGGAGACAATAAGCAAAAGCATATAGAGGATAGATAGGAAATAATTAACAGAAGGAAGACTCTATACTTGGAAGATTCACTAAAAGTTTCCATAGAAGGTGGGAGTGCTAGTTGGGACATGAGAGAAGTCAGGAGGCAGAGATGAGGAGGGATGGCCAGAGAAAATGCTCACAGCTGAGAGATGGAGTGTCTTGTTCTTGGAACAGCAGGGAGCTCAGTGTCTCTGAATTGGAGAGGATATGGT
Source organism: Potorous gilbertii (assembly GCA_028658325.1). Classification (NCBI taxonomy): domain Eukaryota; kingdom Metazoa; phylum Chordata; class Mammalia; order Diprotodontia; family Potoroidae; genus Potorous; species Potorous gilbertii. The sequence continues at coordinate 208,186,911 of CM053772.1, read as the reverse complement.
AGTGGTGGTGAGAGGGAGGTGGTAATATGATGTAAGATGACTAGAAAGATAGGGAGCAGCTAGGTTATGAAAGGTTTTGCTTTCTTGAAGGTAATGTCAATGAATAAACTGCATATTCCGGCAGGACCAACCAAGCAGGGAAGATATTTTGTGTGGTATGGCAAAAGACTGTTTATCTCTTACAAATAAACAGCTAAAGAGATTCACTAGTAGGTTGGTAATAAGGTGATATTTTTGCCATAGCAACTCATGAAACTAGCTAGTGAGGTGTGGTGTGGTTATAGTTTTTATCTGTGGAATGAGCCAATCAGTCAATAAGCATTTATTAAGTGCTTACTATATGTTAGACAGTGTGCTAAGTGCTGATATCTATAGTGATGAGAAATCATGGATCTTTAAAAGTATTGATGCACATTTGAAGCATATTCAAGAATCCATGTTTAATGGTAGAAATTATTTTAAGAAGAGTTAGTAACTGAGTTAATGCTTGCCAAGTATATGGATTATTCTACTTCATTCAGCAGACTGGAAAACTCCTGTGGTGTCAAGTCATTAGAGGGGAATTTTCAAGTTTGGAATATCTTGAGCATTTTTGTGATCACTAGGAATCTGTGAAACTACTAGCAAAGCAGTTAAAAATATCAGATTCTCAATAAATATTTATTAATTTGGTATTATCAGATTTTTTAAGCAAAGAATATAAATTTGCCTGTGGTTTTTGCATATATCTGCCTAGATATGGGGACAGAGATGTGTGGAGCCTGTGGGGTCACAGTTTTCAAAATCCTTTATAATGATACTAATGATAACATTATTAGAGCCCTCTGAGGTAGACTTAAAGAGTAACTCCTATTTCATAGGTTTGAGAACTGAGGCCAGAGTAGCTTGAGGTTATTGGTAAAAAGAGATGAGAATATCACAATTTTTGTATGTGCATGTATGAGAAAGTCTTACAGTAAGATGACGCCTTCAATGAACTTGATTTTAATTCCTCCATCCTTGACTACTCTACTTGTAGCTGATCAAGAAAGTGGATGTCTAAACCAGGAAGGGTTCAGAATTCTGGTAAATTCTAGAAAAATGGAAAGTCAAATCTAGGTTCATTACTGTGAATCTGGTCTACTGGAACCAGACTGGGTCTTTACTGGCCTGTGTAGAGATGTACAGTATCAATATCATTGTTAAACTTAGAAAATATAATAAATACAAGGTGGAAATACCAATCACCATCAGAGGAGGGCCACTAGAATGATAAGGGAGCATAAAGCCATGTCAATACAGGCCACTGATGAAGGAAGTTAGGATATTTAGCCTAGAGAAAAGAAAAGAAAGCTTGATGGGGAAGTATGACAGTTGTGTTGTGTTATTTGAAGAGATATCCTATGGGGGATGGCTTAACTTTATTTTAGTTGTTCCTATAGGGCAAAACTAGAACCAGTGTGTGGAAGTTACAGTGAGGCAGATTTCAGCTCAATATAAGAAAAACGTC
>CM053772.1:208167397-208184922 GCA_028658325.1 Potorous gilbertii | reverse complement strand
AAAAACATGGTCTCCAGAGAGAGTTATAAAATATTGAGATAACAGAATCAAGAGCACTTTCTCATTGTTAAGTTATGGAATATCCAGGCTTCTAATATTTAGTCCATCTAATGGTAAGGCTGTTTAGAACCAGACTTTGCTATAAACATAGAGACCCCTAGAACTGAGATTGCTTGCAGATAAGCCTGACTCTCAGCTCTGTCCAATTTACAATCCACCACAAAGTACATTTGAAAAACAACTGTAATATTATCACATTTTAGAAGAAGTCAATTAGTCATGCAAATGTGAAATTAAGTGCATTTGCAAAAAAGCACAATAAATATATCAGAATGTGCTTATAAAAGTATCCAAGTTTTCTAAGGTCCACTTCACCTTGGAGTCTGTGATTCTGACTATGGATAGAGATTACTCCATATACTCTTGGGCATAGTTGCTTTATTGGTCCTTCCACTGGGATGGTTTGTTGGGCAGGGAATTAAAAGCATATCTTAGAAAACTGAGATATAAAAAAATCAATAAAGAAAAAGTAAAAAAGATTTTATTATTATACTGTGGTAAATCACTTACCTAAAGGTTTTCCATACCATAATAGTTTTAAGCTAATATTAATGTTTCTAGAAATTCAGTCAGGGTTCATATATGGACAAATCTACCGACAAGTAGGCCAGTTCTACATGTCATCCAAGGTTGCAACAGTTAAATGTTCATGTAGCACTATTATTCAAAAACCCTATGATCTCAGTTTAAGAATTAGATCTCTTTATGGTAAAGGTGTTCTACTATGGATATTTGTTCTACTATGGATACGAAGAACAGTGAGAGGACTTTTTCAACCAGAGCAAGAAGGGAGCAGGGTTCTCCCTTAGCTCCAGCCCCAGGCAGCCATGATCAAAAGAGAGCCTAGACATCCTATTTCATGAAATTATCAAGGAAAACTACCCTGATATTCTAGAACCAGGGGGCAAAATAAAGATTGAAAAAATTCACTGAAAACCTCCTTAAAGAGATCCAAAAAAAGAGAAACTCCTAGGAATATGGTAGCCAAATCCTAGAGTTCCAAGGTAAACTTAAAAAAAGTATTAGTTATAGGAAGCTTTTCTAATTCTTTGATTTCTCTCTTGCACGTACATAAGCATTTAGAAATAATTTCTAATCCATCAAATCTAGTATGATAAGAATTCATTTTATTTAATGAATGAATTTAAATTCATTCTATTTAATTCTATTTAAAGCATTTTTATTCAAGAAACACTCAGATAGCTTTATCATTTATACTTTGCCCTTACAATAGGGAAATTGTCTCAGTATTCCAACCTTTTAAATATAATCGGTGTCAGTTTCAAAAAAAAAAAATAATAGTAACCACTATGACATAGAAAAACATCCAAAATGCCTGTTTCTGCCCTCCTGAAAAAAGCTCTTTAAATTTTTATGGAATCATTCCTTAGCCTTAGAAGAATGTGTTGCCAAATTGATCAAGAGCTGTGGGAAGATTTAATATGATATTAATGTTGAACTAACAATTGCAACACATGCCTCTTTGGCCTAGGCACTTTGTGACTTGATTGTAATTTGGATTATTTTTTTAATGAAGACAAACTTTTGAAATTCCTTTTGAGATGAATTTTTAAGACCTATCTAATATATTAGTCACTTATAATTCAAATGACAGGTACTAGTCTATAAATTCTATATACTGGATCTTTTGCTTTGCTGATCCTAATAAGTTAGTACCTACATTGCTACAGTAGTCCTACCCAGTACAGTCAAGTCAATGCTTTTTGTCCAGCAAATTCTCTCAAAACCTTTTCTTCAGTAATGCCTTGCATATGGTCAATACTTTGGAAAACATCATAAAAATGGGTGCTGTGTATGATAATGGCAAAGCCTGGACTCAAAAAAGAGAAATACAAGAGTGTCCAACCTTTCTTTCTTTGCCTAAGTGGATGACTGTGGAGAAGAATTCTGCACAATCTATATTGTCTGTTAGCTTTTCTGAACTACCTTTTTAATCTCTTTCCATTCTTTGTTATAAGGAATGAATCTCTAGATAAGAAAGGGGGAGGAATATTTTGGGAAATGTGAAGGTAATGTAAAACATAAAAAAATTTTAGAAAATACTTGTTCAATTGAATTTGTTTATTTTCACTCAGATAGGGAGAGCCTACATTATGCTGATCTTAGAAGAAAAAGGCAACTGTTTTGTTTTTCTGTTTATCTTCAAGGCTTCCACTGCATTTTGGATATGGGAATTTGTTCAGAGAGAAGTAGAGGGGAAAGGTTAGCATATTAACATAATTGATATATCATCCAGAAATAAATCTCCTTTTCAAAGAAAGTTTTCCATTTAAATGAAAAAATATAACTGATAGAATGCAACTTGGTAGGCTTTGCTTATTTATTTTAATCACCTATGATTTCAAAGATGTGGAGAACTTCACTTGTGAACTCTTACCAATGGTGACCAGCATTTACTATGTAATTCACTGGCTTAGAGTATTGTCTGGGTGATGCAGGCAATTGCCTAAGGTCACACAGCCAGTATATGTCAGACATGACTCCAAGGCCAAATCTCAATCTATCACCCTCTTCAACTTAATTCCCTATTTTATAGTCATACATGACCCCCCCCCTCGTCCCCCAAAATACATCCTCAATCCAATTTAAGATGAACAGAGCTGATCCTAGAGATAGTTTAGCCATCATGAGGTTTGAAGTTGTCATGCAATTTAGAGTTATTGAGCATAGCAAAGAGAAGATTTTGATTTCTTCAGATATCTAAAAGGTTAATATATAGAAGAGATGGACCTATTATTCCTTATCAGTTGAGAGGGAGATGGGTAGAATTTACAGGTTAAAAACTTCTGTTCAATATAATGAAAATCTTCTAATCATTAGAGATAGCTATAAAACGAAGACTACTTCACAAAGTAATTAAATCTCCATCACGTTAATCACTGACATTTATATACCTCTTTAAGGATGACAAAGCTCTTTACATATGTGATATTATTTCATGTAACCCTGTGAGGTAGGGCCTATTATCATTTCCATTTCATAGATTCAGAGGCATCTTAATCTCTCCTTTCCTTTCTCTGCCTGAACATAGGTTACTCAGTTCCCTTCAACTACCTATGAAAACCTCACCTAACCTATCTTGACCTTGTCCCAAGATGCTTTTGTGATGCTACTGTTATATTTAATGCCACTTATTGGCATTAAATATTATTTTCAACTGTAATCTTCCATAGATATAGACTGTATCCAAATACTTCATCTGTAGCTATATCATGGGTAGTAATATTTCTAACAGAGAAGCTTTTCAAATATAATAGTGAGTCATTCAAAACTATTTATTAAGAACCACCTGAGAGATGATGTAACATTTAGAAAACACATTGCTGTTGTCTATTATTAGAACTTATAACTTAGTAACCAAATAAAGTACAACTATAGATAATATTTTGCATTGTATTGCATGATTAGTGAGTTACAGAGTTGTAAAAAATGCTCTCAAAGATTTGAGGAGCAAATTCATTACTAACTATGCCTTTTAGGACAGGCTTCATGAGAGAATCGGTATGTGAGTTTAAAGGATTGATGAGAACACAACAGTCAAGGAAGGGAAGGAAAGGACCCTGGACAGAGGAAACAGTATAAGCAAAGACTTTAAAATGGCAACATAAATGGTATGTTCAAGGCATACAAGTCGACTTATTTGTTTAGACTACAAAAGAAGCAAAGTGATACAGTAGGAGAAAAAGGTACTAGGTTATAATGTGCCTTGCAGGTCAGGCAAAAGAATTTAGAATTTTATTTTTGAGGCAGAAAGATGGGGGAAAAACATTTTTTTGAGATGAGTTACAAGATCAGCTATATGAGGGAGAAATATTAGCCTGCCAGGGGTATGGAGAATAGATTGAAGGTAGGAGAGAATGAAGGTCAGAATTCCAGTGCAGATTACAGCGTTCAGGCAGGTGGTTGTGAGGTCTTGTTTAAGTACCGGTACTTGTAGTAATGGGAATAGAACGCCTTGTTTTTGCTACTTTCATTATTATTGCTTCTTTTCCCCTGTAGGAAACAAAAAATCCCACTGAAAAGCATTTGGTATTTTATAAACATTAACTGATTACTGGCTTTCAATATAATTATTTGTTTATTAGCTCATGTTGCCAACCAAGCAACAGAATTATTCTTTCCATCATTTACAGGGGCATCCTGAAAAGAGTGGGAATATATGTGCCAATCATCCAGACAAGCTTTCCAAATGTCATTTTTATTTGAAAGTAGATGGGGAAATAGAGGTGTCAGTTATATTTTTGTTGTGCTATATAAAAGGGAGTTAAGAATTGTGCCAATTAATGTCAATAAACTATGAATGTTTAATATCCCATAATGTTATAAGTTTAACATTTCTTGCATTTATATTTTTTGTGTTTTACATAATATTTTTAGGGAATACTTTTAAAGATGATGTGTTGAACTTTCATTGTCTTCATGTACGATCAGAGTGAATATTGTATTAAGAAACAAGGAGAGAGTATCAGCAAAAATAATTTTCAAAATTTTTGATGAATTATGTGTGCCAATTATTCCGAAAATGAGTTTTTGTTACAATTGTATGATGACCTGACTATTTCGTTATAACCTCGTCCAAACCTTGAGTTGTCACAGTCCTAATTGCTGTTTTTAAGTGTGATGATAATTCAAACTTTGATTGTTGGATGGACATAATATACTCTTACTGCTATTATCAGTACGTACACACAAAGACAAATTCAAATACCTAAAGAACACAGCCAAGGTAGTAGAACTTCATTATCTGAACTGTGACCTGAGACAAAAACGTAAGCTAGATTTTATTTTTTTCATAATTTAGTTAAGTGACAATTGATGGTTACATGAAGATTTAATCAGTATATTACAATGGAAGAGGTATTTTTGGAGTATTATACCAGCTGGTAGCCCAGATGGTACAGATGGCACAGGGCTCTTTAATGGGATAAAGATAATGTATTGGCATGAAAAGACCTGACTATGTGACATCATGAACTCTTTTTTCCCCTTTTAGAAATATTCTAGGCTATGTTCATGATCAACACTTTTGTTAAAAGGTTTAGCCTCCAGTACTCATCTGAAACAAACTTTTTCCAGATGTAATATGCTGTCAAGCCTATCTATTGATAGTTGATAAGATGAAACTCTTCTATATGATACACAATTTTATATAATTTTGCTATGGTATTTTGTAGCTTATATTTTATTGTTTTCCTTCTCTAAAATTTTCCTAGTAGTTTTATGGACACTAACATTAAATAAGTCTTATAGTACTTATTACAGTGTTAGACACCTCATGGATACCTAATGAGTGAACTATGGTATTTCCAATGCTGTTGATGACGGTTGGACTGATAACTATTAACCTCATTGCTTTGCATGTATTATCTTAGGTACCTTAATAATGAGGACAGAGAGGTGTAGGGTGGTCATATTTGCCCATCCTCACACAGGCAGACTTTAGTTAAGGTTTTCTCACTCTAAGTCAAGTGCTCTTAATGCTAATGTGCTGTCAAAGTACGCAGAAATTGTCAGAGCATCAGAGCAACACACTTATGCTAGAAGACACTGTAACACCAAATGGAGCTTCCATAGAGTGTCTGTCTAGGTATCCTGGAAGCCAGTAAAAGAATAAAATCTTTTTGAAGACAATGAAACTTCTGTTCTTTATTCATGAGTTCAAATCGGGCCTTCAACATTTACTAGATATGTAAGCCTGCAGAGTGGTCACAACCTTTGTTTGCCTCCATTTCCTCATCTTTAATATGAAGTTAATAACAGTACATGCCTTGTGAAGTTGTTGTGAAGTTCAAATGAAATTATACTTGTAAGATATTTGGCACAGTGTCTGGTAAATAGTAAGTACTGTATAAATGTTTATTGAATAAATTAGAGAGCAATTACTATCTACATTTTCATATAATAAGGCTAACGATGAGAAGGATTAAGTGACTTGTCCAGAGTCATACAGCTAGTAGCTAGTGTAGTATCATTATCAGGATTCCAACGTAGGTCTTCATAACTTCAGGTACAATGTATTCTGTTCTGTGGGCCCTCTAAGTATCCTAACTCCTTCATGGACTTATGATTAGGATTGCTCTTTGAAAATCTCATATCCTTAGGAAATGTAAGTTATCATTATAAGTGGAATTCTTGCTCAACCTTGAACTATTCGACATTTTAATAAGTGGTTTAGATGGAGACATCCATGTTGTGATTATCGAATTTGTGGCTAGACAATAGATTTAATATTTTGAGTGACAGAATAGGATAAGAAAGAGTCTAGATAGACTAGAATATGCTCCATGTCTAACAAAATGAAAGTTTATAGGAATACAAATGTAAGCTCCTAACCTTTGGTAACTAGATCCAGCTGCACAGTGTTAGAGTAATGGGCACAGAAAATGAAAGCTGTGCATTTGAGAAAATGTAAAGAGTTTTTAGGTGATTACAAATTCAACATGAATCACCAGAACACCTTGACTGACAATCCACAAACCACCAAACAAACAAAAACCCTAATGGAATCTTAGATTGAATTAATAGACATGTAAACAGGTTACATGGAAATCAGTTGAAGATTTAGAGAACATTTAGCCAAAAGAAAGATAGAGGAAAGGATGTGATTCTGATCTCCCAAGATTTAAGAACTGTCATCTTAATGGCAAGTCTAGCCTAAGTGGGTGGAAGTTACAGAGTGTTAGTTTTAATTGGATATTAGATTAGAATGCATGATTACTGATATTTAATTGTAAAACATTGCCTGGAGAGATATAAAAGGTGAAATGACCGCATTTTGGAAATAGAGGTAGGCTTCATGCATGTGGTATGAAATTGTACTGAGTTACACCTATAAAGTTTCTTCTAATTCTTAGGTTCCAAATTTCAATGATTCAAAGTAAAAAAAAAAATCAGAAGCAATTACATTTGAAAATGCAGTGACTTTTGTCAGATTAAGCTATTACATGAATCTATGAACTTTGGGGGAATTGGCTACAATTGAAGCTACGAGACAGTTTCATTTTGAGATTTCTTGCCCGCTGCAGGGTATTCTTAGTTGTTTTGATAATAATCTTAATTCTGAATTGGTGGAAAAAATGTTTCATTAAAGTAAGTAATAGTACAACACTGCATTAAAAAAGGCAAAGTTGCTAAGCATTTTTAAATATAGAAAATACGGTGTTTCTTTCAAGGATATAACATTAGTGCTACCTATCATTTCTTTTTTTTAAAAAGAGAGAAAAATTTTATTTCATGGCTTTTGGTTAAGATATACTTGAATAAGCAGATAAACTAAAATTTTCTTTTTTAAAATTTTTTTAATATTTTATTTTTCCTAATTACATGTAAAAACAATTTTAACTTTTTTTTTTCAAATTTTGAGTTACAAATTCTCTCCCTCTCTTCCTTCCCTCCAGTAAGAAGGTTGGTTGGTTGCTTGTTGCCATTAGTCTTGAAAGAGAACGAAAATGACATCACCATGATAAAGTGAAATTTTGGTGTGTCCACCTGTGGTTAATCAGAGCAATACGAGCTTGGAATGCTGTACCACAGGTTGGGCACAGAGAGTCCGTGAGAATATTTGGGGTGGATACCCTAAATTTTCACATCCTACATTTCCTTTGTGCTGTCTCAATTCTGCTTTGCTCATACAGAACAGCACCCTTTCTGATGTAGGTATTCCATGTTGAGCAGTCCTGTGCCAGTGCCTCCCATGTTGCCCAGTCAAATCCAAAGTTCATGACAGAGACCTTGAGAGTGTCCTGGTATCATTTCTTCTGACTACCATGTGATCACCTGCCCTATGTGAGTTCTCCATAAAACAGTCTTTTTGGCAAGCATACATTTTGCATTCAAACAAGGTGGCCAGCCCAATGGAGTTGTGCTCTCTCAATCATAGTTTGAATGCTTGGCAATTCAACTCGAGCAAGGACTTCGGTGTCTGGTATCTTATCCTGCCAGGTGGTCCTTAGAATCTTCCTAAGACAGTTCAAATGGGATCGATTCAGTTTCCTGGCATGGTGCAAATAGACTGTCCATGTTTCACAGGCATATAACAATGAGGTCAGCACTCCAGGTCTCCTGGAGTTGTCAGGCAGCAAATACCATATCAACTGTTCTCAGCCCTTTCTGAAGCCACACTGACTCTCAGGTATATGACCACCTTCCAGGTCCAGGATCAACCTATTAAGGAGGCCTGTGGGTTGAGGGATTTGTGAACCACTGCTACTGCAACTGGAGATTCTGCCCCCGAGGGCTGTTTGCCAGCCATGCAGCCAAGGTTGGGCTGGGCTCCATTCCACGTCTAGTGCAACACATGTTTCCCATTGGCCTTTCAGGCCACCCTAGGCTGGAACTCTCCTCTACCCTGTTGTTCTCCACTTCTGCTGCTCCAAAATTTGTTAAGAGCCCTTCTCCACAAGTATTTTATGGGCTATGTGGGGAGAGCCAGCATATGTGTGTCTTTCTACTCTGCCATCTTGGCTCCGCCTGTTTTAACCAATATCAATGAAAATTTCACGTACTCCCTTCTGCATTTCCCCCATTTCCACCTTCACAGTAGTATCTCTTTCAGGTCTGTTTTATGTCAGATACCAATTCTACCACTCTCGTTCCCCTTTTCCCATTGCATTCTTCTTTCTCATTCCTTCTTTTAAAGATATTTTTAGTATAGCATTCAACTCACACCTCTACTTTCTGTCTATGTATATTCCTTCTAACTGCCTTAATTATAAGAAAAATTTTAGGAGTTATAAATATCATTTTTCCATGTACGAATATAAACTATTCTACCTTATCAAATTCTTTATGATTTCCCTTTCCTGTTTACTTTATTATACTGCTTTTTCATTTTGTATTTGACAGTTAAATTTTCTATTCAGCTCTGATCTTTTCAACAGGAATGCTTGAAAGTCCTTTATTTCATTGAATGTCTGTTTTTTCCCCTGAAAGGTTATACTCAGTTTTATTGTAATTCCACCAATTTCCCACTGTTGTCTGATTGGATCTTTGCAGTGGAAATCTCCCACATTACAAATGGGTCAGGTTCTCTTTATATATTTTCTCCTTCCAATACAAATTGATACAGTGAAAGAGATTGGTAAAATAACAAAAATGATTAGAAAATGTATGCAGAAATATATTTCTCAAATTCCTGATATTCCTATTTCTTTGGTCTTAAAATTTCTTTCTTCCACATTATTGGGAAGGAAATTAGAGAGGTATGAGATTCAGATCATTGGGCCATGCTGGTCACAAAAAACAACAGATGGCCACTATACTGAGACTGGAAATTCAGTGTAGCAGTTACTGTGGTAGTTGCCAGAACTGTATCAACTGTAACTAAGACAAACCAAACCTGAATTTCAGACCTGGGACAGAGATGCCAGTTGCCCACTGTGACTACAGGAGCTAACAATACTGAGGTGAATCAGCTATGGAGTAGACAGATTCTGAGATGCCTAACCTAGCAACATTTAAGAATTATATAAGTGGGTAATTAGACAAAGGAAGGGTGCTCTGCTCCCCCGCCCAAATCATTTTGCCTCCATTGGGCACACATCTCCTTCTGCTATGCTTTTTATCTCTTGGACAAAGAAGAAGAAACACCAAATGTAGGAATGGGAGCTTATGGGCAAAAATAACATATTTTCGTAGATGTAAAGTGCACTTACACAATTAATTATTGCAAAACAGTATAGCAGTGAGCTAGATTGAGGCTACATATTGCTCATGAAGCAAATGTAACCTCTGTCTCCCTCTGCTCTCATATATTGGTACTTGAATAAGTAATGGAGGATTAAAATAGCTGATGACTTTTAAAAATAATTAGTTTGTAATTATAGACATGATGAGACATTTCATTTTCATCATGTCATTCCAGAGTAGCAGAATCCACAAAAATGACAGAGTGGAAGAGATTTCCAGTCCAAGAAAATCTGGAAGGCTGACAGGTAAGGTCGATCACACCAGGCTCAGAGTGGAGCACAGCTCAATCTTGGCCATGCACATGGCAGAGACAAGATTGGAGCAGGCTTCAGGGTGCAGAATCCCAGGTATCAGCTGTGGTTACCCACAAATGCCAAAGACAGTGTCAAAAGTCGGTGAGAAAGCTCTTTCACCTGGATGAGAAGGGAACATGGTCTGGTGCTACTGGCAGCAGCCCCTGCAGCACCAGGATCCATTTTTGGAGCCCTCCACCTGAAGACCCTGGGGGAATTGAGCTGCTGATGTGGGTCTCAGCCCGGAGTGGCTGCTTTGTGGTGAGGAGGAGCTCTGGTCTGGTAGAGCTGGTAGAGACTCTGTAGAGGGAGCCCTGCTCACAGATCCTGGGCAGAAAAGCTTGTGGTTGCTCCCAGACCAGAGTGCAGGCCAGCAGAGGAGTAAAAATGCCCAAAAAAGGGAAAAATATAAGACTATAGAAGGCTACTTTCTTGGTGAACAGGTATCTCCTTCCATCCTTTCAGATAAGGAAGAACAATGCATACCATCAGGGGAAGACATAAAAGTCAAGGTTTCTGCATCCCAAGTATCCAAAATAAATATGCAATGGTCTCAAGCCATGGAAGAGCTCAAAAAAGGATTTTGAAAATCAAGTAAGAGAGGTGGATGGAAAAATTGGGAAGAGAAATGAGAGAGATGCAAGAAAATCATGAAAAGCGAGTCAACAACTTGCTAAAGGAGACCCATAAAAATGCTGAAGAAAATAACACCTTTAAAAATAGGCTAACTCAATTGGCAAAAGAAATGAACAAGCCAATGAGGAGAAAATGTTTTAAAAAGCAGAATTAGTCAAATGTAAAAGGAGGTTCAAGAGCTCACTGAAGAAAATAGTTCTTTAAAAATTAGAATGGAACAGGCTGAAATCTAGTGCCTTTATGAGAAACCAAGAAATTACAAAACAAAACAAAAAGAATGAAAAAATAGAAGACAATGTGAAATATCTCTTTGGAAAAACAACTGACCTGAAATATAGATCCAGGAGAGACAATTTCAAAATTATGGGATAACCTGAAACCATGATCAAAAAAAGAGCCTAGACATCATCTTTCATGAAATTATCAAGGAAAATTGCCCTGATATACTAGAACCAGAGGGTAAAATAAATATTGAAAGAATCATTTTGGTCATGTACCTTAAAAGTAGTTTGGCATTTTGTACTTTTTTACAAAGTAGAGGTGGGTACAGTAAAAACAGATTAAATGAGCAAAACTGGCTCTAATCTAGGAATGTCTGAGATACAAGGCCTTGGAATGTTAGCATGTGTTATGATTCCTCATCTTCCCCTATAATCCCTAGCCAAACAATCATGTCTTATTGTCCCAAGTAGCATCAGATAATCCCAGATATTACCATTTTCTTTGTGATATGGACCTCCTGCTGTGAGTGTCAGATTTCTATTCTTTTGAGTGTTAACAATAGGAGTCTTAAGTCACCCATAAAAGTCTCAATGCATGACAAAGATCAAATCTTTTTTTTAGATTTTTAATTAATTTTATTTATTTTCAGTGTTGTACAATCACTGCCGTGTAACTTAGAATTATTTTCCCCTCCCTCTCTCCTTTCTCCTCTCTACCTCCCTGAGACAGTCTACAACTTTATATAGGTTCTACGCATACATTCCTATTAAATACATTTTCCCTATAGTCATGCTGTGTAGAAGAATTAATTGAATGGGAGAAATCATATAACAAGCCAAAATATAATACACACAAAAAAGTGATCTGATATATTCTGCCATCCAATTCCGTAGTTCTTTCTCTGGATGTGGAAGCCATTTTGCCTTAAAAGACCACTGGGAATTCTTTTAAGTATTTGCATTGCAGGGAAGTTCCAAGTCTTCCAGAAAAATCTCTCACACTGTGGTCCTTGCTGTGCACAAAGTTCTCCTGGTTCTGCTCCTTTCAGTCAGAATTATATCATATAATTCTTTGAGACCTCTCTGAAGTCTTTCTGTTCATCATTTCTTTTAGAGCAATAGTATTCCATTACATTCATACACCATAATTTATTCAGCCATTCCCAATTGATGGGCATTCCCTTGATTTCCAGATTTTGACCATCACAAAGAGTGCTACTATAAATATTTTTGTACATGTGGGACACTTTCCCATTTTTATGATCTCTTTGGGATACAGTCCTGGATATGCTTATTTTTGTAGCCCTTTGGGCATAGTTCCAAATTTTTCTCCAGAATGGGTGGACCAGCTCACAGCTCCACCAACATTGAATTAGTGTTCCAACTCTCCCACATCCTCTCCAACATTTATCATCTTCCGTTCTGTCACATTTGCCAATCTGATAGATGTGATGTAGTACCTTAGAGTTGTTTTGATTTGCATCTCTCTAATCAATAGTGATTTAAAACATTTTATATGACTATAGATATCTTTAATTTATTCCTCTGAAAACTGCCTATTCATATCCTTTGACCATTTATCAGTTGGGGAAAAAGGTAAAATCTTATTATCAACATTTCTCTATTATTTGGCTCATGGGACCTCTCTATGTGTTGCTGACCAAAATGAGTCTATAGCTTTAACCTATTATAAATCCTTCTTATGATTAAACATCATGCCATCCATCCCAGAATTTCATTGTGGAATGGAGGTGATTCCAGATTCACAATCAACAGCATTTGTTTCCTACTCTAGAAAAATTTTATACTTGGATCTCACAGTGGATTATGTTATTATTTCCTTAAGGATGCTCATTACTTTTGTGACCTTGGGCAAATCCCTTCCCTGGCTCTTCATGTTCTCACTTGGAAAATAAGGAGGTTGTACTATAAATAGATGGCCTCAGAGGCTCTTTCTAGTCCAAAATCCTTCTCTAAATTCTATAATAAATCATAGGAAATTGTGAAGGGAGTTGGCATTTAGAACTGGTTGGTCGTTGTCCTTCGTCTTTGAAGAGGACCAAAATGACTTCACCATGGCAAAGTGAAATTACAGTTTGTCTGACTGTGGCTGATCAGACCAATATGAGCTCAGAATGCTCTACCACAGGTTGGGCACTGATAGTCTATGTGAATATTTGAAAATTTACACATCCTACATTCATTTTATGCTGTCTCAATTCTGCTTTGCTCATAGAGCACAGAACCCTTTCTGATGTGGACATGACATGCTGAGTAGTTCTCTGCCAATGTCTCCCATGTTACACAGTCAAATCTCAAGTCCTTGAGAGTGTCCTTATATCACTTCTTCTGACCACCATGTGATCACTTGCCCCATGCAAATGCTCCACAGAGTCTTTTTGGCAAGTGTACATTTGGCATTCAAACAACATGGCCAGCCTGATGGAGTTGCACTCTCTGAAGCATAGTTTAAACACTTGGCAGTTCAGTTCAAGCAAGGACTTCAGTGTCTGGTACCTTATCCTGCCAGGTGATCCTCAGAATCTTCCTAAGACAGTTCAAATGGGATCGATTCAGTTTCCTGGCATGGTGCTGGTAGACTGTCCATGTTACACAGGCATACAACAATGATGTCAGCACAATGGCTCTGTAGACCTTCAGTGTGGTAGTCACTCTATTACCTCTTCTCTCCCAAACTTTTCTTCAGAGCCTCCC
Source organism: Potorous gilbertii (assembly GCA_028658325.1). Taxonomy (NCBI): domain Eukaryota; kingdom Metazoa; phylum Chordata; class Mammalia; order Diprotodontia; family Potoroidae; genus Potorous; species Potorous gilbertii. Next base: position 208,171,289 of record CM053772.1, on the reverse strand, counting down.
AAACATTGAGTTAGCTCTGGTAATGTGTAGATAGGGTGATGGTGGCTGATGGAGCTCCTGTGTTTCCTTGGTGTTAATAATTAGGCTAAAATTGACACAGGCAGCAGAGAATTGATCCATATTTTGTTACATCTCAGCTTCAGAGGCTGCATTGAGTGCACAGTCATCTGCAAACAGAAAATCATGCAGTAACACTCCCTCCACTTTGGTCTTGGCTTGTAGCCTTTTCAAATTGAAGAACTTATCAGTATGGTAGTTTGCCTTGATGCCACATTCATCCTCATTGAAAATGTTCGATAACATGTCTGAAGCCATCATGCTACAAAGCGTGAGAGCAAGTACATGGCCTTGTTTCACTCCATTGGTGGCTGGGAAGGCATGAGAGCTTTGTCCATTTTCTGGGCAAACAAGTCATCATGAAATTGACATACAATATTAATGAACTTCTTTGGGCAACCAAATGTTGACATAGTTTTCCACAAGCCCTCATGACTAACAGTGTCAAAGACCTTGGTCAGATATACAAATGTTGTGTATAGACCTCTGTTCTGCTCCTGGCATTTCTCCTGGAGTTGTTTGGCTGCAAACACCACATAGGCTTTTCCTCAGTCCTTTCTGAAGCCACCCTGACTCTCAGGTATATGACCATCTTCCAGGTGAAGGATCAACCTATTAAGGAGAACTCTAGCAAGAATTGTGCCAGCAATGACTTAGAGAGTGACCCCCTCTGTGATTGTCACAGGACAATCTATTCCCTTTACCTTTATAGAGATGGACAATGGAGGCATCCTTGAACTGCTGAGGGACAGCCTGTGCTTGCCATGTAATACGCATTTAGAACTAATGTCACACCAGATGGATAAATAACCACCCTGCCTTTAACCTCTTCACTGCTTCCTCCCCTCCCCCTCAATGTCTTTCTGGACATTTTCTTTCCATCTTCAGAGCAATTCACTTTGGGAGTGGGATTGGGGTTGAGAATATTTATTAAAGGGCAGAAAAAAATTCTACCAAATTGGAAACGTAACAAATTACTCTTGATAGCCCTGTTCCTTCCAAAATTTTTGATTATGACAACAGAGAGTCTGGGAAAATGTATGTAGGCTCCTTGTTTACTGTGTCCTATTTGTGTGTCCCACTAAAACTGATGTCATATTCTCATCATCTTGAACAACTTGGTGATTTTCTCAGCCTTACTTGTCCCCATGAAAAGCTTTAACTCTGCCAGCTGAAAGGATTTTTCATAATTTTTTTACATTTAAAGAGGCAAAATAGAATTATTGCTAAAAATATATTAACCGTAGTTCAAATTCCTTAGCGAAGGTAGATTCCCAACCATATGAATTGCATGTACTTTTATCCCTTCGCTTCTCTAGCCCTGTCCTTTTAAACTCCATAATGTCAACTATCTACCAGAAACATCATTAAAAATATATTTTATTGTTTTTAATCAGCAAAAATCTGCCTCTCTCCCACATACTGTCCTCCTCCTCAATGTCCAAATTGAATGGGTAGCATATTTAATCATTTGTCCTCTACAATTATAGTTGATAATCAACTAATCAGAGTTCCTGATTCTTTCAAAATTGTTTGCCTTTATTGTATTGTTGTCATTGTATATATTGTTGTCTTGATTCTGTTTATTTCAATTTGTATCATTTCATACAAATCTTCCTGATTCCCCGAAACTGTCCTCTTTATCATTTCTTACAGATCAATATTTCATCACCATATGTGGTCACCATTCCAATTTTCCAGTATCACCATCAATATTCCAATATACCATAACTTTTCAGCTATTCACCAATTGATGCATTCCCTCAGTCCCATTTTTGCAACATCACAAAGAATGATAAATATTTTTGCATATTCTTAGAGTTTACCAATCACTCCCTTAATTTGCCCTCTCTGGTTTTCAATCCACTCTGCTAATCTACTTCTGTTTTATGGGTCAGTTCATCCTATTCAGATGCACAATTATAATCACTGTGTATTTCCCTTCATTCTGCTTTTTTCACCAGTTTTTCCTTCTTTTTCTCACCTTTCACCCTGTCTCTCTTCCAAAATGTTTTGTTTCTGGGCACTGCTTCTTCAGTTTTCCTTGCTTTTTTTCATCTACCCTCTCTTCTCTTATCTACCCTCCCTCCTACTTCCCTGTAGGGTAAGATAGGTTCTATACCAAATGAGTTTGTATTTTATTCCCTCTTTAAGACAATTCTGATGAGGGTAAGTTTCTAGCATCACCCACCACTCCATGCCATTTCCCCATCTACTGTAAAAGCTCTTTCTATCATGGTTCTTTTATGTGAGATCATTTACGCCATTCTACCACCCCCTTTCCCCTTTACCCAGTGCATCCTTTTTTCTTATCATTTATTTTTATTTTTTGGACACTGTCCCATCATAACTCACCTTTGTCTATGTTCAGTCATTCTAACTGCTATAATAGTATGTTTTTCACTTAAGCAGAATAGATTTTAAAATTGATATAAATTGAATTCAGTGAATAATTATTGTTTATATTTTTTAAAGCACCACTCTAGGTATTAGGAAAGACACAAAGTTAGGCAAAAGGCCCTTCTTACTGTTTTGGACTTTAGGTGGAAGGAACATTGCTGTTAAACTCAGGAAGCTAAGGTCTAAGCATGGATTCTAATATTCAATATTGCTAAACCTTTGTTCATTTGGAAAATGAAGACAATAGCTACATTTCCTACCCACACAGTGGTGAGAGAAAACTATTTTGTAAGCCTAAAAGTGATATCTAAGCAGGAGCTCTTTTTTAAAATTTTTTTAGGCTTTGTGACTCACAACTAAGGGAAAAGACATGTGTTTCAATTATCTAGGCTGATAAATAATTAAATATTTAGAGATTAGAATTACAACAAGTTTGCTTGACATGCTAAATAAAGTAGAAGGGATTTCTGTCTAGAGGGTGGGGAAATGTTGACAAAAAATAATAATCACTGATTCACTTTAGTGAATTTGGTAGGTGTAAGACAACTGATGCCCTGGAGTAAGAATAATACTTCATCATCTCCATCACAAAATTACATATTGTTCTTTTTATATTAGATCCTTTATTTTGGGAAAGAATTTCTTTGAGAAATTCTATATTGAAATAAACGCTATTGAATTATATCTATAATTCCTTTAGGCCTCATTTTATTATAAGCTCACTAATTTATTTTCAGGTCATCTTGTTAAAAATGTTGAAGATAAAAACCTATCATTCCAAATGGAGCATGCAGATGTTTTGGGAGACAGTTGTTGTCTCACAGCATATAATTCATTTACTTTTCCTGTTTCTTGTCTTCAGTTTCATTTTAAAATCTCTTGCCTTGGGATTTCACAGTTTTTAGAAAACTTGTTATAAATACCCACAATAACCTCACAATCTGCAATGATCAGATCTAGTCTGTGTTTGCATTTCTTGCTATAGCCCTAGGAAGAGAATGAAATGCTACCTGGGGTCCCTGTGCTCAGCCTTGCTAAGCCATATCTAATGATACTGAACTGCAGGAAAAAGAACAACAGAAACAACAGATGGGCGGTCATGGTGGAGAACAAAGCCCTTTGAAGCATTCAGAAAATAGATTCTTCTGTTTTCCCACCATACATGCACTTTTTAATACAGGGAAATTGGTCATCTATTAGGAGATTGGTGGGTTGTGGGGAGCAAAGGAAATTTAAGAAGTTAAAGGGTTTTTATTAACTAGTATGTCTTCAAAAGTTGTTGGTATATAATTTTTATACCTTAATGACCATAGATTTAGCACTGACAGGCCCTCAGAAGTAACCTAATTCAACCTCAAACCCTATATTTTAATAGGTGAAGAAATTGAGGTAGAGAAAGTTTAAGATGATTTACCCAAGGTAGTAGTATAGAGGT
>CM053772.1:208134355-208166897 GCA_028658325.1 Potorous gilbertii | reverse complement strand
TTACCCATTTTAGTGCCTTCATTTTACAGATGAAGAAAAGTGTAACAAAACTGAATGTGTATTCTACCACAAGTGGTAGAGCCAGGAGTGAAACTCAAAGTCTTCCGGATTTAGAGTTCATTGATCTTTTTATGTACCATAATGCCATTGCCTCTTTAATCTGTATTCCTTGACCCCCAATTCCCCTTCAGCTTCCTAAGGCCTTACTTATCAGACATCCTTATTCCACTTCTGTTTTGACTTTTGCTTTGTTTAAGATTGTAATTGATACTCGTGCCCCCATTTTAACTACAGATGAGGCATAATAGGTTCTAGTTTGCTCCATTATGTTAACTCCATATATGTCTTTTGTGAAGAAGATAGTTAGATTTTGGTTTCTAATCCATCTGTCTATCTATCCTCTTCCATTTTATGGGTAAGTTCATACCATTTTCATTCACAGTTATGGTTTCTAACTGTAAATTTCCCTTCACCTTATTTTCTTCTATTTAACCTTTGCTTTTTTATCCTATTCCCTCCTTAAAAGTCTGTTTTGCTTTTGACCTCTTAATCTACATTCCATCTTGCACACACACACACACACACACACACACATACCTTTTCTCTATGTTAATTCCCCTCCAATTTTCCTGTTGATAACAGGAATTTCTATACCAAATCTGTGTATATACTCTTCCCTCCTTGAATTTTAATAGCCTTCAGGTGAGAGTGAGGTTGAAGCATTACCCACTCCACCCCTCATATTCCCCTTCATTTTAAAAACTCCTTGTGCAATTCTTTTAAGTGAGATAATTTTCCTTGTTTTTTCTATCCCTTCCCTCTTCTCCCACTTTCATTCTTCTTTTTCATCCTCCCATTCTCCTTTTGAGATCATCCTGACATAATAGACTCAAATTCATGCCCTGTAAGTAGACTCCTTCTAACTGCCTTAAAGATCATTTATGACATTCTGCTTTCACAGATCATTCTAGATTTTTGGTACTTCTAATATGGTGTGATCCAGAGAGATATCTGTTCGCTGTCCACTTGGTCTGTACTCTCATCCTTAAACAAGTAGGGCCTATGCTCTCTTGTGACGGTGGCAGTTTCTCTCCACTCTATAACTGTGACCATAACTAAATAATTGTGACAAAGCTACCAAATAGCTTTCCATATTGGACCTAATACTAGTATAAGGGTTCCTTGGGATCTCTTTCTGACTAGGTATTCAGTCTTTACTTACTATCCCTGAGTATGGCTCCTTCCCACAACTTGTAACTGATGCTGCTTCAGGCACCCTATGCTTCCAATTTTCTTCTACTTCCACTATCCTCTGCTTCTGCCACATTGTGGTCCCAACCAACCCCTCCCTTAGTATCTATAGATCTCCCTTACTGTCTTTTAAAGCTATTCTGGACCAGAAAAAATGATTCACTTTGTTTTTTCTTAGGTTTTTCCACTCAAATATATTTGGTCTTTTCTGTGGTTATTTGGTAGGAGAAATTTGGAGGGGAGGTTTGGTAGCTGTGACCTTTCACCCCAACGTGTTGTCCCCACCCTTTCTTATTCCCCTTCTAGACAAATTTCCAGGAGTATTATGCTTTTGCTAGATCAGTCAAGGCTGGCTGAGATACCTTGGGACTGACATCATCCATGATTTGCCCATGTTTTATTTCCAAAAGATTCTCTTCTTTACTGAGACTCAGTCTACTGATTTGATAAACTAATGCATACTAGTTTCCTAATGCATTCTATGTTCTGAGCATGCTTTCCTTTTGGATAGAAGGTATATTTTAGAGACAGTGTCTTTGCCCTAAAATGAGTTTGGTGCATTACAAGAACTGAATCTATGATTCATTCTTTTGAATGCATGCTAACCTCTGGACACATTTGACATTACTAGGCATTTTCCTGGATACTTTATCTTAGTCTTTGTAAAGTACAGGTCCCATAAACATAGTAGTTGGTTAACAGATGTTTGTTAAAATTAATTGTATTATATGCAATGAAGCTTCATTTATTTTACCTCTAATAATTCATTTTGTGAATATTCAGAGAGAGGTTCAGTTAAATGTTATATTTTAGTTGATCAATGATTTCAATAATCAGTGATCAATGCCAAAAAGTTTTCATGTTTTCTAAGAAAATAAAAAAAGTTTCCAAACAAATTAATATTTTCGATATGGATTCAATGAGATGCTTTATCTGAAAGACAAAACTGCATTCTTGCTTCGTTTAATTTTTTATGTCTCTTGTGTTTGTCATATCCATTTCCACATATATCTCTTCTTCATTTCTCATGATGAAGAAAAACATTAAACAAAACCAACTGACAATACAGTGACTGCATTTGACCAAATTTGACCAAATGTTCCAGATGATAGACCAGAGGCTCCTACCTCTTTATCAAAAGATTATACTTTCTTTTTAGTAATACTCAAAAGTATTCCACGTTTTTATTTTGGTTATTTTTTTGTTTCCCCATCAAGCAATGCCTATGATATTAGTAATTTTGGCACCTGAACACTGCTGAACCTAAAGAACTTGAGAAAAATGAAAATGATTTTGTGATATCGGCAGTGAATGTCAGAAGTAGTGAAAAGCAAGGTCTGTTTTATGTCCCTACTCTAAATGCCTCCATATTATTAGCTAAGGACATTTTAATGATCTGTTTAGCAACTAGGATAACATCCAGAATATCTAAATCATCATAGGTTCATGAAACATTGCAGGGAGCCTTAGAAATCATCTTGCCTAACTTGCTCTTTTATTTATAGAAAAGGAATCTGAGGCCCAGGAGTTTGACTTGGCCAGGGTCATGTAGGGAGTTAATGGCAGTGCCAGGGTTTATAAGGTAGGTCTTTCACTATCTCAGGACAGTGTTCTTTCCACATCATTTTGCCAGTTTATTGCATTTATCATTTATTATCTCTATTATTTTTATTTTTTTAAATCCAACCTATAATAGATACATAACCCTGGTCACTTAATCTCTCACCCCACCCAGACATTTCTTTGAAATTTTAAGTGAATTTGTGGAGAAAATTTCTGAGCAGTGCTCTTCATGCCAAAGAAATCACAGGTCTGGCACAAAATTACCTAAATATGAATGTGCACATACACACCTGAAAATACAGGAGAATATTAAATCATTTATAAAACAATTAAATAAGTTTAGATTCATTCATTACTAATTTAAAACTTTGTTAAGGAGCCATTAATAGTATAAAAATACTAGAAGAATGTCCTAATTTAACATAGAGTTTTTACTTTTAAAATGATGCGAAAGACTATAGTTTTTAGCAGTCACCATGTGTGCTTGCTTAGTTTTTCCTTTAAAATGATAAGTCAAATAAATATTTTACAGGGGATATTAAGATGTTCTAGATGGAAAATTCAAGCTACTGATGGTATACATCAGAACAAGAAATGCTTCTATGCAGTACTTTGGACCTGTTCCAGTAATTGAATCCTGACGTTTGCCAAATGCTCAAGTGGTAACCTTTATATGATGAGACCTTTTTACATCTTCCAAAAAAATTGCAAGATTGTGTTTGCAATTTTACACTTGTTACTTAGGGCTCGATTTTTATATGGCATATATGTAGAGAACAATTATTCATTTATAGCTAGGTCACTCTTCACCCGAACCATTGTGCTCTTTTTAAACATAATTTCTTTTGGTTATTGGAAAACTCCTCAAACTACTTCACGCACATCAGTTTTTTCATAATCTCTTTGTTTTTATGGATTATTCAGTATTCTGCTACTCCCAGCCCCTAAGTCCTCTGTATTTTCAGTGTGCGCTGTTTCTCATCATTGGCATGTGGAATCAAATTTTAGCACAATTTTTATCTATCTACCCATATCTTTCCCTTGGTATTTTTTTCTTCACTTTATCCCATCTCTTAGTTTCTACCTGATGGTATCAGTTTTCACTCATTTTACACGTGCTTGCTCTATGTGTATAAAAATTTTATTTCTGCAATGTTGATTTTCTCCCTAACATCCATTTCACTGTTATATTAACACATTTAATTTTGACCTCTCTAATTTCAACAGGATGAATTATTTAATTATTACCATGAAAACATTTATAAAAAAAGGTCACCTCATTGTGCAGAGCTAAACTCTGCATGAATGTAAATATTCAAGCCTGGCTCCTGTCCACTGAAATAACCCTGTCTATTTCACTGTGGAAGACTGTAAAAGACCTTAGACAAGGAAAGCAAAAACATTAATCCTAAATTGTGGTTGGTTATGAAATATCTTCTGCAAATCTTATGTTTTCATATATGAATTTATCTAAATATAAACAGTTCAGTGACTTTAAAGAGTCAATTCAGCAAACATTAAGTTTCTCTGTACCAGGTACAGTGTCAGGTTCTGTGAACAGAAAGATGTGTTGAGTATGGTGAAATGTAGATAGCACTGAATTTGTGATCAGAAAACCTGGGTTCAGATCCTACCTTTGATATTATTTATCCAAGTGACCATGAGCAAATTACTTCATGTACCAGGGCTTTGGTTTCCTCATTTGTAAAATAAGATCCCTTGCAGGGCTAGATGCTTTAACAGATTCCAGAGTCACTGACTTCGTGGAATTTACAATCAATGAGAAAAGTAAAATCTCCGTGTCTGATTCCTGAGGTTATAGGTTTATTTCTTTTTATAGACTTGCTTGCCTATACTTATTTCTATACTTATCAGTCTGAGTTTGCAGTCTATGGATTCCCTTCCACTAACAGGTCTAGCAATCTTTTATGCTTAGTCAATCAAACAATAAGCATCTATTAAATGTTTATTGTATGTATGCACTGTGCTAAGCCTTAGGGGTAAGGGAAATACAAAGAGTCTCTGACCTCAAGGAACTCACATTCTATTGGTAACTTATAAATAACTAAGACATATGCAGAGTAGACAGAAGATGATCTCAAAGGGGAAACCACTAGGGGCACCAGGAAAAACCTGCTATAGAAAGTGAGATTTGGAATCCCCCCTAGGATCTGGAGGTGGGATCTGGAATCAGGAGAAGCTAGAAACTTAGAAGTAGGAATGAGGATGGAGAGCTTTCCAGGTATGGAGAATGGCTAGTGCAAAAGTAAAGAGAGAAGAGATTGAACATTGTGTACCAAGAATGGTTTTAGTGACACTTTTGAGAACAAGGACTATTAATTTTTTTTTCTTTGTATCCCCTCCACTTAGCACAGTGTCTGCTGACACATAGTAAGTGTTTAATTGATGCTAGTTGACTGATTAAATAAAAATTTCTTACCAGTGTCCAATCTTTTCATGTAGAATCTCTCTGAATATAACTAGGCTGGCCCTCCAGTAACAACTTGTTATAAGGGCTCTATTTGAAGCCTCTACAGTGCATTAGAAGCTGCCAGATTGTGGTCTCTCTCAGGATAGCTTTTGAGAATCCTGAATCATTACCACATTAAATGAAGCATTTGAGTAGGATCTGACCCATGGCTCTAATTGTATGTTCCATTGATTCTGTATCTGCCTTCTGCCTCTCCTCTTAAGCATTCCTACAACCACCAGCCTCTTGGATTACTCTAAAAGCCTTCATTGTGTCTATCTTTTCCAATCCGTACTTCATAGTACTGCTGGATATTTTCTACTCATGAACAGACAGGTCATTTCTCTTCTCCAAATCCTTTAACAGTTTCTGATGACCACCAACTAAAGATCATTTGGACTCCATCTTGAAATGTTGCTCACCTTTGCCATTTTTATTTTCCTCTTTTTCATGCTACTACTAGAATTAGACTAAAGAAAAGTGGAAGAAAATGGAGCCTCCCCAACAAGGTGTTGGAGATGGTTTTTGGACATATTAGACCAGTCATCTTAAGTTCTAATAGTGGGAATGGAGAGAAGTAAGTTATCCAGTGGTGGCCATCCTTAGAAGCTTCCCCTGAGCTATGCTGAAAAGAGTTGGAGTTAAGAAACTAAAGGATAATTAGAAACTACTTTCTAATAAAGCACTTTGGGAAGGCACATAAGTCTTGGTAGTCTGCTGAGGCCATGTTTACATGATCCAAGCCAACTGGTTAAAAATTGAAAAATCAAGTAAAAAGAGTTTATGTGTTTGTACAAGTAGGTCTAGGATAGAATTTAGTTAAATACAAGTTATTATAACAAATTGTATATTAGGATCTATAAATTTCTATGCATTTGCCCCCAGGGTACACAACTTAATTCTAACATGGAGATTAATTTATTCATTGAGATGCTGAGACAGTCAGCATCATTAAATAAAATGAACAGTATTTAGCAAAAAATCTTTATATTTTGCATTAAGGGGCATTTATTTTTATTCTTCTTTCTTCTACTGCACTACTGTGACTTATTGACAACATCATAGGTACAAATGGACTCCTCATTCTCTGTGTGATGAAACCCAGACTTCTAATCCTAAACACTGTAAGCATGCCACAATCTGCTACCTACTATTTCAACAATTTTACATTTCCCTGATCCCCAGAAAAGCTTCTTTGTCTAACAAAACTCTTCTGCTTAGTTTCCCTAAAACATTTCATTCATTCATTCATTCACTCCTTCATTTACTTATTCATCCAGTACATACTATGTACAGAATACCATGTTTGCTACTTCATTACTTTTGGCTCTAGAATTACAACATTTTAGCATTTGGAATACTAATTGTTCCATAAAATAGGCTTTTGTTTCACCAGCTAGATTGTAGACTTTTTGAGAATTTTTCTAATTATTCTGTTATTTTCCTTCTCATTTGCTTCACATTTTATATTATACATAAAAGGTCCACAACAAATATTTGATGAATGACTTAATTATAATCTCCACCTTGACTGCCTGTTGGCATCTCTGTGTATATAAAACTGAACTCATTATCTTACATTATCATTCATAAGTCTTCCCCTTCCCCAACTTTCTCAAATTTGTTAATTGTACAACTGCCCTCCTATTTCTCTTGTCTCATTACATTGGGTTTAACTTTGACTTTTTCCTGTCTTTGGCCCCCCATATCTAGTAACTTGCCTTTAATATGTACAGTTATAGCAGGTTTTCCAGCAACATCTCCACAAAGATTTTACCCTTAGGATGATTGCTAAGGGAACAGGCTAGAAGCAGTGCTCATCCCCAAGTCGTAGGTTCAGAATCCTATGTTATCTCCATCAGGGTCTGAGGGGAAATCGTGGTCAAAGTGGTGGTGCTGGTAGTAGTGGTTTGAACTGTCTGATATATGGGGCTGCTTTCTCAAGGAATCCTCTCGCTTTACCCAGGTTGACCTGCCAACCTGGCAGTTGGTTAGTAGTTGGTATATAGGACTGTTCCTTTTCTATTCTTCACATTCAGCACTCATTTAGCTTGCTTTAGAGTCCTGAGCTGTCTACGTCAGAGTTTGAGGGGAAATGGTACTCAAAGCTGGTATTCCTGAAAGTGGCCTGGTATGGTAGAAAGAGCTGTGTCTTAGAAGTCAAATGACCTAGATTTCAAATCCTATTTCTAATGCTTGTGACTTCTGTGAACCAGGGCAAGTCATTTATATCCCCATTCCCATTGCCACCTCCATTTTCTCAACTGTAAGATCAGAGAATTGAACTAGAGCAAAAATGATTCTACTCATCATTGGTACATGGTGTGTGTGCTCACATATGGCCAACACGAAATCCAATAGACCTGAAAGACGAACAACTCTTGTTATGAAATAACTCAACAGGTGGCACATCCAAATAGCAGCTCTGAGTGAAACAAAACTGGCAAATGAATGGCAGTTTACTGAAGTTGGAGTTGGATACACATTTTTGTGAAGTGGCCACAGTGATAGAGAGCATCATGAAGCTGCTGTAGGGTTCCCAAGCAAAATTATCCTAATCAGAAACCTTTTATGCCTCCCAAAAGGAGTGAATAATAGACTGACAACCATGTGATTGCCATTTGCAGGAAAAACCATCCCACCATCATCAGTGCCTATGCTCCCACCATGAAGAACCCTGATGAGGTCCAAGAAAAATTTTATGAAGATCTGGAGACCATCATCACCTACATGCCAAAATGGGAGAAATTTGTAATTCTGGATGACTCTAACACCAGAGTAGGCCCAGACTATCAGAAGTGGCACAGTCTATTACACAAGGCAAGGAGTCCTTAGGAGGAATGGAGTGAGAAACAGTGACAATGACTGTCACTTACTACTGGAGACTTGTGTATCTCATGACCATCTCATCACTAATACTCTCTTCAATTTACCGAAATGCAATAAAACTTTGTGAATTCACCCTTGCAGCAAACATTGATATATAATAAACTGTCATTTTAAGGAGAAGAGATAGAATGTGAGTGGTGTATGGTGATGTGTGGTGCAGAGTGCTGAACTGATGGCAAACTTATTTGCTCCAAGTTAAACATATCCATTCACCAAAACCCCCCCAAAGCAAGATGATTACCAGAAGATGTAATATCAACAGATTGCAGCAATTCTGCACACACAAACAGTTTGTTGCTACCTTAGAAAGATAAGCCAATACATAGTTGGCAACAGTGGAGCAGAAAAGGAGTGGGTAGCCTTCAGAGATTTGATGCACAGCACTGCATTTAATCACCTAGGTCATAACATTCACAACATAAAGATTGGTTTGATAAAAATGATAGAGAAATTCAGAAACAGCTAAACAAACAAAAAACCCAAACTGAGAACTCAATAGGGTTAACTAGCATCTTTAAGAATGCAGCATTTGACTCTGTCAAAAGTAAAGTGCAAGCAAAACTTAGAGACATGCAGAATTCTTGTCTCAGTAAGAAGGCTGATGAAATTCAATTTTATGCTCATAGTAACAATCCAAAGTCTCTTTTATGATGCCCTGAAGACTGTTTATGGGCCAAAGACTTATGGTGCATCTCAACTACTCCAGCAGTGATGGAGCAACATTGATTAATGATAAGGACATGATCCCAGACAGCTGGGCTGAACACTTCCATAGCATTCTCAACAGATCATCATCAATCAGTGTTGAAACCACTGACTGTATAACTCAGGTTGATGTCAACCCCCCTCTACCTGAACTTACAATGGAAGAAGGGGTTTTTTAATGCAATTAGGCTCCTCTAGTGTGACAAAGAACCTATTTGCTGATTCTATTCCAGCTAATATTTCTAAGACAGGTGGTCTACTGCTCATACAAAAGATGATGAAATCTTCTGGGGTATATGGCAAGAGGAGGTTATTCCCCAGGAATTCAAGAATGCCTCCACTGTTCATATCTTTAATGGAAAGGGAAATAATTTATCCTGTGACAATCACAGTGGGGGTGGTGTGGGGGGGTCTCCTGTAGTCATTGATATCAAGATTCTTACCAGAGTCCTCCTCCTTAATAGGCTGATCCTTAACCTGGAAGATGGTGATCTGCCCAAGAGCTTCAGAAAGGGCCAAGGAATGGTTGGACTTTTCAAGTTAAAAAATTTACCATTCATAAGGTAGCTGAGCTTGATGCCATTTTTTATACTCATTAAAGGCTTCTGACAACATCACAGAAGACATCATGCTTTTTGAAAAAGCAGGGGAGAAAGCACACAGTCCTGGCATTTCTCTTTGAGTTATAGAGCAGAAGAGAGATTTGCATACAACATTCATCAATCTGAACAAACCTTTGATACTGTCAGTCATGAGAGCTTTTGGAAGATTATGGCAAAACTTGGTTTCACAGCGGCATGCTTTCACAGGTTCTAGATAGCGAACAATGCTCTTATGCTTTCCCAGTGACCAGTGGAATGAATGAAACAGAGCTATATGCTTGCTGCCATGCTTTTTAAAAAGGCATGATGTCTTCTGTGATGTTATCAGAAGCCTTTAGTGAGTATGAAAATGGCATCAAAGTCAGTTACCTTACTGATGGTACATTATTTAACTTGAAAAAGGCTGTAAGCAAAGACTAAAGTGGAGAGAGAGCTGGTGTATGATTTTTTGTTTACAGATGATTGTACATCAGTGCAACCTCTTAGGTCAAGATACAACAGAGTATAGACTGATTCTCTGACACTTGTGCTAATTTTGATCTGACAGTTGACACCAAGAAAATATTTCTCTACCGGTCAACATCACATTATCTATATATGGAACCATTGGTTACTGCAAATGGATAAATTTTGTATGTTGTGCATAAGTTCACTTGCCTTAATGGTATACTTTCCAGGGATGTACATTTAAATGATGAGATTGCCAGAACTAGCTTAGATTTGATAGGCTTCAAAAGTGGGAGAGTAGTATTAGGCTGACTACCAGGCTGAAGGTCTACAAAACCATGGTGCTGATTTCTTGTTCTGTGCCTATGAAACCTGGGCATTCTACCAATGCTTGCCTGAAAACAGACCTTCTTCCATTTGAATTGTCTTAGGAAGATTCTGAAGATCATCTGGAAAGATAAGGTGCTGGACGCAGAGGTGATTTGTTGAGCAGAGCTGCCAAGTATTCCAACTCTACTGCGGAGAGGACAACTCTGATGGACTGGCCATGTTGTTGGAATGCCAAATGTCATTTACCTAAAAGAGAAGTTTATGGAGAACTCACACATGGGAAGTACTCACACACAGGTCAGAAGAAAAGATACAAGGACACTCAAGGTCTCTCTGAAGAACTTTGGAATAGTTTTGACACATGAGACACACTGGCGCAGGGCCATTCAGCATGGCATGCCCTCAGCAGAGAAAGTGCTGTGCTCTATGAGCAAAGCAGAATTGCAACAGCTCAAAGGAAATGTGAGAGGCATGAATTTAGAGACATTTCTACCTGAAATGTTCACGTGGGTTTTTTGTACCTGACTTGTGGTAGAGCCTTTCCTTTACCCCCAGTCAGACCTAGTTGATTTGGGGTTTACTGGCTAGATTTCTTTCTCAAAGACAAAGCCTTAAACTCAATTCCCTCTGATTCTCAGGGATTGAACAAGCATAGGCCCTTGCCCAAGCACCACTTAATGGTTATTTTGGGGCCCTTCTGGCTCGGGGGGTATGTAAATAGTAACTATTTCTCTTTTGGCCAGCAACCTTAAGAGTCTTCCTCTCCCATCTTAATTTTTTTTAATTAAAGGGACCATCCCTTGATTCACTTCTTAAAGAGGCTTATTTCCTAAATAGGCATTGCCTCATTCAAAGTGAGAACTTGGAAAGACCTTAGCTTAAAGGGTCGAAGGTCTCCCATTACTTCCCTGGCCATCTCTAGTCATCCTGATCAATATCTTGATACTGGACCCAGATGACTCTGGAGGAGAAAGTGAGGCTGGTGGCTTTGCACAGGCCTCCCTCATTCAAATCAAAGTCAATTGCACATCATGTCATCATCTCCCTGATATCATGGCCCTCTTCAAGGATGAAGGACAAATCATACACAAAACTACACAACCTTGACTATGATATAGAGATGTCATGTTGATCTTTGAGCGTGAAGGACAACAACTCACCAACTTATACTCTATGTAGCTTGGTTATTGTACATAGTTATTTGAACATTATTTCCTCAATGGGACCGTAAGCTTCTTTAGGGTAAGAAACGTTTCTTGCCTTTCTTTGTGCTTAGCCCAGTTCCTGGCACCCAGAGGGTATATTAATGGCTGCCTGAGATGACCATGTAGTTATACTTCATATTTGATAAGGGTGAAAGTATAATGAGTAAAAAGAGGATGGCAGTTCCCATTTATAATATGCTTTAAAAACAGTGAACACTTTTCTCATAAAACCTTATGGGAGAATCTATATGCATACATACATACCTTCTTAGTATAAGGTTTCTTATCTTGGCAGCTGGTCACTGCCTTGCCTCCGGACAATTCTTGTTGTTGCATAACTCAGTTTTCTGAAAGGAATACTTGCAGTAAGACCCATTCAATCTCTTTTTCTTGGTATAGACATGAATATATTTGCTTTTCCTTATTTCTTAATCTCTCCTAATTCTGGTTTCTCTCCTCAGTTAACTGGGAGTATCAACAATGAACACCAATAAATTTGAATATTTTAGTAACTAGATTCCCCCCCTAGAATCAGTGAGAAAATATGAAAATTAAATATGCCAAATCTATAGTACGAGGTGACTGAATGCAAGAAATAATTATTTTTCAGAGAAAAAATCTTTACCCACAGTACTGCATGATGGCATCACTTTTTGTTTCAACTGCTACTGACTCAGCGAAATAAAATGTGGGTAATTTAAGTAAGTGATGACAACATAGAATTGAGAGGTTTGGCCCTTTATTATTATAAATTTAATCTGTACAGGAATGCTGTAGAAACATCCACCTCAGGGGAGACATAATTATGAATACATAAGTCTTGCTGGAGTGAGGAGTTTTTATTTTTCAGTTTGAGAATAGCACCCTCTGCTGGAAATTTAGAAACATTCTATTATCTTTTCAAAGACAAATGGGGGAAAAAGGAGGGTGGGAGGAAGGAAGGAAAAGAGAGAGGGAGAAAGGGAAAATGGAAGGGAAGGAAGAAAGGGAGGGAGGGAATAAGGAAGGAAGGGAAAGTAAGGAGGGAAGGAGAAGGCAAATGGAAAGAAAGAAGAAAGGAAGGAGGGGAGGGAAGGAAAGGAAAGAAAGGAGGAAGGATTTATTTAGTTCCTGCAATGTGACAGACTGCTATTTTACTGTTTGATCATCACATTCAGTGGAGGTCGATTCAGTAAAATAAACCATGAAAACCAGATTTTTTTTTCTAGTTGATCACAGCTGAGATTAAATATGGTTGCTATTCAACACTTTGATTAGATAAATTCCATTTTAATATCAGGTTGGGGAGTGGGATATGAATCATAGAATTAGAGCTGGAAGGGATCTTGCAAAGATAGTCCAGCCCCTTCATTTTATGCATTTAAAAATGAGGCTCAGAGAGGTTGAGACCTGCTCAAGATTACACCGCTAGTATGCAAGGTTTCAATCTATGAAACCATGGACACATAGGAAAATACCCTTTAATTACACTGATAAGGCTGGACTGATGAGTAAATATTTTGATATTTTTGTAAAAATATTTATTATGAGTATTTTCACTGTTAGATGAAGCATATTTCTAATGCCACCAAAAAAAAAACCCTTCAAAATATTAGGAGGGTCATCCGAGAAGTGTTCCACATGTATCAGAAGAAATATAACTAGGGAAGGGTGAATTGACCTTATTCCTTAGTACTGAAGTTCACGGGGCACAAGTCAGTTTGTATTCACTCTTTCAATGGAGTAGACAGAAATAATCGACAAATATTCTCTATCTACAGTAGGCAAAATTAGTTAGAGTAATTAATTAAAGTAGGAAACTACCAGATAGCTTCTTCCTCCCTGCTGTTTTACAGTTGGCAGATTCCATCTCCCATCATTCCCATGTTATGCCACTTGCCTCAGTCTCAAAAAACGGATACTTAGAGTTTTGTATATTGAGAGAATTTTGGCCAAAATGTATTAGGATTTTTCCCCCTTGTGAAAATAGGTTGATGCTTACTGAGAATGGTTCTCATTTTTCTATCAGATCTATCTGCCTGTCTCCCCATGATCTAAACTTAATATGCCCACGTGGGATATCGTGTGGTTCCTATTTTATGATCTTTTCATTTGCCCAGGCACATAATGGTTTTGCCTGAAGCGCTTTCCACTTAAATGACACTGAATGGGTGTCTCAGGGCTGTTTCATAACCAAAATAACATCTCAGTGCTTTTCTCAGTTCTTTAAATGGATGCTCGTACTGGAAATGTGAAGAAACCCAATTTCAGTTTATTTTCTTCTGGGCTCACATTCAAGTCATTTTTACTAGACACCAAATACAAACAGAGTTTGATGTTCATTTCCACAAGTAGTTGTTTAAAAAGCCAAACTCAGACAGATTGTTTTTTAACTTATGTTTATTTAACTAGAGGGAATACACAGGGGCAGTCTGATATGCTGAAAAGGGCATTGACTCTAGAGCCAGATGACCTGATGTTAAGCCTTGTGACCTTGAATTATTTATTTAATTTCTTCAGACCTCACTTTCTCCATTTATAAAATGGTGTTGATTAATTTCTCCTGCCTCTCTCATAGGTCATTATGAGGAAAGATCTTTGGAACCTTAAAGTGCTTTTAAAAACTGTGAGTCTTTTATTATGTATTTCTGACTGTTGTAAAAGCCTTTGTATTCAGTTTCTATAAGTGCTGAATTAATACAGTGATCCTTCCCTTTATAGGGACTAAGCATTTAGCAAATGTGGTGTACTTAAATATTTGGTTTATTTCCTTTATGGAGAAAACATTCCAACCTTTAATTTTTCTTTTCTTTTTTTTTTTTGAGATATGAACAGTGATTGAAAGTATGTTTAATTCCTGCCTAACTTAAACTTTGATTCCACAAATAAATTACACATTATAGAAGCCTGTCTTTTTCCCTCTAGTTACTCCTATCATTTGCTAAATATCTATGGTCATCTAATCTTTAGGGTCTCTCTCTCTCTCTCTCTCTCTCTCTCTCTCTCTCCCTCCCTCCCTCCCTCCCTCTCTCTCTATCTTCCTCCCTCACTCATTCCCTCCCTCTCCCTCCTAAATTCTCTTTGTCTAATCAAAATGCTGTGAGAATAAAAGATGATCTGGAGATTCCATTTCTAAGTTATCTTCTTTAACCAATGAGTGAAAAATACGTGTGGAACTATCTCCACCTAGTGGATATGTGGAAACAGTAGCCAAAGAAATAAGATCAGTATTGGTAGAAATGGGAGTTAATCTGTTCTGTGAATAGGATGAGATATTACTAACTACTTTTTCCCTCTCTTAAAATAAAGATCTGAAGGAAATGTTTCTTTCTCCCCCTTAGTTAATGATACTTGTTTTGCCTTGTAGACAAGGCCACGTGGATTAGCATTTGCCAACTAGACTTGAAGGCAGAGATTCCATCTTTTATACGTTATTTCCACCACATCACATTTGACACATAATATTAAGATGTATTTATATTGTCTTAATATTTACAAAGTGTTTTCCACGTAATGCTACTTCTAGATGTGTATGGGAAGTACTATCTCCATTTTTACAGATGATATGACTGAGGCCCATGGCCATACAGTTACTAAAAGTTGTAATCAAGATTTGAACTCTCCTAAATTCCTGTTTCAAAGTCCAGGGTTCTGTCCCCTCATTCTCCCCCAACCCCAATTCATGATGATGTTTGCATAGTAGGCAATTGATTAATAACATATCACGGATTTTCTTCTAGAAGAAAAAGACAACAAACTTCTAAATGATTCAATTTGCCCAGAAATGGAATAATCCTCTCCTTCTGCCTGCCAATTATTCCTATCTTTATGCCCTTTCTCTTGGAGGCCTAGTGGGATTTCCCCTCACTAAAGCCATCTCGCAAAGACCCTTTCATTTTACAGTTGAAGAAAATGAGTTTCAAAGAAATGCAAAAAGGTCTGCCTATGGATAATTAAGAAATAAAGGGTAGAGCAGGATTGAAACCCATGTTTTCTGTCTCTAAAATTGAGTATATGAATTAAGTTCCAGTATTTCTTCATTTACCAATGTAATGAGAAGAGTAGTTAATTTCTTGAATAACGTTGATATCAGTGGCTTTCACAGGTCCCAAGTACACTTCACAGGGTTTGTCACTTTCTCACTTTTCTGGTTCATTGTCCTAACCAAAGAACAGAGGTCTTCTTATCTGAAGCAAACTAGCATGTAAGGGAATTGCCAACCCCCAGCCTCTTGGATGGCATTCACTGGTCACGACTCAGGTAAACTGAGGGGAGACTGGTAAGGCATGAACAAGATGGCACTGGGAGGAAGGGTTCTGCCCCAGTTTTGCCCAAGGCTATTTTCCTGGGCTTTTCAGAGAACAAAGAAGCCCCAAAATGGTTTTCTTTCTAGGGGCTACGTGTCTGCCCTGGGCATTCCTGGTCAAAGGTATATTAATTGCTGATAGGTTCACTTAGGGCACTGGTGTCAGAAAAGAGATAAAAGTACTGCTCACTGCTTGAATAAACCGAGTTCTTACTATCTTGTCTCCTGCCTCAGTCATTGCTTACAGCTACACTCCCCCAAGGCCTGCAGGCTTCTGCTGGTCAGATAAGGCCTGTGGGCCTGAGAGATCAGGCCCAAACTCCCGGGTCCCTAACAAGCATCTTATTACCAGCTTCTTTTATAAGCATATGTTTCACAATTATTCAGTTATGAACAAATTTATCTAAAGATTATGGTACATAGACTACTGGGCTTATAGAAGAGCCATAGAAAGTAATATCTACTAGGAAGAAGCCTTCCTGGTGGCCTGGATAGTCTCAGTTATATGCAGTATTGCCTCTGGCAGGAGTTGCTCAGGGTCATTCCTCTACAGTGGAGTTCCTCTCCCTAGGCACCCTTAGCTATCTCTGCAGAGATGCTGTGCCTGAATGAAGCTCATCACCCCAGTTCCATCTCTCCACTTCTTACAGTTTGCATTTCCTTTCCAGCAGATGCCACCAATTATTGCTCCCTACAGCAGATTTCCCTCTTGTACAGTGCAGCAATTTTCTGTCCTCAGTTTTCTTAAACTTCCAAATGATGGTGTCAGATGTCTTTATAAAATTACAGAGTTGAAAGAGACTTCACATACTATCTATTCCAACTTACCATACCTGACTTCCCTATACCCCTTTACAATAGATTCAACAAGTAATCCTTCACTCTTTGATTAAAATTTCAGGTGAGACGTATCTGAATATAGTTCCAAAGAAATGAGACATGTAGATGGAATTATCTAGAAGGCAATGGGCAAGTCCACTTCTGAACATGTCTAATTTTTCATGAGTTTCCTTTTCCGTAGTGTTGAAATCTGCCTTTCTCTTCAGCTTTCTTATGTTATTATTAATTTTACCCTCTGTGGTAAATGGAATAAATCTCTTTCCTTTACATCAGTTCTTCAATTACTTAGAGTCAGATATGTCTTTCCATAATGCATTCAACCTATCCCAGGCATGGCATACAATCATACATTGAGAGCTTGAAGAAACTTCTGAAAATATCTACCTATTTCATTTTACAGAGGAGGTCCAGGGAGTTAAGTAATGTAATAGAAGGTAACATCACATATCTAGTATGTAGCAGAGCTAGGATTCAAACCTAGGTCCTTTGACTCTGTAAAAGCAAGGACTCCAACATACATAGGAAGGCCTCATGTCACAGGGTTTTTGATCTGCTTCTCTAAAAGGAACGTAACTTGAGAGGGTCAACAATGACTTTAATCAAGCAAATGTATCATTAACTTAGTTCAGGAAAAAGTCAGCACTCTGAACTTTAGAGAAAATATAAAGAAGTCAAAACCATTACTGGGCTGATTGCCTGATAGATCAACAGACAGATGCAACTGTCTGACCATGCATAAATAGTTACCAAACAGGGAAACAACAGCATTTGGGTTTTCAAAGCTGGAGGGCTGCTTAGCAGCTTCCCAGAGTCTTATCTGGCACGTAAACCTTCTTCCAAAAACTAAGCCCCAGGTTTTGATACCTAAATCAGGGAGAGACAAAACAGAGAGAAAATTATAGACCAATTTCTGTAATGAATATAGATGCAAAAAATTTAAAGATTTTAGCAAAAAGAATACAGCAACTTATCACAAGAATAATACATTATGATCACATAGGATTCATGCCAGGAATGTAGGGCTGGTTCAGTATTAGGAAAACTATTAACGTATTGATCATATCAACAACATACCTAACAGAAACCACATGGTTATCTCAATCGATGCAGAAAAAGCTTTTGACAAAATACAACACACATTTTATTAAAAACACTGGAGAGCATAGGAATAAAGGGAACTTCCCATAAAATAATAAGCAGTATCTACCTAAAACCTTCAATAAGCATTGTATGCAATGGAGATAAGCTAAATGCATTTCCAATAAGATCAGAGGTGAAATTAGACTGTCCATTATCACTGCTATTATTCAGTAGGGTATTTATAATGTTAGCTGTAGCAATTAGAGAAGATAAAGTAATTGAAGGAATTAGAATAGGCAAAGAAGAAACTAAGATATCACTCTTTGCACATGATATGATGATATATTTGGAGAATCCCAGAGATACAAGTAAAAAGCTACTTGGAATAATAAACAACTTTTGCAAAATTGCAGGTTACAAAATAAACTCACACAAATCTTCTGCATTTCTATATATTATTAACAAAGCCCAATAGCAAGAGATAGAAAGAGAAATTCCTTTTAAAGCTAGGGTAGACACTATAAAATATTTGGGAGTCTACCAATCAAAACAAATCCAGGGACTATATGAACACAATTACAAGACACTTTTTGCACAAATAAAGTCAGTTGCTCATGGGTGGGCCAATCCAATATAATAAAAATGACAATTGTACCTAAATTAATTTACTTATTTAGTGCCATACCAATCAAACTATCTGATAATTATTTTCTAGAACTGGAAAAAATATCAAAATTCATCTGGAAGAACAAAAGGTCCAGAATAGCAAGGGAACTAATGAAAAGAAATGCTCGGGAAGGTGACCTAGCTCTACCAGATCTCAAATTGTATTATAAAGTAATTATCAAAACCACTTGGTAGTGTCTAAGAAACAGAAGGGTAGACATGTGGAATATACTAGGTACTTAAGACACATTAGGCAAAGAATATAGCAATCTACTGTTTTATAAACCCAAGGACTCCAATTTCTGGGATGAGAACTCACTGCTGGACAAAAATTGCTGGGAAAACTAGATAAAAGTGTGACAGAAGCTAAACATAGAGCAATGCCTGACACCATACACAGGGAATAAAGTCCAAATGGGTACATGACCTAGGTATAAAGGTTGATACTATAAACAAATTAGTGGAGCAAGGAATAGTGTATTTATCAGATTAATGGAGAAGTGAAGAATTTTTGACTGAAGAAGAGATAGAAAGCATTATGAAGTGCAAAATGGATAATTTTGATTACATTAAACTGAAAATTTTTTGCACAACCAAATCCAATATAACCAAGATTAGAAGGGCAGCAGAAAACTAGGAAAGAATTTTTGCAACTAGTGTCTGTGATAAAGGTCTCATTTCTAAAATATGAAGACAACTGAGTCAAATGTACAAGAATACAAATCATTCCCCAGTGGATAAATGGTCAAAGGATATGAAGAGGCAGTTTTCAGAGGAAGAAATTAAAGATATCTATAGTCATGAAAAAATACTGTAAATCACTATTGGTTAGAGAGATGCAAATCAAAACAACTCTGAGATACCACATCATACCTATCAGATTGCCTAATATGACAGAACAGGAAGATGATAAATGTTAGAGAAGATATGGAAGAGTTGGAACACTAATTCATTGTTGGTAGAGCTGTGAGCTGCATTCTGGAGAGCAACTGGGAACTATGTCCAAAGGACTACAAAAATATGCATACCCTTTGACCCGGCAATATTACTTCTAGGACTGTATCCTCAAGAGACCATAAAAATGGAAAAGAGGCCCACATGTACAAAAATATTTATAGCAGCACTCTATGTGGTGGCCAAAAACTGGAAATCAAGGGGATGCCCATCACTTGGAGAATATCTAAATAAATTATGGTATATGAGTGTAACAGAATACTATTGTGCTATAAGAAATTATGACCAGGAAGACTTCAGAGAGGCCTGGAAAGACTTATATGATCTGATGCTGACTGAAAGGAGCAGAACCAGGAGAACTTTGTCCACAACAACAATCACAGTGTGTGAAGACTTTTTCTGGTAGACTTAGAACTTCATTGCAATGCAAGGACTTAAAAAATTTCCAATGGTCTTTTAAGTCAATATGCCTTCCACATCTGGAGAAAGAACTATGGAATTCAATCACAGATTGTAGCAGATCATTTTCTTTTGTATTATGTTTTGGTTTGTTATATGGTTTCTCCCATTCATTTTAATTCTTCTATACAATATGACTACGGTAAAAATGTATTTAATAGGAATGTATGTGTAGAACCCATATAACATTGTATGCCATCTTGAGGAGGGAGAGGGACATGCGGGGAAGGGAGGGGGAGGGAGGGAAAGAAAAAAATCTAGGTTGTATGGTAGTGATTGTGGAACACTGAAAATAATTAAATTAATTAACAAAAACACTAAACCCCAAAGTAAAACCTCACCTCAGAGTCTTTATACACTTTTCAGAGCCATAAGGCATCACAACCCTTGAGAACCAGTGCCTCGTTAACCAAAGATGTGGGCCTTCCTACAAATCTTCCCTAATCAAACTCCCCTTAATGGGCAAGCCCATGAATGGGTGGGGAAGATCTTCTTTTATCACATTAAAATAATTAACAATACAAATATATAATTTCTAGTTAAAAACCTTGATAAATTCAATGAAAGGCAAGATTCAATCAGAGGCACTTGATATACTAAAACAAAAATAGCAGAAGGTCCTACTTTGCTTGCCAATACATTGTACCCTTCCAGGTTCTTTGGTGTTAGAATCTAAATGATCATAAATCTTGGAACAAATAAAAGTGTTATGCTTTGGGATCTCAAATCCAGGTGATTTAATCAGGTCACATGGACCCATTCATGGATGGGAAACATCTTCCCATTAAGAAGCAAAATTATATAAACAGTAAGCAAAATGCATTATCGTTATAGGCTCTGAATCCAGTGTTCCGTCTACTATACCAACACATTCAAAGACATTCAACATTCTGGTTACACATCCACACTTAAATCCTTTCCTCCTTTGTCCTGTCACTGCCCATAGCTTACTAAAATTCAAATCTAATTATTTCCACTATGCATCTTGAGCAGCGTGTGAACAGGAATGCAGAATGTCAGTGGAAGAAATAATAATATTCTCATCGTATAGATTTAAAGTGGAAAGGGATCTTCATTTTATAGATAAAAAACTGAGGCAAAAGAAAGTTAAATAGTTTGTTTAAGGGTCACACAGGAAGTCAATGTGTAAGGCAGGATTTGAACCAAGGTCTTCCAGACTCCAAGTCTAGTGCCTAGCGATTGTCTTACTCATTTCACTCCAGAGTTATTGTTCAGTCTCAAAGGATTCCTTATAGTTGCAGGTTATTTTTCTGGATTTTATAGCTCTAGACTTTGTTTAGAATCACCATTTAGAGCTCTAATTTTTCAAGCGCTTATTGGATAATTCTGTTTCCATGCGCCAAAGACATCTCAAGCTCAGTGTGTTGAAAATAAAATTTATTATCTTCCTCTCCTTACCTACATTTCCTCTTAGCTTCTCTATTTCTGTTGAGGGCTCCAATACACTTCTAGTCACCAGGTTTGAAACCTGAAACTGGCCCTTGACTGTAACTTTTTCCTCAGCTTCTCCTATAGCCAATCATTTTCTCAAGACTTGCCTATGTTAACATGCATGTATACCCTTCTAAGCCAATAGGAATCCTCATATCCTCTCATGAGAACCAATGTCATGACCTCCTAATTGGTCTCTCTATGGCCCATTTTTCTGGAAAGTATGAAGCCTCATAACCTCTAACCACAGTCTCTGTAGCTTCTTAATTGGTCTCCCTCCATCTAGTCTTTCTGCTCTCTAAATTTTCATTCCCATATTTATCAAAGTAATCTTAATACACTTGTAAAACAGCAATAACAAGTTAGTGTATAGTACTTTAAGGTTTACAAAGCTCTCTATTTGATCTTCACACCAATCTGATGAGATAAGTGCTGTTATCATTCCTCCTTTAGAGATGAGTAAACTATAGGGAATAGAAATTAAGCGTCATGTCCAGGGTCCAGAGCTAGTAAATACCTGAGTCTGGATTTGAACTTGCGTTTTCATGACTCTAAACCCAGAACTCTGCCCAGTTCAGTGCTGATCTGCTGCATCAACGACAGTGTTATCACTGATTAAAAATCCTCTTTTCTCTCTCTGGAATAAAATAAAAGCCTCAGTCTGGAATTTAAATTTCCCCATTATCTACGTCCAACTAACCTTTCCACATTCAGATTATTCCCTACTGCCACCTCATATTCCAGTCAAGTTTGCCTACTGGTTTTGCCTAAATTTCCTTTTCCAACTCTTGTCTGTATGTGTGTGTGTGTGTGTGTGTGTGTGTGTGTGTGTCTGTGTGTCTGTGTGTCTGTGTCTGTGTCTGTGTGTCCATGTGTGTTTTGATTTGTCTGCCTATGTAGAATGTACTTCCTATTCCTTTGCCTTTTTGAATTTTTAGCTTCCTTCACAACTCTTCTCAAAGTGTCATTCCTATGAGAGGTATTTTTCTGGTGGCCTTAGGTTTTATTGCTTTCTTCTCTTACAAACAATATTGCTTTCAAATATCTTTTAACATTTTTTTATCCTGGTATAAAATATGAATTTATTGAAGACTTGGGTTTAAAAACGAGAACAAGTGACAAAACAAAACAAACTTTTGTCCTGGTATCTTTGGTGCTTAATACGGGTACTTTCTACCAGGTACTGTCTGTGGTTAATGCCTTTTGGTTTAATGGTATTGTTAAGTTCCTAAAATGTGACAAAGAGATCTGAATACAGTACTCCTTTTGTGGACTGGGAAAGCCAATACTGCCAGGCTATCACCTCCCTAGATTTGGACAGTATGCCTCTCTTAATGCAATGTAAGGGTTTGTTTGGTTGATTTTCAAGGCTACCAAATGGTTCTTTTGCTGAATTCCCAATCCATTATAAATCAAAAGTTTTTCAAACAAATTTGTAATTCGAAATACTTTTTCTCATTTCTTTCAGTGACTAAAATGGGGCTAGAAAATGGGTGCGTAGCCTTGTTTTTGTTATCATTGACCCATTTGGCAGCCTGACAAAGCCTATAGAACCTTTTTCCAGAATACTGTTCTGTTGCCTAAATTTGTAATTGTAGGAAATGCTAAATGTCAGAGGTTAATGAACATATATGTATATATGGTATCTATGACATGTGTCTATGTATACTTTTTAAAAATATACTTTAGGGAATTGAGCCCACCATCATAGACAAGGGGCTCTCCAATTAATAATGTCATAGCAGTTTGCTCCAGATCACTTTTATCCTGCTTTAGGATTTCTTAGAAGTTTGATTCATATATATATATATACATACATACATACACACACACACATATATTCCTATCCAAGTTTATAGAAACCCCTCCTCCCTCTACCAGAGTTGTATCCATGTGAATCCAAAGTTAAGTTTTGATACAGATGAAAACCCCAAGAGACAGAGTTTCTGGGTAATTAATAATCAATTTATTAATTAGCCTAGCCAGCAATCAATAAATTGATGTCAGTAATTTCACTAACAAAAGACCCTCCCTTAGTAGAGACCCTGAGAGCGTTAAATGCCTTTCTGAAAGAGAATGCCCTGACTAGTGAAAAATCAACCCTGATTCATGCACATTTAATGAGGAGGTAGGCTAGAAGTCTTCAGTTTCTCCTACTGAGATTGTGGCTTAATCTTAAGACTCAGCAGCCTGCAGCCATTTGTATGGGAGAATCCATCTCCATCCTGACTTCTTTGCCTGATTTTCTACTTCATGAGCTGAGTCACCTCAAACTCTAGTGGAGTGGTACGGTGACAGGCGCTTCTTGTCCCAAGGCAAAGGTCTCACCCAGACTGCATTCTCTTTATACTCTAAACAGAACTTAGGTATTCTGGGTAGTGGGGCCCTACCTAAGACTGAAGAGCACCTTCCTAGAAGGCTAGAAGTAATCTCATCAATCAATCATGTTCTTCAGGGACTGACTTCAATAACAGCTGGCGTTTAATGAGGAAATAGAAGGAGAAAAGTCTGGATCCCAGATGAATAATTGGTTATTGATATGATAGTGTAAATATTATTTTTCTTCTCTCCTGTGTAGAAGTTCAGTAAAGCACCCCAGTCCCTAAAGTTTTCCCTGGGATGGCTATGTTAGTTATTCAAATTCATACCCTGGGGTTACTTTTTTTTTGAGGGAGGAATGCTTTATTTGCATCTTCCATTTTCAGAGGGTTCACAGGAGATTTAAGGAGTCAGACTGTGAAAGAAGTCAAAGGAAAGGAGGCAAGCTTCCATATCCCAACACCAATTGTAGAATGAGCCACAATCTAGTATTATGTACTTTGAAACTGACATCATGAGGACACCAGGGGTCAGTTCAGAGTGTGGATGGGCAGTAGGTCTTGTTCTGTAGGGCCCCGTGCTTACCATCAGCCATCCTGAGGACAACATGCATCTGAATAGGGCTAACCAGGGAAGAAGGCCCTAGTCAAAGTCTGTTCAAGGTTGTATAGGACTGTCAACAGATGCCAGCCCAGATTGGAGTCAGGACTCCTGCCCTAGATTGGAAGAGTCAATTTAGGCTCTCGATGCTGGAGGGGACTTGGAACAATCCTGACTTCAGCGGCTTTGAAATGAGCATCATGGGAACTTCAGGGGACAGCTCAGAGACAAGCTGGGCAGAGACCATTGTCCTTCAGGGCCTTGTGCTTACCATCAGCCATCATGGGGACAGCATACATCTGGAAAGTGCTAGCCAGGGAAGAAGGCCCTGGTCAAAGTCTGTTCAAGGTTAGGGAGGACTGACCCACAGATGCCAGCCCAGATTGGGATCAGAAATTGTGCCCTAGATTAGAAGGGTCAGTTTAGGTTCCCGATGTTGGAGGGCACTGGGTACAATTCAGGGTTCAGCTGCTTTGCAGCAAGCATCATGGGGACTTCAGTAGATGACTCAGAGCTAGGCTGGGCAGAGGCTAATGTCCTGTAGGGCCCCATGTAACACCGTGCTTGCCATCAGCCATCTTGGGGACAGCAGGCATCTGGAAAGGGCTAACCAGGGAAGAAGGCCCTGGTCGAAATCTGTTCAAGGTTACATAGGAGTGGCACATGCATGCCAGCCCAGACTGGGGTCAATACTCCTGCCTTGGGTTGGAAGAGTCACTTTAGGTTTCTAATTTTAGAGGGGACTTCGAACAGCTCAGGAGGCTTGTTATTTTGAAACTGAAATCATCGTGACTTCAGTGGACAGTTCAGGTTCTAGATGAGCAGCAGGTCTTGTCCTGTAGGGCCCCGTGCCAACACTGTGTTTACCATCAGACATCCTGGGGACAGCATGCATCTGGAAAGGACTAACCAGGGAAGAAGACCCTGATCAAAGTCTCTTCAGAGTTATGGAGAACTGGTCCACAGATGCCAGCCCAGACTGGGGTTGAGACTCCTGCCCGAAATTGCAAGAGTCACTTTAGGTTCCTGATGTTAGGGGGGACTTGGAACAACTAGAGATACTTGTTATTTTGAAACTGACATCATGGAGACATCAGGGGACAGTTCAGTTTCTACCTGGGCAGCAGCTATAGTCCTGTAAGGTCCAGTGCCAACACAATCAATTGTGAGCTCCAATTTGAGAAGGTGATGGGGCTTGCTTTTCACCCAGGCTTTGTGGCCTCCTCTACTGGCCCTCCTCTTCCCACAGGCTGGACCCATTCCAGAGATGACACACTCTGTTGGGGTGCTGCTGTTGGTGGAGACCCAGTAGGGAGTTTGGAGGAGAGTGCTCTGGACCCCAGCTACCATGGTAGGAGCACCCCTTTCCCGTCAGGGGCTTCAAGTGAAGCCCACAGGAGAGCATCCAGAGGAATCCTGGAGGTGCTTTCTAAATCATGTCTAAATCATGGAGGGGAGAAGTGTCACTCATTCCCATGCTGCACTGCTGAACTCCTGGGAGAGAAACTTTCACAGTTCATATTACACTTCACTTTGACAAAGATAAATATGGATAGTGTCACTATAATGACACTTGTTTGCCTTTCCTTAAGATTCTAGAATCATATATTTAGATTTGGAAGAATCTCTGAGGCTAGCTAATCCAATTCCCTCATTTTTCCAAAGAGGATACTGAAGGCCAGATAATTGAATGGCTTTATCTTAGGTCAAACCAATGGTAAGTGGCAAAGCCAGAATCGAAGCACAGAACCTCTGATCTCAAATCTGGCACTTTTGACTGACCGATATTCCCAGTGAAGATTTTAGTTCCTCTTTACTAACAGCATCTCACAATTGCCTAATAAATATACAAAATTTAATTTTGAAAAATAACCTAGTTACCAATTCCTCCCCCCTTCCCCTTAAGACACTAACTCAAAAAATTAAAATTTTGTTCATATTGCACATGCTTCAGTTCTCCTGGTGGAGGCACACTAGGCAAGAGCACCTCTTTATCTCTGGGACTTTATTTCACTTTCCTCTGGAAAATCTATAGAGCGTGAAAGAATCTACCATGCCAGGCTGTCTTCAAGTTTAGAAGTTTTCTACCTTGATGATTTTCCACCAAACTTGTAAGAAATCCTAGAGCAAGATAAAATTGATCTGGAGCAAATTGCTATGGAATAATTAATCAGTGGGCTCCTAGTTTATGGTTGTGGACTCATTTCTCTAAAACATTTTTTTAAAAGAGTCCCTGTAGAATTTCAGCATGCCCACTTGGAATATTGACACTGGGATGGGCTTTATCTTAACAGCCTGAATGTTACATCAGTTAACTGTGAGACTATCTCTATGGCCATATCCTTTCATTATTCCTTCTTCCTCTGTCATTTTAAATACACAAAATTCATGTACCTTGGTTCCCTGGGTACAACCTCTGGTTATTTAGTTTTTTTAAAAGATGAAAGTATGTGAAAAATAGTAAAAAGTACCCCTAATTTAGTGTTCCAGAATTATTAGGTAAACAGTTACAGGGATGTGTCTCCCTTCTTTCACATTGTATGACACAGTTTGATCCTGATACCTGAAATACATCTTCTCCGAAGCATGTCATAGTCAGTATGGGGTAGTACAAAGCACACTGGATTTAGATCTGAATATCTATGTGTAAATCTCTACCCTCATACCATCTGGATCACCTTGGGAAAATGGATTTACCTGTCAGTTTCTGGTGTTGGCTTACCTATAAAAGGAGATGGGTGGGTCTTGAAGTCTTTTTCTACCTCTAGGATTATAGGACTATAGATTTAGAGCTAGAAGGAAACAGATCCATAAAATTCAACCCTCTGTTTTACAGATAGAGAAAGTGAGGCAGAGAAGTTAAATGACTTGACCAGTATGAACAGATTGTAGGTATGTGATCTCAGGTCTTCCTGGGTATTGACGTCAACACTCTAATCTCCACCCTCCACCTACCTACTTCAAAAGAAATGCTCTTGTTATTTGGTTCCACTTGCACTCAAACCCAATACCTTCTATATATGTCTTCTTCATTTTCCTCCTAAGTATTTACCCATGACTGATTAACTTTTAGTCTCTAAACAATGATAACAGACATTCAAAAATTTAAAGTGACATTTGGTGTATGTATCCCTAGATTTTAGAGTATTTCATAGAATCATAGATCTAGAAGTGTCCACCAAAATGTAATCTCTTAAGAGTTGTTCTGGGAAGAATCCTTTCTAGATTTTGGAAGCCCAAATCCTGGAGGGTCCCTGGTATGTACATAAGATCAAAAAGATGTCCTGACATTTTGGCAGAGAAAGGTCCTTGTTTATCTGGGACTCCTTCTTTATGCTTTACTCCTCTCCATGGATTCACAGCCACCCCTCCTCAAAGTGTCCAATATTTCTGTGACCCAGGCTGTTCAACTCCTATCCAGCCTCTGATCCCAAAAACTTCATCACATTTTTTGTTTTCAGACAGGACCCAGTCTCATCATTTTGGACCTAGATTATCCAGCTCCTACTTGTACTGGGGTAGAGAGACCAACCTAGCTCTTTGACTCATAACTATTTCATTAAAAGTACTAACCCTAAGTAATTAACCCAAAGGGTGTGATTCATTAAAATGTATGTTGGTCTTGTTTTGAGATTTTTCATAGTAGTATATAAACAGATGAGAGGGCTTTCGAAAGTTTCTACTAACCCATCAAAAAATAATTTAGAACAAAATCAACAAGAGTGTTGTTAAAAGCACTTATTACGTGCAAGGCACTGTGCTGAGCATTTTACAAGTATGATTTGTGTGAACAGATGGCTGAAGGGATCCATGATGCAAAATGGTGGAGAAGTTTGCTCCAGAATCAGTGTTCTTTCTATTTATCAATGCTGTCTTAGAAATTCCAGTCTAGCATTCTGAAGAAACTACTCCAGACCTTCTGAATAGAGGTCCATAAACCTTGGTGGGGAAAAAATTCATGTCTATTTCACTTTGATTTTTTTTGGTAATCTTATGTGTTTTATTGTATGCATTTGAAAACATTATCCTGGGGAGAGCTTCATAGACTTCACCAACCTGACAAAGGGGTCTAAAATCCAAAGAAGGTTAAAAATCCTGCTTTCCCTTTTCTTTCACAGTCACTACTGGTCTTCATCATACTCCTAACATTTCACCTTAATTCTCACCCTTTAGTCCTTGCTTTGAGAGTTCCTACTTGCCCATCATGCTACCTTAATACCCACTGGCCAATGTCTTTGACTTCCTGTCCTTTGTCCAGAACATGATGAATCTAGACTCATGACATCATGATCTTTATCTGCTGCTGCCTAGCTTTTGTCTATGTCATTTCCCTTCTAAAACCCCATGTTGGTTGCTGACTTAGAGTCATAGATGGTTAGAACAACAAAGAAATGTATAATCCTATCATTTTACCAATGGTGAAACTGAGGCACCAAGAAGTTGTTATTAGTCAGGCCACTTGACTTTATCATATTCTTTTTTTTTTGGCACTGTGCTCTGTGACTACTTCAGGACAAAGTTCTTGGCATTGTTTTTCTTTGCTTTAAATGCTATGGCCTAAGTGAAATGCCAAAAAGAGATTACCTTTGTGTACAAACTTGCAATACCTAAGTCGTTTTATTTAGCTGATCTTATTAGTCAAGGTATGAAATGGGTCATGGACGATCAACCAACAAACATATATTTTTAGAAAACTTCTGTTGATCCTAATGATATTCAGTATCTTTTTTTGTGAGGGATATCCAGGGGACAATATTGAGCAGCATTGGGACCCAAACTGGAGCAGTCATCTGTAGCTTATTGGGGGTCGGGTAAGTGGACAGGACCAATAGGCAGGTTCCAAGAGGGCTGGATAGAAGGAGTAAGAGTTTTGGGAAAAGGGTTAATGGATAGTAATTAACAAAATGGCGAAGTCTGAGCTACTTGTGATTATGAGTAAGTAGGGTTTTCAGTAACTTGAGCTTCCCATTGTTCCTCAACTGTGACCTACTCTGCCAACGTATTTTAATGTGGCTCCTAAAATATTGGTATCCAGCACTCATTCCCTGGTAGCTCTGACATATAGCATCATTCTTCAGGCATAGGTCATTTTGTTGGATAAATGCTTTGTTTGTCAGGGGTGCCATCTAGCTCCTACAAGGGAGAATGGCTCCAGCGCTTCCTCCTCCCATATTCCATCTTACAGGTCTTTTGATGCAGTACTAGATCTTAACCAAAGATATGAGAAAACAGATGAAGGTGGGTAGTTACTGTGGAGGCAGCTCATGTACAACTCTAGTGGACATCTTGCTCCAGATAGGCCAGTAGAGAGGAAGCAGAGAAAGGTCCCCAGCTAGTGAAACTCCTCCATAGAAGCTTTGTTTGAGAAGGTGGGCAAGAATTAGAATAGAAAGCATGAAGTCTGTATGAATGGAGAGAGTGGTCTCCCTAATCCCCTCCAACAAAAGCATGAATCTGTGACAGAATCCAAATAAATAAAGGATGCAAAAAAAATGGGGGGAAAAGTGTTAAGGAAAATGTCTTAATTGACAGACAATATTTAAAGAATTAGCACATAAATGAGATAGACAATGTGTAAATATTAAAGTATTCATTGAGGACTTTCTATATTCTTAATAAACCAATATAGGTGGTCTGCTAACACTGTACATTTCTAAGCTGCTAAATTATTTGCACTTATCTGTTGTGGAACCAAATTTTCAAACATAAAAGATAGCATGTGGAATATGTACTTTTGCATGAATAATGTATCTATCCTACAAAGTGGTTATTAGTGGTTGAAATTTTGAACCATTGCAGCTTAGTATACAAATAGCACAGTTCATTCTATAAATGAGCTGCCTCACATATACCTATGCTGCAGCAATTTGGTGAGGTTTAATCTATTTTTCACAGTTTTGTATTGCTTTGTGCTAAAATGGGCAGCTTGTCAGCACATCAAAGTCATTTGGGGATAATTGTTATATGAAAACCTAGTTATATTAATCTCAGTGTCTGGTATAGGCTGGTGGAAAATGCAGTTTCATTTGAAATATGTTATGAGATATGTTTAACTATTTCATTTTGAGACAAGATTTTGTTTTTAATATCTTGAAAAATAAAGTTATCTTGGAAGCTTGGTTAAATGAACACAAGTATAGAGACTGCAGGTCTCCTCCCCAACATGACTTCCCTTAACTTGTGGACTGAAAAATCTTGTGTTGGATGGAGGGATTGTGCATGGCTAATCTCTGTGAGCATTGCTTTTCTCACTCCTTACTAGGAGGAAGACTAATCTAATGGAGTATGTGTGAAGTAGATATGATGACCTAGTGCATAAATTCTTAATCTGGGGTCCATGACAAACGTCAGATTTCAGGGGGTCTGTGAACTAAAAAAAATATATGTACACACATATGTATACACATGTCTTTATATACATATGTGTATGTTTGTCTAAAACTATTTTTAAAAATAAGGCTACTGTAGAATTTCATCATGAAAGTCAGCTTTCATGAATCTCCAATGATGTATGCATGTGTGTGTATATGTGTGTGTGTGCATATGCATTTTTTCCTACTAACCTTTGGTTTCATTTTTAATCCTTTGTATTTACTTTATCCATTCAAAAATATCATTCTGAGAAAGGTTCCATAGACTTTGCCACATGGCCGAAGGGGTACTATAACATACTAAAAGTTAAGAATTGCTGATCTACTACTGTAAAAAGCCCTAGCTTTGGAATTAGAGAACCTGAGTTCAAATCTTAGCTGTCATTTATTATCTTCTTTTTGGACTTGGGAAAGCAACTTAAGAACTCTGAGTTTCATTCTGAGTATCATAAAACGAGGGAATTCTAGTAATGGAACTTCTATGAACTCTTCTAGTTCTACATCCATGATACTATTTTTAGGGCTTCAGAAGATGTTACCTTGTTTATTAAAGTATCAGTAAATCAAAGCCATTGTTAGTGGCATGACACCACCACCCCCTTCCACCTAAGACATGTTAGTTCCTCATATCCTGATTCATCCTACTGCTATAGATGTTAAAGAACAGAAGAGCTAATTACCATAAAAAATCTTCTGAGTACCTCCGTACTAAGACTTCCCTTCCTTAGACTTCAGTTTCTTGCTTTGTAAAAATCAGTGGTACCCCCAGCTGATCTCTGATGTTTTTTTCCAGTCCTAAATTACGTTATTTACAGTATTCGCTACAACTCCATGAAAAGAATGAACGTCCACGTATTATAATCAACATTTTACAGATGAGAAAAAATTTCTTCATGCTTGGACCTAGACCCAGGGTCTCCCTATTTTACCAACTATGCTATTTTTACTACACTGAGCTGCCTTGAAGTTGTTACAGGTTGATAGAGAAGATGGGTTGGAGGAAAACGAAGGTCATAATTCATTATTTGATGTGTAAATGGGTATTTTATTTGTAGATTCTTTATTTTGTCTTGACGTGGATACTCATGAGTCTTAAATCATCATAGCATAATGGCAACATTATGACCGATCGTATTAATAGACACAATAAAGCTCCCTTGATAAGCATTTGCACATTAGGTGGTAATAGCTCCAGATGACTCTTTATAGCCTTCATGTTTTAGTGATTCATAGACTATAGATTCTAGGCATGACAGGTGTCCTAATGGACCTAGTAAGAAAAAGAAAATAGACAAGTACCTCTTCCACATCCATAGATATTCACAGAAACTTACTTGCACAATGAAATTCCACAGTAGTTTTTAAAAAAAATAGAAAATATGCAAAACAAGACAAAGCATGAGTCAATGAAAACCAGCAAATAGAAAGCCGTTGACTGGTTTGTGCCTAGATTTTAACTACAGTATTCTTTCTAAAAAACAAAAACTGAGACCAGCAGGTGGCATCCCTGAATAAGCTGTACTTTTTTTCTACAAATGAGAAATAGTTTTGAGAGCAAGACTTAGTCTTCCTCTTTATTATTCAGATGTACAGTGAAAACATCAAAGAGATGTTCTATTTTCTAGAAATAGTCTGAATTTAGCCCAGTATTTCTTCTAAATGAACAATCTGAAAGACAAGAAGAGGTAAACAAAATATATTTAGAAAAAGTAGTGTGATGATAAACCCATATATATATATATATATATATATATATATATATATATATATATATATATATATATACACACATGTGTATATGTAATTTAAATTTTTAGGAGTAAAGATATTGATTAAAATTAAATTATTATTAATAAAACACTTTATACTGCAACATGAGAACAGAAATAAAGATATGGAAGTTGTAGCTCCCTAAATTTGCCCAATAATCTATCTTATCACAATAACAGATCCTATTTTATCGCATATTAATGTTATTTAATTTGATCATTACATCAATAGAGACTCTAGGAAGATCTAGATTCAAGTCTTTCCTCTGACACACTGATGTGACC
>CM053772.1:208100336-208133855 GCA_028658325.1 Potorous gilbertii | reverse complement strand
CCTTCACTGTGTTGCTGCGCGGCCTCCACTGCTCCAGAATTTGTCAGGAGTTCTTTTTACAGGAAATCTATGGGCTGTGGGTTCGGACCTAGCATAGGTGAGTCTTTCTACTCCGCCATCTTGGCTCCGCCCCCCAAATATAGAGAATTTCAAAGAAAATCAATTATGCTGAAATACAGTTATCAAAATAATGGAAAATAGGCTCATGGACACTAGGCTTAGAACCCTTGGTGTAGCAGACAGGATGTAGTAATTAGATCTCATTTATCATGACTTTAATCTTCCCTCCAAGGAATGTATAATAGAAATAAAACATACTGAACTTTTTTAGTATTGAAGTTTCACATCTTTCATGGTTATCTAGCAAGTTTTATACCTAATATTTTATTGAAAAAATAACTTAAAAACTTTCTAGTTGATATTAAAATCCATGTTCTTGAAATTTTATGTCAAGGCATTGATGTGGAAGAAGCACAGTAACACAGTTCATAACTTCCTCACTAAAGTGGAGATGTGAAAAGTATTATAAATGGTTTTCATGAACTCCTAAAATGCTACAGCACGCCTTTGATTTCATGACAGCATAAATGTTCTTGATAAAATCAAAAGAAATTCCAAGGCCTACAGATGGATATCAAATGAACAACACATTCAATGACACCAAAATAATCTTAGGACAATCAAAACTTGGATATCTGTATTAGCTGCTAAACTGCAGCTCCGAAATTGCCTCTTGATTCAAGGATGATGCACATAAAATAATATTTTCTAGGAAAGAAAGTGTTTAAGCTGTTAACTAATCTTACTTGGAGTTTTGACTTCGGTTGTGACATTTTAAGCAAAGCATCCGTTTCCCAAATATTGACAAAATAATGTTTCTAGTAAACCTCTTGGTAACGGCTTAATAAAAAAGGCTAATGTCATTTAAACTGATGGAGCAATAGGTTGCATTTGGCTTATGACTAGATATGTTTAACAAATTGTCTCTATTTTAGAAAGAGGATAGTGTTAGAATACTGGAAGTTTTTCTTATACTACAATATATCTTTCTAAAAAATTCTTTATGTTGTATATATTTTAAGAATATATCCCTTGCCATACATCCAAGTCACAGATCATTGAGTTAACAATACTCTTAACGGTTCTAAACTTTCCAAAGTGAAAATAACTATTATAACTCAACCATTTAAACAAATAAATAAAAGCAGTGCCAAAAAGTAAGGTTGTACTAGCAATTAATCTACTGCCATCTATGGTAGGACATATGTAATTACAACCCCCAGAACGCAGAAAAAGAAAAATTAGTATTACAAATTACATATTAAACATAAAAGTACGAGAATATATATTCAATACCTGCCTTTTTACTTCTTTTTTATTTATTTTCAGTGTTCTACAATCAGAACCATATAACTTAGATTTTTTTTCCCCTCTCTTCCCTTTTGTATTTCAATGGTGTGAAGAAAAGGGGCCTTGAGTGACTCCAAGTTAAAAAATGCAAAAAGTTCCAATTATACAATGCTTTTACAGAATAACTACTATGAGATGAAGTCCTTTTTCTACTGGGGAAGATATTAAATTATTTTTGTCACCTACAATGACTACATTTTAAAAAATATTTTCTGAAATTTAAAATTTTATTTTTAAAACCAATTTTTAATTTTAAAGTTTTTAATGATATCTTATTTTTTCTATCATTTCTATTTCCCAATATGGCTCCTTGACTTATCCATCCCAAAGAACAATTTCATATATAAAAATAGAAAGGAGAAAGGAGAAGGGAGGTAGGAACAGTTCTGCAAAAGTAACCGATATATTAAATAATAAACCTAATATTTTCTGATTTTAAGTGTATGCTTGTTCTCTATTAAAGACCTGCTCTGATGCTTCACTGTGGTATAAAGATGGCCCTAGCTCTTAAAGGAAATGCACAAACTCTCTAGCAGGTCCTGTCCAACTGGAAAAGTTCTCAGTGTGAGCCTTGGAACAGGTCAAGTATGACTAGCTTTGCTAAGTGCAGGCAGTCTCATGACCAGAAACAGACCAGGTGAGCCACTTCAATGGGGATGAGTTGTTTTTGTTTGTTTGTTTTTGTTTCATAATCTCACAGACTTGACTGATGACTAATTAGTAAAGTGGTTTCTTGCTCTATATCTGTAATCCTCTGAGCTACTAAGGAACTTAATTGCCTGAGATACTACCAGGCTGAGAATCACTCATGTTTACACAGTCAGTACATTACAGAACCAGTCTTCCACACTTCAATGCCAGCTCTCTGTCACTTGTTCTACACTGTCTATATTATAAAATATAGATTTTAAGAAAAATAACTGCTTTTATCAATGAGACAAAAAAGGATATTTCAAAATTTTATTTCTATGAATGGCAGGTAGGGGAAATGTACCTTCTTGTATTTATAAAACATACAAGTAATTTGTAGAGTCTTATTGCAAATAAAGCCCTTAGTACTCATGACAAACTTTGCAGAACAGGAAATTCAAGAGCACCTTGAAGTGTAGTTTCTTGAAAACTGCTGACATAACAATACCCTAAATTGATTAAATGTGCATAGAGCTCATAAAAACTTTATTTTCTGGAAAAGAATTTCTGATTTTTAAAGATTTAAATTAAAATTCTTACGCAGAGCAATATTTATTTTAGGTAATAGAAGAGCTAAAGACCATCTGATGAAATAATAACTGGATAGAGAAACCTCATCATTTAGGTAATCTGAAAAATAAAATTGTTAATACCTTTAACAATATGAATGAAAATGAAAGATATCAGTAACATGTAAATAATAAATCATAAATAACACATGCAATTTCCAAATCCACAAAGTTCAAAACATCCAAAGTATACAAAATTCTACGTATGTAAGATAACTGATAGTCACAAGCATACTATGTAAATTATTATTCATCACTATTTGTACTATACTACTAGGGCATATCTAAACCTAGGGTATTTTGACAGAAAACTCTTTGCTAAAGTAATAATTTTGTCACTGTCATATCTTTCTGATCACAGATGAGTCTTTAAATTTCATTGCTTATAAAGCATTTATATTACTGACATTTCTGGATATATACCTCACTACCTCCTCAACGCCCCTTCCCACCTCAGCCAATCACTCACAGAAACTGAGGATTCTTTTGTAACATGAAATGAAACATAGCCAACTGGTGGTGACTTGTATGGTATTTTGTGCCCACAGTCCCTTCCCACTCACTTCTTAAATGAAAGAAAGGAGTTGAATTTAGCAATCTCTTCTTGAGAGTCAAGATTACAGAATCAATTCAATAATGGTTAAGCACCTGCTATGTGCCAGGCAGGCATTGGGTTAAGTGCTAGGGATACAAATCAAAAGAGAAAGGATCTTACAATCTAATAGGGAAAGACAAAATACAAAAAGAAGCTGGAAAGGGGTGGGGAACACCAGGGGGTATCTGGCTCAAGAAGTACAACAGGGAATGGGGGACCTTGTTGTGTGGTACTGAAACCAAGAAGAGTCGCAAATGGAAAACTGAGGTAGCTAAAAGTCCCAATCCTGCCTACCATAATGGAAAGTTTTGAGAGGAGAGAAGAGGAGGCTGAGAGAGTTGGAAAGATGGTGAAGATTCCACACTAAGTCAATCAGTCAATTACCCAGCATTAGGCTCTTTTGAACTTTGGTTTTCTTGGCCCCAAGCCCACCATTCTATCCATTGTCTGTCATAGTGACATACTGGGCTTGGAATCTGAAACTCAACTTCATGATTTCAAATCTGGCCTCAGACACTTACTAGCGATGTGATCCTGGGCAAATCTGTTTGCCTCAGTTTCCTCATCTGTAAAAAGGAGTTGGAGAAGGAAA
Organism: Potorous gilbertii; assembly: GCA_028658325.1. Classification (NCBI taxonomy): domain Eukaryota; kingdom Metazoa; phylum Chordata; class Mammalia; order Diprotodontia; family Potoroidae; genus Potorous; species Potorous gilbertii. The sequence goes on along the minus strand of CM053772.1, from coordinate 208,129,999 downwards.
TGACAAATCACTCCAGTATCTCTGCCAAGAAAACCCCAAATGAGGTTATGAAGACTCAGACATGGCTGAAACAAAATTCCCTTCCTACCTAGGCTCTCTTGTCAGGTTCACCTTTTCCACAACCTCTCCCATAACTACCTTGCTGTCAATACCAGATAATGTCCTGAAGGAAGTTCCACCCTGGAGCCTCTCCTAGAACACCACTTCATGAAAACCCAAAACACGTGTCTTTTCTAGCTACTTCCTTTGCAACTTAACCATCATTTTACCCCTAGTTCTAGAAAAATGAACCACTATTATGCAATCTCTGCCATTACTACTATCAGTCTGCTTACCTATGCCTTTACTCACCCTCTCCATTAACTTTCAGACAAAGTAACTCCCCTGAGCCTTCATTTCCCTTTATATATTATTTTATCAATTACAACATAAGTTCCTTGACAAGTCAAGAGACTGTATCCCTAGAGCTTGAAATTCAGTGCACACTTAATAAATACTACTCATTCATTTTTTTGTTTACATTTTTGTAGCCACCATGTATATTTTTCTCTGGTCTGTTTAATTCATTCTGCATTAGTTTATAAAGTTATTCAATGTTTCTCTAAGATTTTTTAATTTCCTAGAGAAAAATAGTATTCTATTATATTCATATACCACAATTTGTTCATTCATCTGCCCAATTGGTGAGTAATAATTTTATTTCCAGTTTTGCTGTTGTTACCACAAAAATTGTTGTTGAGAATATTTTGGTGTCTTATTTTCTGCCCCTGATCTCCTTGGAGAACTATACCCAGTAATAGGATCTCTGGTTCAATGATTTTGAACAATCAGATCTCTACAAAATCCAAAACTGCTTTCTAGAACCATCAGACCAACTCATAGCTTCACAAATAGTATACAAATTATTTTCTACAGCAATTGGACCAAATTGTGGCTTCACAGTGTACAAATTGTTCTCTAAAACAGTTGCAACAACTCATAGCTTCACCAACAGCGTCATTTGTGTGTCTAAGCAAAGTCACTCAAAAATTACTAATTTCTTCTGTCATCTTGTCATCTATTGAAGAAGTGCTGATAGTCTGTTTCTTCTCTGCATATCTTAGATATCAGAAGCTGATCAGAGATATTGAGAGATTGACAAGTTATTTATTTATTCCCCCAATTACATTCTCTTCATTTTAGCTGAATTAATTCAGCTTTTGAAAAAAATTTACTTTTACTTAGTATTAAATTGTTTTATTTGATCAGTTTTATTCACCCCTAAACTTTTTTTGGTTAAAGATTCTCCTCCTTTGACATAATTATATTATTTATGTCTTACAATTGTTAGATATCTATGTGGAGCTCATTATGGTATAAGGTAATAGTATGAACTTATTTCCTGCTAAACTGTTAATAGTTTTTCTATCAGTTCTTATTTTGTTTTAAAAAGGATCTTTTAACAAGGTATTTACATTATTGAGTTTACTGAACAATGAGAGACTGAGTTTTTGCTTATTCTTAAATCAATTTTAAAGATTAATATTTTATAATATAGTTTGAGGTTTAAAAATATTATCTACTTTTCATTCCTATTCCCCCTTTCCCATATTACTCCCCTTTAAATTCTAAATCTTTGTTGTTTTAGATAAATTTCATTTTTTTTCTATTTAAATAAGGTAGTTTGACTATTACAGCATTATATCTGTAACTTAATTTAGGTTGTACCATCACTTGGCATACCAACCACAAAAAAATCAATGTGTATTTCATTTCTGTAAAGTATTTTAAAATTGCATTTGTAAAAGTCTTGGTGTACCTTGTTAGGTTGATTGCCATATAATCTATGCATTTTGCAGTTATTTAAAAAGTGTTTTCTCTATCATGTTTCATTAGACTTTTCTAATTGTCACATATGAGTAAGAAAAATGTTGTGCATTTTATTTTGTAACATGTAACATTTGTAACATTAATGAATCTATTGACTCAATTTTTTGCTGTTTCTCTGGGACTTTCTATGTAAAGCAATGACGTGCAAACGGATAATTTTGTGTCCCAATCTTCACAATGTTATATGAGTAAAAAGAAAGGACATTTACAATTTATCCCTGTATTGGGAAGATAACTTGTCTTTTCTCCAGTGCAAACAATGCCAGCCTTGTGTGATTGCTTATTCAATTTCTTTTTCTCAAATGGGATTGTGCTCTATTTCCTCATCTATGAGACCGCTGCTTTTCCAACTGATGTTAAATGTGTACATTTTAATCAACATTTTAAAAGGGTTCTAAAAGAAAGGGGGTCCCAAATCAAAGGAGATGGATCAAAACCCTATAATACCTGAATGTAGATGAATATTATGCAGGACAATTTATATTTTTTGTAAATATTCATCCGCTTCACTTAGATTGCCAGATTTGCATAGAGTTGGGCAAAATAGCTCCTAATTATTGTTTTAATTTCTTCTTTACTGGTGGTGAATTCACCCTTTTCATTTTTGATACTGGTAATTTGGTTTTCTTTTTTTAATCAAATTAACCAAAGATCTATTTTTTTCATAACCTGCTCTTATTAACTATTTATTAGTTCATTTTCATAATTTCAACTTTATTAATAATCTCTCCCTTTGAATTTCAGAATTTCTAATTTGCTATTTGGATTAGGGATTTTTAATTTGTTCTTTTCCAGCTTTTTTAGTTGCATGCCCAAACCATTGCTCTCCTCTTTCTCTATTTTATTCATATAAGCATTAAGAGATATAAAATTTACCCCGAGAACTGCTTTGGCTGCATCTCATAAGTTTCAGTATATTGTCTCATTATCATCATTCTCTTGGATGAAGTTATTGTTTCTATGATTTGTTATTTGACCCACTGGTTCTTTAGGACTAGATTATCTAGTTTTCAATCAATCTTTAGTCTATCTTTCCATGGCTGGGCTACTGCCTCTAATCTACCATCTCAACATAGAGATTGGACTTATGATTTCACTATAGGGAATTCATAGGAAAAAACTTCACCCACCAAGGGAAGATCAGCGCCCTTATAATATATATAGAGCTGCTTACATTCATGTACTATAATTTAACTGTTCCTCAGTTGAAGGGCTTTTGTTTTCAGCTTTTTTGTTACCACAAAAAAGTGTTGCTATAAACACTTTTGTGTAGAGAGGGGCTATGTTCTATATCCTTTGGACATATTCCTAGTACTGAAATTTCTAGATCAAAAGGAAGAGACATTTTAGTCAAATTTTTTCCTGCATAATTTCAAATTGGTTTCTAAGTCAGAATCTTTTTTTTTTTTCAGTTTTCTGGATATGGAGTGAAATTTCAGGGTTGTTTAGATTTTAATTTCTCTTCTTATTAATGATTTTGAACAATCCTTCCTATGGTTGTTGACAGTTTGCATTTCTTTTGAGAACTGCTTGTTCACATCCTTTGACTACTTATTTGTTGAGGATAGGCTTTTGCTTTTATGTATGTATACATACACATAGATATCTATAGACATGTTAATGAGATAACATACCAAAATCTGTGTGATGAAGTCACAGCAAGTTTTAGGGGAGAACTGATAATTAAATGCATACAATAATAAAAGTGAAAAAGAGTAGATCAACAAATGGATCATCCAACTATGAATATAAGAACAACAAATTAAAAATCCCCAATTAAATGCCACTTTTAAAATTTCTGAAAAACAAAGGGGAATTCAATAAAATTGAAAGTTTAAAAAAATGAGCTAATATAGAAAACTGAGTTGGTTTTGTGGGGAATAAAAGAATAAAACACATAAACTTACTTTAAAAAAGAAAACTAAATTTCCAGTCTCAAAAATGAAAAGGTAAAGATGACAGAGCAGAAAGACACACATACTCTAGCTCTTCCCCATAGCTCATAAAATACCTGCAAAAAAAATGGCTCTCAACAAATTCTAGAGCAGCAGAAGTCACAGAATGACACAGTGAAAGAGATTTCCAAATAACCTGGAAGGCCAACAGGAAAGTGGTATCAACATACATCCCAGCCCTGGAGGAACAGCACCAGGAGGAGCAGGACTGGAACAGGTCTCAGGGGTGGAATCCCCACCAGCAGTGGAGATTCTCAGATCGCTCAATCCACAGGCCCCAAAGGCAGCTTAAAAGGTCAGTGCTTTTTTACCTCTGTGCCACCTTGGAGGAACTGAGAACTTATAGGTCCCCAGAGTATACCTTCCTCCTGACGAAGGACTGAAAAATCAAATAGCTGGCAGGGAAAATGCCCAAAAAAGGGAAAAAATAAGACTATAGAAGGTTACTTTCTTGATGATCAGGTATTTTCTCTCATCCTTCTGGGATGAGGAAGAACAATGTTTCTCATCAAGGGAAGACATAAAAATCAAGGCTTCTGCATCCAAAACCTCCAAAATAAATATGCAATAGTCTCAGGCCATGAAACAGCTCAAAAAGGATTCTGAAAATCAAGTAAGAGAGTTGGAGGAAAAGTTGGGATGAGAAATGAGAATGATGCAAGAAAATCATGAAAAATGAGTAAACACCTTGCTAAAGTAGTCCCCCCTCCAAAAAAATGCTAAAGAAAATAATTCCTTTAAAAATAGGCTAACTCAATTGGAAAAAGAGGTCCAAAAAGCCAATAAGGAGAAAAATGCTTTAAAAAGCAGGATTAGTGAAATGGAAAAGGAGGTTCAAAAGCTCACTGAAGAAAATAGTTCTTTAAAAATTAGAATGGAACAGATGGAAGCTAATGACTTTATGAGAAACCAAGAAATTACAAAGCAAAACCAGAAGAATGAGAAAATGGAAGATAATGTGAAATATCTCCTTGTAAAAACAATGATCTGGAAAACAGATCCAGAAGAGACAATTTAAAAATTATGAGACTACCCAACCATAATCAAAAGAAGATCTAAGACATCATCTTTCATGAAATTATCAAGAAAAACTACACAGATATTCTAGAACCAGAGGGCAAAATAAATATTAAAAGAATACACTGATCACCTCCTGAAAGAGATCCAAAAAAAAGAGAATACTGTAAGAGAATATTGTAGCCAAATTCCAGAGTTCTCAGGTCAAGGAGAAAATATTGAAAGCAGCTAGAAAGAAACAATTTGAGTATTGTGGAAATACAATCAGGATAGCACAAGCTGTAGTAGCTTCTACATTAAGGGATCAAAAGGTGTGGAATATGACATTCCAGAAGTCAAAGGAACTAGGATTAAAACCAAGAATCACCTATCCAGCAAAACTAAGTATAATACTTCAGGAGCAAAAATAGTCTTTCAATGAAATAGATGACTTTCAAGCATTGTTGATGAAAAGACCAGAGCTGAAAAGAAAATCTGACTTTCAAACACAGGAATCAAGACAAGCATGAAAAAGCAAACAGGAAAGGGAAATCATAAAGGACTAACTGATGTTGAATTGTTTAAATTCCTACCCGGAAAGAAAATATTTGTACCTCTTGAAACTTTTCTCAGTATTTGGGTAGTTGGAGGGATTACACACATACACACACACACACACACACACACACACACACAGCACAGGGTGAGTTGAATAGGAAGGGATCGTATCTAAAAAATAAAATTAAGTGGTGAGAAAGGAATATATTGGGAGAACAGGAGAAATGGAATGGGGTAAATTATCTCTCGTAAAACAGGCAAGAAAAAGCTTTTTCAATGGAGGGGACAGGGAGAGGTGAAAGGGAAAAAGTGAAGCTTATGCTCATGACATGTGGCTCAAAGAAAGAATAACATGTACATTCAATTTGCTATGAAAACCTATCTTATACTACAGGAAAGTAGGAGAGAAGGGGATAAGCAGGGTGGGGGGGGGGATGATGGAAGGGAGGGCATAAGGGAGGAGGGAGCAATCAAAAGTAAATACTCTTGGGGAGGGACAAGGTCAAAGGAGAGAATAGAAGAAATGGGGGGCAGGATAGGATGGAGGGAAATATATTTAGTCTTATACAACATGACTATTATGGAAGTCATTTGCAAAACTACACACAGACTACATTGAATTGCTTGCCTTCTCAGTGGGGATGGGTGGAGAGGGAGGAAGGGAGAGAAGTTGGAAGTTTTAGGAATGAATGTTGAGAATTGTCTTTTCATACAACTGGGAAATAAGAAATACAGGTAATGGGGTACAGAAATTTATCTTGCCCTACAAGACAAGAAAGAAGATGAGGATAAGGGAAGGGATGGAGGTTAGAGTGAAGATTGGTGGAAGGGGTAGTCAGAATGCTTGGCATTTTGGGGTGGGAGAGTGGAGAGATAAGGAAAAAATTTGGAACTCAATATTTTGTGAAAATGAATGTTGAAAACTAAAAATAAATAAATAAACATTTAAAAAAATGAAAAGGTAAATGCACTACCAATGAAGATTAAATTAAAGCAATTATTAGAAGCTGATTTGTCCAATTATTTGCCAATAAAACTGACAATCTAAATGTGAAATAGATACAAATTTACAAAAATATAAATTTCCAGATTAACAAGAAGAAATAGAATACATGAACAGCTATCTTTGACAAAGAAACTGAACAAGCCATAAATGAACTCCCTAAGAAAAAATTCCCAAGATCAGACAGATTTAAAAGCAAATTTTGCAAATACTTAAATAATTAATACCAATGCTACATAAACTATTTGAAAAAAAGCATAGAGTCCTACCAAATTCTTTTTATAGACAGAAATATGAGAGCAAAAACAGAAAGAAAACTATTAATTTCCCTTGTGAATATTTACATAAAAATTTTAAATAAAATACTAGCAAGAATATTTCAGCAAAAATATTCAAAATCACACATTACAACCAGAATAGCTTTTTACCAGGAATGTGGGACTGGTTCAATATTAGGGAAACTAGAAACATAACTGTTCATACCATTAACAAAAACAATACAAAGCATACTGTATCAATAGATACAGAAAAAGATTTTTACAACATCCTTTTCTACTAAAAATCCTAGAAAGCATAGGAATGTCACTTTCTTTAAAATCCAAAGTAATACCTATCGCAAACCAAGAGCAAGCATTATCTGTAATGGGGGTAAATCGTTATCCAATACTGTACTAGAAATGCAAGCTATAGCAATAAGAAAATAAATTGAAGAAACATTAATAGGCAACAAGGAAACAAAATGATTATTCTTGGTAAACGACACGATTTGTTTTTACACATGAATGAAAAGCTTTCAGTTAGGGTTTACTAAATGCCAAGTACAGTGCTAATAAAGATTAGAAACTGAGGTCTAAAGGAAGGCTGTAACTTGCCCAAAGTCATACTGGCAACAGGCAGCAGGGCCGGCTAACCCAGTGTTCTTTCCACTATGCAAGCACTGATAAAAACTGCTGAGAAAATTGGAAAGCCGTCTGGCAGAAACTAGGTATTGACTAATATCTCACACTACATACCAAGGTAAGGTCCAAAGGGGTATGTGACTTAGACACAAAATGTGATATCATAAGTAAATATTATCAGGTTTTTAAAGTAATTATAGACATTGACCTACAATCTGTAGGCCCTATTCTTCATTTTTGGGAATTTGGGATTCTCTACCATTAATTCTTGAGGTACCTCACCTAACCTCCATTGATACTTCCAAGATCACTGATAAGCAATCATAACTTCCAAACTGGGACATATTTGATCTAAGCTTCATAGTTCAAACTTATAAATGCCCATTGCTATTCTCTTCCTTAACTATCAAATCTTTATTAACTACTTTTATGCTATCCTTTCTAGTCCAAAATTCATTCTCTTTGGCAGATAAAACAGAAACAAAATAAAAGCTCAATAGTTTTCCTACTACAACTAGTAGTTCTATCCCATCTCTGAACTTCTAATCCTTTACAGCTTTAAAAAAATCTTGTCGTTGCTCTAGCATTCTTAAACACCTCAGCTTGTGCTGACCCTTTCTTGGTCTTGACCCTGTTCTTAAAGAACTAAGTCATACTTTTCAGTCATCTTCAATTACCCGCCTGCTTCCAGCTTCTGTATATGTTCTTTAAAACTAAGTTAGCTAATGGGTTCCCTGTATAATCACAATAATCTCTTTAGACAATTCCCCCTTCTCCTAAAATCATAAATTTAAAGTCTAAGGAACTGTTGAGGCAATCTAATCTATCTGCTTTCATCCTATTGGTGAAAAATACTGAGGTTCAGAGAGTTTATGTCATGTATATAGACAGTAAATTACAAGAGATGGGATTTGAACCCAGGACCCTGATTCCAAAGACATTGGCCTTTCTATGGTATTATGTCTGGAGTGAGTATTTCTTTTGTGATCTTCAAGTTTTAATCCTTGAGGTCTTACCTGGGCTGACTTCCCTCACCATAACTTTGGTCTGGGGATCATTACCTACCTTTTTCCTAACCCTCCAAAAACTGAAAAACTAAGGTGTAGTCTATCTGACTTTTCTTTCTCCTCTACAATGAATCAGATTCTCTGTGAATATTTTAATCAATGAAATTCAATTATAGCACATAAATTAACTCTTTCATGGTTCTAGGTTCTGAGTTGCTAGATTAGGGCAGCCTAATGTATGCCAAAATGCTACATTTTGGCATGCTTTATGATCATGACAAACTTTTATCTCTGCCAGGCTTTCATGATGTGAGATTACCCTCTTCAATTTTAAAAGGAACTAAATGACCAAAGGAGTGAGGCAGATGGATTTGGTTTTGCAAATAAATTCCTGTGTATTCTTTGTGCAACCTATTCTCAGGAAGTCCATGAAGACCTAGAGAGAAGACCCCAGAAAAGGTAAGTGCTCAGTGAATAGCTGTGCCTTTTAGATCCCAGGCTCTCTCCAGTATTGAATAGGGAAACAAATAGGACATATTATAAGTACTACCCTATCTATTTAGAATTATTATCGTAAGCCAGTGTTAAGGTTACCATAAGTCAGTGTCTCCCCTAAAACATGACTGCTAACTTATTCTTAAAGAATAATTTAGGTGATGGAATCATCAGTTTAACTGTATAATAAAATGTGAATAGAATGCCCCTAAGAACCAGTTAATCAGAGAGCATCAGAAGCAATGAATCAACCAAAGTGACACAGCAAAATAAGTGAAAGAAAAATCAAATCAAATCACATTGAGTATTACTGTACCAGAAAGGAAAGTATTTTACTAAGTTTAAGTTGCTTTTCCTAAAGTCAATAAATTTTTAAAAGATCCTCAACAAATACATTTGATTCAAATAGGAGTCATGGCACAAACCATTTGACACACCTGCTTTTTACTTATGTGTAAAAATTTAAAAATATGAACTGCCTAAATTTTTACAGTGAGGATGATAGTATCTTCTGACATATAAAAATGTAATAATTGAAACAATGGGGAAAAACAAGTACTATTTATTACTTAAATACAAACTTGAGACATGATACAGACATGATACCAAGAAGTTCAAGAGGTTGCAAATCAGATTTACAAAATGTCTCATTCTGCCTTGCCAAATAAACAATACTAAAAAAATAAAATTCATGGAAGAACAACATTTTTTTAAGTAAAAACATTTGTAAGTATCATCCAAAATTATAAAAGTTTTATTCACAAATTCTCTTCTCCACCCTAAGGTGCCTGTAAACAGTTTTAAAAAAATGTTTATAGATTAAAGGAATGTCTATCACAGTCCATATAAACTTCTATCACTGAAGTACAACAATGCTACACAGTAGTTTCATGCTTCCATAATCCAGTCCTAATATTGCCAGTGCTGTCTGTACTCAGCAAAGGTCCATCCTGTCCACTGCTTTTAAGTGGTCCATTTTGGATAGCCAGATTTAGGCCATATGACTTTTGCTGGCTTTCCAGCTCAACTACTATTGGCTTTCTCAATACATCCTTTTTGTTACTGGCAGCAAGAGGTTTTTCAAAATTTCTGCTGCTCTGGGGAAGAGTGCTGCATGCGTCACTGCTGTCTTGCGTAGGCTGGTTGTGCTGCCTCTCCCGGTAAGCTAAATAAGCTCTTCTACTCCTTGAATGTCCTTCATTATTGCCTGGCCTGCTCCTGGGTAAGCCATTCTGCACACTTCCTTCCACACTGGTAGGGACATCATAGGCATATTCTCTTAGGACTGTAAGTCGGCTTGCACGATGTCCTTTACTCCTATTTTTATGATGTCGACTTGGGTGTCCATTTGTTCGAAACTGAACTTCTACTGGGGCAACATGCATTTTAATATCGTTGTCTACTGAGTGTTCAGTTAGACTGTTATCAAGCTGAGGAACAGTATTCAGTGGAAGAGCATTACTATGGCACTGGGCTGCAGCAGCTTGTAAATTTGTCAGTTTACAGCCTTGTGAAGAATTTTTTAGACTTGATGCACTTTTATTTGTGCATGAAGATTCTGCACTGCTATTTGTACACTTAGGTGCTTCTCCATTAGTCCCAATGGAACTGGAAGGCTGAATGTTGACTTGCACTGAGTATGCACTCCTTCCAGGACAACATGTGGCAATCCAAGCAAGTCTAACATCTTCTCTGTTAACACAATGATGCATCATGACAAAAGCACTAAGACTTAAGCAGGTGGCTCCAAAAAAACAACTAAAAACCAAGTCCAGAGGGTAATATAAAGAAACAGACAAGGCCCCCAAGATCCACAATGCAACATACAAAAATAGAGTGAGACTGGCTCCTAAAAGCTGAGAATGGAAAGTGTGCTCATTTTCCAATGCGGACGTAGAGACCAATGATAACGACAATGAGTCCTGATGATTCACTTCTCCATGCTCACTGGTTGCCAACCTCTGCTGTTCCTCAGCTGGCTCTTTTAGTTCGTATTTGCGTTCGGGGTGTCGTTTCAACTGAATAAATATGCTCAGAAAGTACATGCAGTTTATGAAAATGATAAAGCTGGCAGGTCCATAAAAGGCACCTATGCTAGGTTCCCAAGCCATCCAGCAGCTAAAAGAGAACATAAAATGGATCAAGATGGACACTCTAAGAGAGGACATTAGTTTTAAAAAGGTTGCAATACATATTAGTGCTTATGGAAACCCTTCCAAAAAGTCACTTCAATTTACATGGAATACAAATGTCTGTTCCAAAGTACTCACTATGGTGCATTCGGCCTACTGCCATAATTCTTAATGTTAGCAGCTGCGGTTATTCCACATACGATGATGGGGATACCGCCACCAATAAGGTAAAATCTAGAATAAGTAAGAAAAGAGGGCATTAGTCATTCTTCTGAAGCTCCTACAGGGATCATTTCCCACGACATGACAGTTTCTCAGCCTCTCACCTCCAGAGTACCCTGGGCATACACTCAATGGCTCTTCAACATTCCTGACTTTATTTCAGTTGAGAAATGTTATTCTCTCTAGAGCAGTAAAAAGAAAGTATCACTAAAATGCCATGGGGGCCATATTTCTACATGTATTTAGAATATTGTAACTATCTCCTTCTACAATAACATACCATCAGAAAACCAATTTATTTGGGGGTAATAGAGCAGAGGGAAGTAACCAACAAAATAGTCTACTTGGGTTTTAAGGATGAATATAACTGATCAGGTTCTGCCACCTTGTGGACAAAGAGGGTAGAATACTTGAACAGTGGGTAAACTCTTCCTATTATTTCATATTACACTTGGAATTTGAATTAATGCAATTTTTGAGTCCACAAGATTTTTCCCCACTTCAAATAAAAAGGTATACTGATCGAGTTCTTTCACCCATTTTAATTCTCACATGTAGTAGAAGGTGCCTCTCCAAATGAATAATTTTGGGTTAAAAGTATCCATATAGGAAAGAAAAGACATAAAAACTAGATATAAAAATATATATTTATATATGTACAAATGCATAAAATATATTAATACATACGTATACATAAAACGTATTTTTATATATGTATGTATATATCCAAGAGCATTTAATGAAGGAATGTTTAGAATTGATTAGGGGCCTGAGCAAGGTGAGAGAGAAGATGCCACCTATTCCTAAGTATGTGCCACCTGGGACACTCTTAAGACAGTACAGATTTTCACAAGTTAGTTTTAAAAGGGTTGAAATATATATTAGTGCTAGGGGTTTGGGAAGGGTTTGATAAAGGAGGAATTGCCAGCAGCTCTAACATCGGTTGCCTAGCTATCTTTGCATGCCATCACCCTCATGCAGGCCTCCAACACTTCATCCCTACTTCAAGTCTTTCCCCATTCCAGGTGATTCTCTACTAAGCTGTCAAAATGATCTTTTGAAAACACAGATATGACAATGTGGCACCTTCATTCAATAAACTCCAGTGGTTCCCTATTACTGCCAGGATCAAATATAAAATCTTCTGTTTGGCTTTTAAAGCCCTTCCTAACTGGCCCTACATTTCTGTCTTCCCATGTTCTCCTCCACACACTCATATCTAGTGACCCTGGTTTTCCACATCCTGACTACATTTTTCACTTCTTGTTCCCCATGCCTAGACTTCTATGCCTTCTTTTTTTTTTTTTTTTTTTTGGTTTCCTGGCTTCCTTCAAGTCCCAGGTAAAAAAAAAAATTGCTCTAATCAAACTATGGGCTCCTTGAGGGCAAAGACTCTTTTCAGCCCCTTGTATTTCCTGTGTGGTACATAGTAGGTGCTTAATAAATGCTAGTGGACATAATTTGTTATATAAAAGATAAACTAACAAATAATTACCCAGGAATACAGTAGGATCTAGAGCAGAATTAAATTTATATTTATATAGAAATGTCACTGGGAAAAGTGGATGAGGTTCATTTTTATTGATGAATTATGAAAAAAAAACCTAGTGTACTACAGACTTGAAGGACTTCCTGGTAGTTCTGGTAGGTAAAACATGTAATTATATAAGTCATATATAACATATTCATTATTATTAAGGAAATCCTAGAGGTTCTTAAAGTCCTATTGATGAGGACTTTAGCCCATTCCCAAGCACTGGCCAGAGAGTAGGGGTTGAGTTGGAAGGGAGAAGTAAGATCCTGCTCTCCCACTGCCCACAGAAACTGTACCTCTTCCACTAATACCACTACCTAGTGTCTATACACATCTTATTAACTGCTCAATACAAGAAAAAGGCAGGCAGACTTCAGCAGAGGATTTAAATTAGCTCAGGGTGCCAGAGAGAGGGTGAATATCTTGGTTTCTGGGCCAAATGGACCACAGGAGTTCCTGGAGAAACAGAAACCCAGTTACCTGCATCCCTCTGAGACACAGAAATAGAAATGTTAACGCAAATGTCAGAGTAACTTCTATTCCTATGTAGTTCTTCTTCCTTGATACAAAAACAGGATTGGCTACATAAAAGCAATGCTAATTTTAATCTATATTAACTAAAAATCCCCAAATAAAGCAGTTCTACCAAAGCCTTACTATCTCATCTTGGCATGGGGTTGATCTCAGATTCTTAAATATGATGTCAACATAGCATAAATTCTGGCAAATTGGGAATGCTTTTTAAGTAACTGCCATTGACCTGTCATCAATCCAATGTAATAAGTTATTAAGAGCCTACCACTATATGCAAGGGACATTGATGGGTACTGGATCAACCTACTTAAATTCAAGCAGTCATCAGAATGTTGGCCACTGTAATTCACAAAACCCATTTATTATTAAGGTATAGAGGGGTTACAATCTGCACTCAAACCAACGAAATAACTAACATATCTTCAGAGTTTGGGATTAAGGACCATAAGAATATAAAGATTCTACATATAAAATCAATATGTGTGAAATTATAAGCTGGGTCATGCCCTGGGCACCAGATAGGGCACTGGGTCTACATTTAAGAAGACCTGACATACTTGACTGTGTGATCCTAAGCAATCACTTAAAAGTTGTCTGTCTGAGTTTCTTAATCTGAAATATGAGGTTAATTAATAGTAATAACACCTCCCAAGGTAGTTGTGAGAATCAAATTGAATTATGATTTGTAAAGTGCTTTGTAAACCTTGAAATGCTACATAAAAATGGTTATTTTGTTGTTGGTATTACCTTACCAGCATCACCTTGTGGCATCAAAGCAGTTCTGAAAGTAGAACAGTCAGCTCTGGGAGATGCTTTCAAGCTGGAAAAGGCTTCAAGCATGTCTTTCATCAGAGACAGTACGTCTACCATCTAAGGAACAATCTAAACGCTGAGAAGCTCTTTAGGCTGGGGCGCAAGAGTGATTAATTATTCAGCCAGAGCAACAACCTATCAATGAAGATCTACTAAATAAATGATCTGTTCTGATGATGGAAGTATTTACAACAAGAACAAAAACAAAAAACATACGAATGAATGAAATGCAATAGTCTGCTGCTGGGTCTGCCTGCCTCAAGTCTCTCCCCACTTCAATCTTCCACTCAGACACTTAAGTGATTTTCATAAAGTGCAGGCCTTATACATGTCACCAATTCTTCCCCATCTTTCAAAAAACTTCAGTGGCTTTTCATCATCTCAAGAAAAATGTTCTGTTTGGCATTCAAAGCTCTTCATGACTTACGCTCCTCCTACCGTTCATCTTCTCACTCCCCAATAAGTTCTCCCCAACCCAGTGATACTGGCCTCCTGGCTGTTCCATGAACAAGACACTAACTCCATCTCTTGGCTCTGGGTAATTTCTTTGGCTCTCCTGCATACCTGGAACACTCCTCCTCTTCTGCTCCAACACTACCGACCTCCCTGGCTTCCTTTATGTCCTAACTAAAATCTCACATTCTATAGGAAGCTTTCCTCAACGCTTTTCATTCCAGTACCTTTCCTTTGTTAATTATTCCTGTTTATCTTGTGTATAGCATATTGTCTCTTCCATTGGATCGTAAGCTCCTTGACACCAAGAATCTTTTGCCTCTTCTTGTATCCCCAGCACTTAGCATATCACAGCGTTTGGCAAAAATGGATATTTAAAAAAATGTACATTGCCTAAATAACTGAAAAGCACTAACAGATTTTCATATACTTTAAGTCTTCACAGTTTGCTACTAATATAACATAGTGGAATACTCACAATCTTCAAATTATAGAGGAAATAGATAAAGTCTAAGTCAAAATTTGTTTTCTTTTAAACAGATACAAATTCAGGTTGAA
The DNA here is from genome assembly GCA_028658325.1 of Potorous gilbertii. NCBI lineage: Eukaryota > Metazoa > Chordata > Mammalia > Diprotodontia > Potoroidae > Potorous > Potorous gilbertii. The sequence continues at coordinate 208,114,971 of CM053772.1, read as the reverse complement.
ATATAACAGGCTGGCTTATAAATCAGAGACAAGAGTATAAAATTTTTAAATGCTATTATGATTCACCATTACTGTACATAATGATTTAAATGTTACTTGTAGCAAATGAACTTTTGAAAGGACACTGCATATCTTATACCTGAGCATGGGTCTTGGAGGAGGTGGAGGCTCCTCAGGATCTTGACATCTCTTAGCCTTTTTAGTGACTTGTTTATAGATATTTCTAGCTGTCACTCCTACCCATAGTACTGTGGCAAGTGTAGAGTAATGGAGAATTATTCCAACCTGGAGGAACAAGGAAAGAACAGTATATCACCCTTCAAAAATCATTTAAAATTTTTACATCTTCAACAATGATTTATGGTTATTGACACCCTCATTTAATTCAGACAAGCAACTAACTAAACATCAGCTTGTTTCTGTAAGCAATTTCTAAGCTAAACATTTATTTACACCCAGTTTATGTGTACACACACACACGCATGCACACACACAGAGTGTTCTCATTATGGGAATTTTAGCAGATAAAAAAAGTTAATAAAATTCATGATCTATCTTCAAGAAAAACAACAAAAAATGATATTCAATATCTAATAATTATCTGTATGTTTATATACTAGATAAAAATCAATCCTTTGATGTGCTAACATTGCCAACTACCAACATGCTTAATAAAATAAGTTGGGAATAGGTCAACTGTTAAAATTTAGTAATAACATTCTCTCTTAATGATAGTGTGATAGAATATGTAATAATACATTGTGTCCTGTAACACATGCTTACCACTGGTGCCAAGATGGCTAAAAATTTCAATGGGCTGAAATAATTTTTAAAATGCATTCTAAAGTTTAAAATTTCATTTATGATGGGGAAATTAGATAGAAAATAAAATGATAATGTTTCCTTTAAAGATTGCTTGTTGCTTGCTTTTTCTACTTCATAACTTCAGTTCTAATTATTTTAAAGAAAATTTCTAAATGTAAAGAAACTTCCTATTCCTATTAAAAATGAAATCAATGAGATGGCTCATTGATTTCAAACACATCAATTTTCCTGAGACCATAAAGTTTCAGTACAACAATAAAAAAGTCAGTAGTCTATTATTTTGGGGTTTTTGCTATTAGTAAGAAATAGAAACTTAAGCACTAAAGTTTACTTTAGGAAAATAAGCATTATTTACTTTTATACAGTTCCTAGTACTCTTGAACAAAATGAATTTTAATAAGTGTTGTTTCCATTTCTAAAAAAATCAGTTAATTGGTCTCTGTCCTAAGCGCTAGAATATCACATCACATTGACTCCAGCTGCTGTGTAAACTGGACTAAGTCTCAGTTCACTTATACCAATAATAACTACTCTAAAGAAACTGAAACAAATCCTGATTCCTAAAATTTAATATTAGTTTATATAAGCTTTCTAAGAATAGAGCCAATGTGAAATATGCCATATACCCATATTGATGTGATTTGTAAATAATATTCACACATTCATTCTAAAATACTTGGACAGTCATCTCCTTCCCTATTCCTAAAATGAGGGAAAATACCACCCTAGTTTTTAAGATTTCAAAGTACTGAATATTTCCTATGGCATTATTAAGTTTTTTAAAAAAATCTAAAAAATCAGAATTTTTTAGGAAAAAACATTTAGAAAAAAAATTCTTGCTTAACTTCAGTGAATTTCATAATATGGATTTTTTTTTCATAATGGACAATTTTAAGACAGGTCAAAGTTTGCTTGATAGTGTGGTTCTTTAAAATGGTGATCAAATGTATCACAAAAATTGAGAACTGAAAGATACACTAAGTGCAGTGGTATGTCAGTATATTTCAACAAACCTATTGCATGTTCAAAGAATTACAAAATCTCCAAGTTGGAAGGGATCTCCAAGATCACCTATTCCACCACCTTGCTGAACTTTAAATTTCCTTTACAACGTCCTCAACAAATGATATTAAATGTCTAATAACCTCTTAAGAGCATTTCTTTTCACCTTGTAACTTCTATGCATTAGCCCCGATTCAGCCTTCCACAGCAAAGCAGACCATGATCATGAACCTTCTCAAGTCTTTCCTTCTTCATGCTAAATCTCCACAGTTCTTTAATTTTTTTCCTTATTAAATATTTATTTCTTATTAAAAATATGACCTCCTCTGAACATCTTAACTGCCCTTCCCTGAACACACTCAGGCTTGTCTAAGTGTTTCCAGTAAGATCTGCACCACTGATTCAGATGTGATCTGATCAACGTACAGTACAGCAGACTTACTCTGCATATGACTTCTGTTACTGCCTACTAGGACAGCATTAATTCAAATGGAGTGAGGAAAGTTGAAAACTAAGATAACTCCTGTTCACTTCTCCTTTAAGTCAAAGTATTTCCCTGTTTCCTTTAACTAGGGACCAAAGCACCAGAACCGATGTGATATTTTGGAGAGAAAACTAGGGAGTCGAAACAACTAACAGCCTCTTTGAGTCTGCTTCTTCATCTATTAAAGACGAACAAAATTATATGTATGAAAAGGTTGTTATGAAGAGTGCTCTGCAAATTTTAAAGCACTATGCAAATGAGTTAACACTGCTGTCATCATTATCAGATTTACTATATTATTTCTAACTCTACCACAAACTAGGTATCACCTTGAGCAACTCCCTTCAACCATCTGGGCCTCTATTTTTCTACCAATAAAAAAAAAGGGATTGGAATAGATGAACTCCTGATGATCCAGGCAAAGGTACAATCATCAAAAATATACTTGCTATAAAAATGGGGAACAAAAGCTAACACAATGGACCCAAAAATGTCTCAACAAGGTAGAGCAAAGGGTTAAATCTAATAAGATGAAATTCAGTGACTATAAATGTAAAGTCTAAAAGGGCTCAAAAATGTAATAAAAGCATAATAAAAATTATGAAATCAAAAAGAATTTTGTTCAAAATCAGTAAAACTACTGTGCATAAGGGGTAGTACCTTAAGTAATCTCTTATAAATACACTCAAAATCTCTAAAATCTTGCAAAATTTTATTAAGTCTGAAAAATGTATAATGCTTCTGTAATTATTTATTAATCCTACTCTTTCTAATATCTTTTCATGGGAATACAGTATAAGCAATTGCATTCTGAAAGTGTTATTATATTTTTTAGAACTGTTGTTCTTATCTGATTTACAAACTAAATTCAAGTTTATTTTCAGACCTGTCTTACCTGAAAATTAAATGTGGCCAGTGTCTATAAAATTATATTTTAGCATAGTATACACTAGGCACTAAATTAAATGAATTTATTATTACATTATTTTATGTATTAAAATAAAACTAATTTGATGTCACAACATTTTAGACTTAAAATATATTTGCTAAATGTTGATCCATGGCCTGGTCAGTATGGAACACTTTTCAAACAAAGGATGGCTAAAAGTTATGTACCACTACAGAGAAAATTAAATCTATTTTTATTCCTCTCCCACCAAGAAAAAATACTATACAGCATTACATATGTCTTAGATGGGATGGGGAACCTGTAGCCTTAAGGACACATGTGGTCTTCTAGGTCCTTGAGTGTGACCTTTTGATTAAGTCCAAGTTTTACAGAACAAGTTTTTTTATTAAGGGAATTTGTTCAGGGAAGTTTGGATTCAATCAAAGGGTGACACTTGAGAACCCAGAAGGTCACATGTGGCCTCAAAGCCACAGGTTCCCCACCCCAACCTTATACATGGTATTAGGGAAAGGAAAATATTGTTACGGTTTAAACGTTTTTTTTTTTCCATGGAATTCTTCCTTCCCATCATGTATACCACTATATTCTACAGAATAAAGTTGAGAATGAAGTGAATAATTTCAAACTTTTCAAATACATTCAAAATTATTTAAAATGGAGAATGAAATTGGCAGAGGTGGCTGGCTATACAATGATTTCACATAATGAAATATATATATAATAAAAAATCAGTCTGTAAAAAGCACAACTAACAATGGTTTTAAAATATCCCTCACATTTGACACTTGCTGATTTTTGCCCTTTCCACTTTACAAATTCTTTTCTTTACTGAATGAAAGTAAAAGGAACATACAATACTATGAAATTTTATGTGGTTCATGTTAGTGAAGTATTTTTATTCTAAGCAAAATCTCTTAATAATCCTTTGAATTAACTATGTGGAACCAAAACAGACCTATTCCAGCTAGCAACTATGCTTCATCAAAATGCAGAAATGTATTCAGAATAAATGTTTGTTCAGTGATACTCATAATTTTTTTAATTTGGGTCTAATAAAATGTGGGAAATTAATTTTCTAATGAGAGTTCACTGTTTTGTATTATATTTTATATAATGTATATTCTATATATAATATATGTGAATATGTAATATATTATATTTTCTTGCTTTCAGAGTTTCATATTTTTATAGAAACTTACTGCTTGACAGATGCTGGCATTTTTGGTCTGAGTTATGCCTCCAACAAACACTCCGCATGTCAGGAAAATATGAAAGCACAAGTTCACTAGCATGTGCCAGCTTTTAAGGCTGATCCTAATTAAACTGTTTTTAAAAAAAGGCATCATTTTAATACATAATTTAGTAAGATTAATCATAAACAACATCATTCACTGAAAACATTACAACATTTAAAATATTTATTGAATACACTCATTTAGTAAACATTAATCTTAAACATCCTTTACCATCAAATTTACCAACAACATTCATTTAAAAGGGAATATTTCCCACTTAATAAAAGAACTTATGTTTTATATTTTAGTCATAAAAGGCATTTTATAGGAGTCGGAAAGACCTGGGTTCAAGTTCTACCACTGACAAATACTGGCTATGTGATCCAGTCTATCACTTAATCTTAAAATGTCTCAGGAAATTCTCACACAAAAATACAATCATGCAATTGCAGGTGGAGTTTCCTCATCTGGGACAATATAAATCAATAAAAACTGTACAGTACTAATATTTTAACAGCATATGTTCCTTATACAATCTAGTATACATCAGGAAAAAAAATCTGATTTATAAAAATTCTATGTCTATTAAAATTGAGAAGGAAAAATAAATTCTAAAAAAGGATTATATTATAATTTTTATTATAGTCTATTATAAAATTACAGATATGTTTGTCCTAAAATTTGTCTTGACATTTAGCTATATAAGCACAAACCTCCATATACCAATGATACAAATATTTTAAAATAAAATTGAGAAAAGGAAAAAAAACCCTAATACCTCGAGTCATACAAACATAATAATAATAAGGCCATTGCTAAATGCAAAACGAATCACAAAGGAAAGATACTAAAAACGTGATATGTTGTAGTACCAGGAACTCTGGGTTGTATTCTGCCTCAAATAGCATTCTCTCTGTAGAATTAGTAATTCTAGTGATTTTTAGCAATTTGATGAAAGACTTTTAAGTGTACATAAAAATCTTTTCTCCCTCTCTCCACTTTTCATATCCTTCAGACATGAAGAGATAGTAGCAAATAAAACTAGGAACCAAAAGTCCCTTTTTAACACCAAAAGTTTACCGCTAGTGTCTTCAGGGACACAAAATTGCCTGGCAACATTCTATTACTTCAACTACCAGTCAGTCTCTTCCCACATCTAATACTTTACTCCCAATCGTGTGGTTTATAGAACTGATGGACTTCATTCATGACAATAAAAGCAATTGTATCTGCTGATTGCTAAAATGCTGGGCACATAAAGGTTAGGTATTTTAGGGTATGCTAGTAAGGAATAGTTAGGGCAGAGACCCCAGTCTATGACTGGTACTACAAAATTCAGTGAAATCTGGCATGTACCTTTGGAGGTTAATTTTTTTGCTGCATTTGCTTTTTACTTAAGTTTAAAATTCTGTGAAGGAACAGTAATTTGCATAATACATATTCACTTCTAACTAAAAAAACTTACATTTGTCATTCTTGCTCTATCTAAACAAATGTGAAATCATAACTCAAGCCATTAATTTTATTTCTTACCTGTGATGGTATATATAACTGACATTGATCATTAACAGATTTAAGAGAAGAATTATAGAAGTGGCATACACAACAGGATGTAACAGATCAGCTGACTGGGAATATATTTCAGATCCTGTCAAATCCTAATGGAAAAAAAGAAATAGCATTATTCTATCTATAATTTTCTTAAGATTAACTACAGGGACCTTTCTAGAGACCTAAAATGCAATAAGAAAGAAACTCTTGGCCTTGTATATTTTAGACACACCCAAATTTTAGATTTTCTATTTATTTTACTTAGCTATCCCATGAAGAACTAGTTGGTTGCCTTAATACGTACTGAATTAATCTGCCACATTTCTTTAATTCAGATACAAAGAGATATATTATGAGATGAACACATCAGATAGCAAACTCTCATGAGAAACGTAGAAAGTTACTGTTAGAGATTCTCTACTTCTTCAATTAATACATTATTTCTGTCATTTTTGTTATATCCTGAACAACATGGTAACTGAAAGATGGTAAAGGAGTCCAAGGGGCCTACCCTTCCACTACAGAGCCACAGACCACTCTGTACTGTGTGTGTGATCCTCTCTGACAGGACTTCTATATCCTTAGTTCTCAAAAGCCTTTCAGTGCCTACAAGAACTCTACAATTCATATTTAGGAAATAGGACCTTGGATTCTTCAGGTATTTCTAGCTATGAAAATCAAACTGGAGAGGAGAAGGGATATAGAGATGCAAATTCAAACAAATTCAAGTTACCACCTTTCATTATCAAATGTGGAAAACTGAGAGAGCAAATCTCACGGCCAGTAAGGTTATGAAAAAAGTCTATCTATTGTTGTTGTAACTGCAGATTTGCAAACTCTTTTTACAAGAGTAAAATAATGGTCCCACAGTAAGCTACAAAAGTAATTGTACCTTTTGAACACCAAATTCCATTTTTAGGAATATAGCCTTATCAAAACAAAGAAAAAAGCATTATCAAATAAAACTTTTCATGTCTGTATTACATGTGACAACAAACTACAAACTGAAATATTCAACAGAAGAAAAATGATTAAATAAAACATGACACTAATGAAATAGAATACAAGTATGCATTTTAAAACTAAGATTCATGAAAACTATTAGTTTTATATTAAATACTTCTAAATTTAAAAAGTAGTTATGGAAAAAATGGAGTACACACCAACTATGGTTAAACAAGAGGAAAAGTGAACTCAAATGAATAGACAGAGATTCCTAATGAGCACTTAGGCGTGACTAGAAAATGGTTATGACACTTCATACATTTAAATTAATTTATGTAATGACAAAGTTTGATTGAGAAAAGAAGAGAAACCACCCCTACTTTACAAAAGTAGGAAATTAAAAGTATTTTTAAAGTCATTCCCGGTTGACAGATTAGTATTGCTAAATCTGTCCTTCTCTACCCAAAATTCCTCCCCCTACAGTATCACCCCCAATCCTACTTCCAGTCTTATTTTTTGTTCTTTGTTACAGGGAGAGGTTCTCTGAATAGGTATGTATCTGGAAATAAAGATAATCTTATTTTTTTTAATTAAGCTAATGTTTTCCATTAACAAGCACTTCTTCTACTTCATTTCCCCTCAACCCAAGAAAAAAAAAGAGGGCAAAAACTTTGTAATAAATATGCAAAACAAATCCCCACACTGGGAATGTCCAATAATGTGTGTCTCATTCTGTATCCAGACTCCATCTCCTCTCTGCAAGGAAGTAGGCACCATCTTTTTATCTTTAACCTTTTGGAATTATGGTCAGTCATTTCTTTAATCAGAATTGAAATCTTTCAAAGTTGTTCATATTTACAAAGCTGTCATAACACACATTTTCTCCTGGTTCAGCTCACTTCATTCTGCATCAGTTTAAACAAGTCTTCCCAGATTTCTCTGAAACCACCCCCTTGGTTTTTTGTTGTTGTTAATGTCACAATAGTATTCCATGACATTCATACTGTTTAGTCATTCCCCCACTCATGAGCACCCCCTGAGTTTCTAGTTCTTCATCACCAGAAAGAGCTCCTATAAATATCTGTGTATAGAAATTTGCCTCATATATAAATTACAGTGTATACATAATACATATAACAAATGTCTGTGAGTGTGCATATATATATGTATTCACACATAGACACCTTTCTCTTTCCTTAAGCCTTTAGGGTAGAGGCCTAGTAGCAGATAATGGATATATCCACAATGTATTAAGTTCTAGGGCACAGTTCCAATATGCTTTCCAGAATGGCTAGGACAGTTCAGAATTCCACCAACAATGCACTAGTGTGACATGCTGCTAGTGCTACAGTACTTGTCACTTTCCTTGCTATTACCTTTTTCAGTGTGACAAGGATCAGGCAGAGCCTCAGGATAGTTTTAATGTGCATTACTCTATTAATACCCATTTCATCTTCTTTGATCCTCTCTAGGCTTTTTTTGGTCATGAATTCTTCCTCATTTACAAATCTGAAAGATAATTTCCTTCTTGTTCCACTAATTTGTTAATGTGACTTTTGTGTAAAAGTAATATATCATCTGGAGCTTATCTTGGTACATAATGTAATCTAAACATACTTTCTGCTCCACTGCTTTTTAGTTATCCCAAAAGTTTTTTACTGAATATTAAGATTTTTTTTAAATACTCTGAATATTTATTAAATGAAAATTAAAGAACTTCAGATTTAAATGACCAAAACTATACCCAAGAAATAGTTCATTCAATATCTTTTAGAAAACATTCTTTATATAATCAAGGAATAATTTTTTTTTGGGGGGGGGAAGAGGTAACCAGAGCTAAGTGACTTGAAGAGGATTTGAACTCAGATCCTCCAAACTTTAAGACTGGTGCTCTATCCACTGCACCACCTAGCCACCTCTCAAGGAATAATTTCAACTTGAACACTACAATCTGAAAAAACAAATTTTAAAGGATCCTAGATTCTGAGCTAGAGAAGATTTTAAAGGTCATCTAGTTTGTTTCCTTCCTTTTACAGATGCAGAAATTGTAGTTGAAAAAAAAAAGTAGTAGCAGTAAAGAATTGTGATTTGAACCCAGATGCTATCTTTCAAATCTAATGAAGACTAACACCTTCCCCATGTATCCTTTAAAATTCACATTAATCCAAACAAGTTTATTTCTCCCTGTGATTTAAAAGAGTAATCTTTAAAATGGATATTGACAGTACACTGCTACCAGCAGAGAGTTCAGATAGTTAATGTGCCAGGCATTTTAAAATAGGTAAAAGAATTACGAATTTTGATTTTGGCAAAGTTTTGGCAAATAGCCTTCTTTCAAGACCTTTGGCTCAATTCATTGAGAGTACTCTGGGTGAAAAAACAAAACAAAAACAAAAACAAAAAACAAACAATGAAAAACCCTAAAAAAATACCATCGACTTTTATGCAACCTTCTGGAACAACTTAAGTTTCTTTCCTTTGGTATTTTATCGAATACTGGGTTTTATCTGTTGGTCACTCCCAATATTAATACAGATCACAACCCTTCTATATTCTGTGCAATTTCTGTCCTTGTCTTCACACACAAAGTTGGAACCTTGACATAAGCCAAGTTTGGGAATAAGAGTTGCAGGATACCATCCCTCCACCCAGCCATCAGTAGTGAGAAAGTACACGATAATAAAAGAGAGGTGTGAGTTTTCAGATAGATTAAATAAGAAACAATTCAAAATGACAGGAGGAGAAGATAAAATTTAAGAAGAAAAACTGTTAAAATAAAGCATGATCATGAAATGGACAATTTAAAAACATTCTCAGGTTGTCACTTAAAAATCAAAGTATCGAGTAAAAGAAACTAAGACCATCTCAAGTAAATCAGCATACTAAAGTGATAATTCTAGATGCATTCAGGCTTCTGTAAACTATCTGGCTTACAAAACGCAATGTAGTATGGGAGAAAGAATGATGAACTTGGAATCTCTGTTCAGATTCTAGCTCTGCTACGTAATACTCCTACGAACTTGGCGAAGTCCCTAGGTCTCATTATCCTCATCTAAAAGCTGAGGAGGGGACCTTGGGGGTCAGCTAGATGGCCTGTAAGGTTATTTCTATCCTAAAATCTATGAGCCTATCATCTATGCTTACCTTTAAGCTTGTATTTTTAAATGTCCATGATTTCACTATTATGGATGATCCCTCAATCAGTGTATATCTTATGACCTTCATACCTTCTGGTTCTGCGTAATTCTAGTCCATGGTGTCCCAGAAGTCTTCTATTTAGAATGTAAGCTCCTGAGGACAGGTAATGTATAATTTTCATCTCTGTATCTCCAGACCCTAACACAGGAATTTAATACATGTCTATTATATCTGAAAATGAAAGTTAAAAAAATCTACCTAATAGGCTAGAAGACTTCTTCCAATTCTTTTCAAATATAAAGATTGCCCAACTGCTTTTTACATCATTTTCTTCCTGAGGCAACTGGTGGTACAATAGAAAGAGTGATAGGCCTGGAGTCTGGAAAACCTGAGTTCAAATCTAGCCTATCCAGGCTCATACACTTTGTAGTCATGTGACCCTAGACAAGTCACTTAATCTGATTCAGTTTCCTTAACCGTAAAATGAGAATGTTCAAGTGAGGCAATATTTATAAAAAGTACTCAACAGAATGCCTGGAACATTATAGGCCCTGTAAAAACGTTTATTCCCTTCCTCTAAATAGAAATCATAATTAATGTCCTTTATAATACTTCTTAAATAGAAGTTGCTACTAATAACACATCAATGCCTATCTAAGTTTTTCATGTTTCTGTTCTTTTGTGTCCTCTGTAATTTTAATGCCTTTACAAGCATGGAATTCTAGGATTTATAGCTGTACAGCACTTCCAGTTAAACAATGGCATTAAAGAGAAAGCCTCCACAACACTAAAGAGTCTGAAATTCTTTAAAGTACTATTCAATATCCCAAATAAATCAAGTGTCCTTTTCCTTATTCAATTTCAGGCCTACTTCATTATTCATCTTCAGTATTTTGTCCAAGGTTCTTGAATTGATAGCGTAATTTAATACACTGCCCAGCTTCATCTCAGAAGCATTTCTTCTACTTTGCTTTTCCAGTGTGGATGGGTTAGTTAGAGCGAGCTCTTTTACCTTCCTGTAGTTTTTATTAAGCCTCATATTACTCTTGTGTTCAATGTCACTAATACAGTATCACCTGCAAATGGGCACACATTGGGAAATCTCACCATTAATCTTTGATTTGGATGCTAAAAATAAACATTTTATGAGATAATGACCAGTGACCAGTTACAGAAAATGTTTATCTTCCTGGCTAACATACTAACTGATGTAAATACACAGGGGCTTGTTTAAAAATCTTCCCTCTATTCCATCTGCTTTGGAGTCTTACACAATTTCCACATACCTATTCTGAAAATAGACTTTGTCTGAAGAGGTATTTTAAGAATGTATTTTGTAATAAAGAAACACTAAACAGAGGGGTTAAGATACTTTTCATCAGCTATATGGCCATGAAGAGGTTATGCTGTAGAAAATGACCTGTCTGTGAAAGCCTTCCTGTTTTCTTCTTGGATTTCTATTAAAAGAAATTTGCTCAATATGCATATTATTCTAATGAAAATTTGATAGTAATGAGAAAGCAGCCATATGGGTCAGTTGCCAATGTCTTCTTGGTTACCAACCTCCCCTGCTCTTTTTTTTTTTCAGGAAAACACTGGGATCATTTCCATTATTTTAAAATGGGTTTTTAAAAACTATAGCCTGTGTTAGTCTGTGTTTTTGTTTTCATTTCATGCCCTGCTGTTCCTCCTGATCACATTATCTTAAGTGCTAAAACCATTTCTTCGCATAGGTTGAGTTAGGTGTAGAAGTGGCAGTTGACCAATGTACTTTGTTAATGAGACTAAATCACTATAAAAATTAGAGCAGATCTGTTCTGCTTCAAGTCTGTTTGTTGTTCTCCTTCCACTATCCTCAGGATAATGTGAACTAGCTGGGTTTCATGCCACATTCTCTTCAATTGTTTTTTACTGTTTGGTGAGGCAGTGTTGTTTTTTGCCTTCTGGCATTTGCCCTTACAATATGCTACAAATGATTTTGCAATTTAAATGAACACTGCAACTGGCTGCTATGTCACTTTGCTTTGCATGGCGATAGAATATTTGCTGGCTAGAATGATTTCTGGCATCTTTGAGCCCCCTTATGTTAATGACTTCTATTATCTATTTTCTTCTAATGGCTGTCACCTAAATGTCTTTTCTTTCTTTCATTCTTCTAATTCAATGTTTGCTTTGACCTTTTTCTAAATATTTTATGATGTAACTATGCACAGTTTCCACTAAATTCCTAAACCAGCTTTAAATTCTCAACATTAATTGCAGTGGAACACAAGCTGTAGAAAGTTCTACCATGCAAAGCATCTACTATGTGTATCCTCCAAATAAAATCAAAATAAATTTGATATTTGGCAACCTGGATGTAAAAGTAGGCACAGGATAGGTTAGAGAAAACTAAGTTGGAAAATATGGAAAGGAGTGAAAGAATAAGAGTTCAAAGGCCTACAGACTATGAAAATATTTCAGGTCAACATGTTATGAATATCCTCTTCAAGAAGAGTTGCTAAACTTGACAAGCATAAAACGGTAACACTAAAAAATAAAATGTACATCATCACCAATAGGAATTATCTGATTATAATACCATATACACTTTCAACAGTTATATAACTACATGTCAAAAGTACCATAATATGGCTTATAAACTGACTGATAAACAGAAAACAGAAGGTAATTTTAAAAGGTTACACTTCAAAGTGAACAACTGTCATCACATGTAACCATCACATGTAACCCTCTTCCTCTCTCCATAGCCTAAAACACCAACAGATTTTCATTAATGTCCTAAAAGACTAAAATATCAAATGACTAAATCTGATCATTAAAACATCCTAATTCTGCAGAAATAAAGAAAAGAAAATGCCTTAAATGACCTTGTTAAAAGTAGTTGACACAAAAACTTACAAAGCAAAAAATGGGATTCATTGAATAAAAAGATGGAAGGTCTTTTCTAAAAACCTAACAAGAACATTGTACTACTAAAATCTTCTTCCTGCACCCAACGGTAAGATGCTTTTTCCAGACCATGAATAAAATAGAAGAATTTATATTTCTAAGGGTCCAAGCAAACCAGAAGAGCTTTGAGTCTGGGCTAGGCTACTCCTCTCTACTGTTCCAGGCCCACTTCAGCTAAGCAAAGAAAGGCTCATTATCAAGCAAGTGGTCAACAGGCTTTTATTTTCTGTCTGGTCAAAGCAGTGAAAATATCCACTAAAGTATGAAGGAATACAATCTGAAAGGATAAGGAATAACCACCTCCATCAGGCTACATGTAAATGGCACAGTGGCTCGAGTGCTGGGCCCAGCCTGCTAGCTAGAGTCCAGAGTTCAATTTGACCTCAAACATTCACTAGCTGAGTGGCCCTAGGAAAGTGACTGTAAAATGAGCTGAGGAAGAAATGGCAAACCACTCCAAGAAAACCCCAAAATGGGATCACAAAGATTCACACAATTGAAAACCCTAAAAACATCAATGAAATCATAGATATCTCAGTTAAACACATAACTGAATATTCTATCCCCTCAAAACAGTTAAAGTTAATATTTGTAAAGTAAAACTATATATGTGTGTATGTATGCATACACACGTAGGTAGGTATGTAATTGTTTTATTTTGAAAACTGTATCTAGCTCTGGTATCTTGTTTTTAAAGAAAAAAAAAACAACTGAATCTAAAGGGATTATATCATCCTAGCATTTAATCAAACTGTGCATTATTGTTCTACACAATGGAATGAACAACTATAGTTAAAATGAGGGGAAAAAAAACTTTACTGTAGAAACTGGAAACTGGAATCTTTTCTTAGGAGTGGACAACTGACATCTTTACTGGACAGACTCAGAAAACCTGAAAAGACGCTGGTAAGAACAGCAGGAAGGAAGGACACAACCATGTATCAAGCAGTCAGGCACTCAGTACTGTACTATTTTAATCTCTTTTGAACCACCCAACAACCTTGTAAGGCAGATGTTATTTTTACAGATGAGGAAACTCAGGCCGATAGCAGTGAAGTGACTTGCCCAGAGTCACAAAAGCATAAGTGTTTGAGGTTGAATTTGAACTCAAATGTTCCTAACTTCCTAACTTCAGATGCCACTTAGCCGCCTCAATAAACACTTAAGAAAGCTTATCAATGTATAAAGATTCTTTTCTTTTTTAATTTATTTATTTAACATTTTACATTCATTTTCACAAAATTTTGGGTTCCAGAATTTTCTCCCCATTTGTCCCCTCCCCCCACCCCAGTACACTGAGCATTCTAATTGCCCCTATCACCAATCTGCCCTCTCTTCTAACATCCCTCCCTTCCCTTATCCCCATCTTCTCTTTGGTCCTGTAGGGCAAAATAACTTTCTATACTCCATTAACTGTCTCATGTCCTAGGTGCAAGAACAATACTCAACAGTTGTTCCTAAACCTTTGAGTTCCAACATCTCCCCATCCCTCCCTCCCCACCCATTCCCTTTGGGAAGGCAGGCAACTCAGTATAGGCCATATCTGTGTAGTTTTACAAATGACTTCCATAATAGTCGTGTTGTGTAAGACTA
>CM053772.1:208079084-208099836 GCA_028658325.1 Potorous gilbertii | reverse complement strand
CAAATGGGGAGAAAATTTTGGAACCCAAAATCTTGTGAAAATGAATGTAAAAAGTTAAATAAATGTATTTAAAAAGGAAAAAAAAAAAAAGAAAAAAAGAAATTGTAAATTACACACAGAAAAAGAAAGCCAGACACAAACAGTAGAGAAAGTAAATTCTGAATTGCTTTAAGGTTTTATTTTTGTTTTCCCTAAGATTCATTTTCTTACTGCATTAGAGAAATGGGAAAAGGCATTTTTTAACATTCATTTTCTCAAGAAAAAGGAGAGTCTGAAATCTACTTTCACAACCTGAATTTCCAGAAAGAAAAGACACCAAACATGTTCCATATATTTATAGAGATTTTTAAAAATAGTTATCTACATTCAACAAATTTCATTCAATAAACATGTATAGAAGGTCAATGAGCCACAGAAATGCAGATGCTAGGGACATAAAGATAAAAAAAAAACTACAACACAGTCCTCCTTTAAAGGATAAAATTTAAACAAAAACAATTAAGAACAAGGTAAATGTGAAAAGGGCAAGAGAGCTGTAGAATAAGGGCTACAAGAAAATCTGAGGTGAGAACGTTAAAAAGCATGGCAACAGAAAAGCACCAGAACTGGAATACTGTATAAGCTGAAGAAGGCAAGGTGACTGTTCTAACCACCAGCACTGTCATGGGCTCAACAGTTTTAAAACTTCCATAATTAAGCTGACTTGTGATCTTATCAAGGGCATTTTCACCATAGATAGAGATTACGCACCCAATTCCTCGATTCTCCATTAAGTCATGAGGAGCTCTCTGAGGAGGTGCTATGTTTGCCTTTCCTTTGTGTTCCCAGCACTAAGTACAGGCAAGTGCCCAATAGATGCTTGGTATTTCAACTTGATAAGGGATTTTCCCAATACTTTAATTAATTTTAGGTGTCTCTATATAAAATTCTGCCTTTCTCTATACCTCTAGCAGGCTAATAACTTTTTTCCACTTTTCTTCTCCACCTCCCAAACTTCAGTCCCTATGCCAATTTCTCAGCATACCTGTCTAAATTTTCTACATTCACAATTCCTACCTCTCTCTTACACTCGAGTACCTACAGTCAGCTATGTAAATACAAAACTAAACCAAACATTTCTATTAAAAAGGTTGATCCCTTTGTAGACAGGAGTGTATGAGTCTATGGACTTATTTTACTGAATTTTCCATTTAACAGAATTCATCAGAAAGTATTTTCGTATATTTTATCAGTGTGGAAAAACTTTGTTTACTAAAACTGTATGTTCAAGTGATACTTGTGAAAAAATAAAGTTTTACTTGTGCAAAGATATTTTAAAATAAGAAAAAGAGAAAAACAAATATTATGGGATTAAATCTCAGTTTCAAAAATTCCTTTGTAATATTTCTTCAATATTATCCAAAACCTTTTATCCTTATAGTTTCAACACCTCAATGCTACATATTTTGGGAAATAGCAACTTATTTTTTTCTATAATGATACCCTTGCCCTAAATTATAAGGGACAGCTTATACTATTTTCTGAATACTCTTGATGTATATCACTTTGTTGCCTCTGGGTGGCACAGTAATATTTAAGAAAAATTAATATAAATAATACTTGCTTGTGTATCTTTGCTTTAAAGAACAGTGCATTACACACTAAAAAAAGATTAAATGTAAATACACAGGATCAAAGAATAGCCTAGTCCTTCCAGAAAAGGATTAAACTAATTAAAATGGTTGAAAACAATAGCTAAGAAGTTCAAAATTAGAAACATTAAATTGATGATAGATTAAATGAGAAAAACTCAAGCTACAGTATTAAAGTTTGAAAAATCTTTTTTTCACAATCCATATTTCATCCTTTTTAATTTCCTATTTAACTCCAATGCAAATTTAAAACAATTTGCTGTTTTTCACTACTATTTCTCTTTATTTTTGCTTTATTAAGAGATAGCATGTCATGCTTAAATCATGTATTTCCTGAAAAATTCCCATCTTAACAGAATATGCTTCTCATGATAATTTATATGTTGTGATTATGAAACAATGAGACTACTTTATAAATGTGCCTTTCTGGAACATTTTATTACTTTATGGCCATGCCACATGTAACATACTACATCATTCCATCACTGATTGGACAAATAAATAACACTTCTGGGAGAGAAATTTGTCAGTTCTGGTCATACCAAAAGTATCATAAAGATGGCTGAAGAATCAATGTGAGTCTTTAGTTCCTACCTCTTGTTTCATATATCATTTCTCAGCCTATAGAAGCCTACTTAGACCAAAAAGAGAGCAAAGCTGGAAGAAAATAGTGCCAGGAAAGCTGGGGGAAAGTTGCTACAATTCTGTCATTTCAGATTAAGTCTAGTTGTAAGTATGCATGTGTTTGTATATTTGGGTTTGTGTGTGTGTGTGTGTGTGTGTGTTTTAAGTGGAAAAGAACAGAATTTAAGGAAAGAGAAAAGAATACTTCTAGCATTTTTGTGCAAAAATTCCTTTCATTTCTTTGCTTAACATTCATTGTAGGCCAAAAAGAGAAAATACTGGATTTAGTTGTGGAAATCTCCAGTCTGATTTTCCCCACTAGCTTTAAACCATTCATGTCTAAGAAATACCTTTAGAAATACAGGAGGTTCTTGTTCATTAAAAAACCATTTCCCTACTCATGATTACTACCACATTACTATCTGTTTACAAAAGCCCTAAGTGATGAAACCTTCTTCTAACAATTTTAACTTAAAACAACTTTCAGTTATTCGTAAGAAAATTTTTGAAATTCATTTTAACATTTAATTAAGAAATAGGAACTATTGTCTCTTACTCTTCAGTGTAAATATTCATTCATGCGATCAATAAATAAATTGCTTAACCAAAAATATGAATTAAAGAGCTACAGGGACCCATGAATAAACCAGCAAAAGTTTAGATCAATAGGCCATAACCCAAGACAGGCTCACCTGTCATCAAAAATCATTGTGTTGCACTATGGCTACCGGTAGCTCTTGTATAGCAGTAACTACTATTGTTCTAAAATTCAAAGGGAAACTTAACAATATGTGGTAAAATAGAATTTAACCTTGGTTTGGCCAAGAATTAATTAGAAATTTCTGGGAAAATTCAACCTGAGTCTCAGGTTTCTTGTGTTTAAACTGACAGCACAAAAAACACTGTCAAGTTGCAACTTGAAGTCAGGAAGCCTTGGACTCAGGTCTGAATGTTTTATAATTCAACCTTTTTATTTTACTCCCCAGCCTTCAGAACCATCATCTGGGAAGATGGCTCCTGTGGAGAAGATGCCAGCAATCCCTACCAACTGTGAACCAAGTGCCACCCACTAGGCTGACAAGCAGCCCTAGCAAGACACTCTGAGGGAGATACAGGAGGCAGGAAATGCCAAATACCACCATCAACCTTGACCATTATCTTTCCTCAGATCATAATGGAGAAAGCCTAGAACCCTGAAACCAAGAACTTTAGGAATAGCAATGTCCCCAAAACCAAGAGAATTATTTGTGGCCCAACAACCACAGATTATCATTGAGAGAAATCCTTGTGGAGAAGGAGCCACCTTATCACCACCAACAACTGCTGACCAACTGCTGCCAAAAAGCAAATAAGTATGGGAGCCTTAGGGTTGGTAGCATTCTCCAGACTATCAATTATGATTCCAGCTCAATCCTCGCAGCCATCACCTGAGGAGGGGTTCCTGTGGAGAAGGGGGTATCTATCCCCAGCAAGTGTCAAAAAAAGCAGGTTAGCTGGAACTGGAAAGCCTCCTGAGGAAGAGACAAGAGGCAACGTGTGCCAGGCAAGCCAAACCTCCACCACCCTAATCACCACTTTCTTTCACATCCTGATGGATACAGCCCAGGGTCCTGAACCCAACAGCCTTGTGAATAACAATACTTCCAGTCCACGATCCCTAATTAACATCCTGGAGAAGCCCCTTGGGAAATGCAACTTGGCAACTGCTCCTGTAGGTGTTACAGCCATAGCTGCTGAATGCTGAGAAACAAAAGCTCATGCCATCAAATTCCTTAGCACCATTAAGTGGTTCAACATCAGAAACTGATTTAATTTTAACAGTGGAGATAACGTTAAGTAAGAGGAAATGATTATTTGCTTTTTTTGCTGCACCCTAAGGACCATGGGACGTTTCCCTCTGCCTTGCAGCTTAAAATCTTCCTTATTTATTGCCTCCCCCATGAGGTTGTGAGTTCTTAGAGAACAGAAACTATCTTACTTATTTCCTTGTATCCCTAGTGCTTAGCAGAGTGCCTTACACGTAGTAGGAATTTAACAAAGACTTTATTCTTTCATTCATTCTAAAACTTTAAGTTACAGATGTTGATGGTCTGTCTCAATGAAAGGATTTTACATATTCAACAAATGAGAGGTACTTGTTGTGGGGAATGTAGGAACAGACTCAGTCTTTCAGATCTATAAAACTGTAATCTTACTTAATATACTGATTGCTTTATTATAGATTACTAATGCAATTTCTATTTTTCATTTAGTCAAATTTCCTGTCTTTACATGACTTCCAGTGTACTTCATTTAGTCAAATTTTCTGTCTTTACATGACTTCCAGTGTACTTCTCAAGTACACTTAGAAACAATTCAATGTCCCTTTCGACTACACTGAACAAAACTCTTAAATAATCAAACAGGCCATTTTACAATTTTTTAAAAGCACCTTATGAAGTCTGAGGCAAAATAAAACTCAAGTGTTCAATGCTAGTTTTCACAAAGAAAATTCTAAAAAGTCATACCATTAGTACTGCATAACTAGTGAGAGAGTAGCACTGAACTGTTGTAACATTTTCATCTGAGGAGAGGATATGGCAGCCATCTGACTTCCAGCCCCCTTGTCCATTCAGCAAATCAAAATCCCATTGGGCCGCAACAGCATCTGCTCCATGTGCAATTCGACGTAATGTAACATTAATAGGAATGTGTTGAGTATCTATATTTATTCCATCTGTTGAAAGAAAAATACAATAGCTTAAAAAAAAAACTTACATGCAAAACTGTGTAGAATCTGGAATTTGCTGAGTGAGCCATTAAACAGAGCTGAACATAAAGCATTATTTTGGAGCCTAAGTTATAAAGTCACATTGTTACTATTGGTGAATTACTTTATTAAGAAGGTCAACTGGGTATCAGTTGGAAATTTATTTTGTGTAAAAATACCTAAAAATTACAAGTAATAATTATATAGCAATATTTGTCAGAAACAAACCCATTTTGGTGAGAATCACAGGAGAGACCACTGTCCGCCGTTTTCCATCATCAGCCAGATTTGTTGAATTTCCTGTTGCTGGAAAAAGCTTTCCATTGCGGAATGCAATAAGTTGAAGCTTGTAAATAGATTCATCCGCTAGTCTGGTTTCCCTTTTATGCTTTGGTGAGAAAAGGGAAGGAGGAAGCTGAATTGATGCTTCTACGATAGTATTCTAAAAAAAAAAAAACCAGTATTTTAAAGGTTACTATCAGTCTCTGAGAAAGAAAACAAGTATTCCTTCAATGTCACATTTCAGATTTTCAAATTTCATGTTAATGGGCTATTTGTAAAAGAGCCACATTGAATCTGATCACCAGTATGTCTGAGGTTTAATACTGTTTTACTTTCTTAAAACTGCAGCAGAAAAATGAAATGAAAATAGGTCAAAAGACTCTTCGGTGTGCAACTACACGAAAATGAGAAATGCAAGCTCTCCCAGAATTAAGACAGACACCAAAAGAATGTTTTCTTTCATGTTCTTAGGTTGATTTTTTCCTATAATACTATGAATTCCTTCCTGGTGAAGACAGTACACTAACAACAACTATACTAACACCAACTATCACAACAATACTAATCAGGAAATTCAATGATAATGATATATCTGAATTGTACATGTACAGCAAGTGGGAAAACAAAAACAAAAATGAAAACAAAACCCACCCTGCTTTACTATGTTGTGAGAGTAGAAGTGAGACATTAAACATTCACACATGCTCACCAAAGATTTGGAAGGACGGTCAATGAAAAAATGTAAATGGAAAAGAGATTCCCTACATGGATGATGAGAATTTCTAATTTCTAGATAACACTATACTAATTACATCAAGTATGAGAGTATTAAAAAAGCATTATGATTCGAAAGGGGTCAGTCTAACTATCCAGATAGGAAAATCAAAACAGATAAAGAATGGCAGACTATCTATAAAAGAATTAAAACCCACCATGAAGAATATAGACAGATCTACTAAAGTAAAATACAACTGGCTAGACTGGCATACAAAGCTAGCAATTACTATCTACTGGGTGAACCCAAATTAACTTTTGTCACCACAATAAGAGACTTCAGTGGTATTAGCCCAAGGTCCATCAAGTATTACAGCTTTGGTGTGTTTGCCAAATCTTCAACAGCACTTTCATTAAGCTCAACAGACAGTGTGAAACTATTCATTGTACAGGGTTACCCACACCTGAAGTCTGTGAAGGATCCGACTTACAAATGTTGCTATGGCAAGATCAAGAAATAGAACCACCCTGACTCTAATTGCCCTTACTGAAAAAGGTCTTGGAAATCATCTGTATGGAGGAGCTATACTGTTGGCACTGTTGGCAAGCGCTTCAAAACTGCCAACACTTCCCTGTGGCCCTTCATATGATCTTCTCCACAGGGTGGAAAGAAGAAGACTACATATTTTGTGGAAGGTGGAAATGCTGGTAAGAGGGAAGGCTGAATCAATAGGCTTATTACATGAATGAACTAAATTTAAAGACCTCTATCCCAATCATTTTTTCTAATGGTCTGTTAAAAATGCCTGTAAACAAACAAACAAAAAAAAAACCTGTGGAAAACTTATGGGAAAATATGGGGAAAAGTCACAGGCAGAAGGAATGAAGGAAGGAACCTGTAATACAGATGAGTATTATCATCGAAAAGATCACAGAACCACTTACATACTGAAGTAAAAAGCAGTATTATAAACTTATACCTATTATTTTACAGAAACTAATGAACCTTAGAATCTATGTGATCTACATTATTGGGTATATTGAAAGACCAATTCTAGATGAACAAGAAACCCATTTTTTCAGCTACATAATCAATTTTACCAACTTAATGTTTTTTGCACTGGATTCAAGCATGCATTGCATATGACTGACAAAACCAGTAAAGCAGACAGATTTGCTCCATGTGCCTGTTGTCTATCTTTGTAGTTATGTTCTGGCTGAACTTCTTGTATTGCTTAGTGGAACTGCAGTGTTCTGTGAATAGTTTGAGAAACGGTAATTCAAACTTGGAAAAAAGTCTTTGACAAACATTATACCCAAACTGTTTCAAACCTGAAGCTGGCATAGGAATTAGGAAGGATTTTTTAAAATCATGGCTAGGGAAAAACAGAATTTAAACAGTATATGTGGATACTTCTTTGCTTGGACAAATACAAACAGTAAATAGTAACCTATGGATCAATGCCAAAGAATGAATATTAAACATTTTAAATAGATCTAGAAGAAAATATGAAATTGTCACATCTGTAGATGGCATCAAGTGCTAAGGGGATTAAAGTATTAAAAAATAGCTTAAACTATTAATAGGTCTCAAAAAGCTTCCAACAAATATACAATCATGATTTTTACATGAAGACAAAATGAAAAGTTTAAAACATACTTCAAGCCAATAAAACCATGAAAGATATAAGAAAGGTAAAAAGGAAAATAATCACCATAACCTAGGATATTAAGGCTGTGGGAGACAACTTGAAGCTTTAAAGAAGTAAGCTTATTTTCTTCAAAAAAACAAAAAAGTCCACAGCATGCAAGGCATTATAAAACACCATGGTGGGGTGGGAAGTGGGGCTGCACTGCTGATGTACATACAGTTAATGACCTCTTAGTGCCACGATCTTTCAATCTCTAGCACAAACCTGACTGAGAAAGCAAGGACTGATACAGAACATGATGGAGGCTGCCATGCAGTGAAAAGCCGAACTATGAGTCATAGGAACAAAGTTCACAGCACCCTCTACTACTTTATGCCTCTGCTGTTTTGTCATCAGTGAAGCTCCGTGGATTTTAGTTTCTTCTGCTGTAAATGAGGGGGACTGGACTTGGCAGTTTCTAAGGCCATTTCAAGGAGTGCACCTCTGACTCTGTTCTCAAAGACACAGCTGTCTGAGATGCTTCTCTGAATGCACAAGACTTCTTCAGCATCCCACATGGGAAGCATCGACACTCATTTGTCACAATAAGAACTTGTCCTCTTGATTCTCTTGTTCTCCCGCTTTACAAATGAAGTATAAGGAGCCGATCCAAGCACTAGCCCCTGGCACAAGGCCTAAGCTTTCTCTGCCTTTATACGCTGCCTGTATACAACCTCAGAGTGAGAGAGAAACTGCTGCCCTCGTGACGGATATTGTAAAGAGTTGCTGAGATCCCTGAAAAAAGATAAACTACCCTACATCCCTGTCATGGTAACACAAAACATGAAATAATTCTTGTCCTTAAGGATTTTATAATCTACCTAGGAAAGTTCATATAGAAGCAAATATAATTTTACCTACCTTGCAGAGATTTTTACCTTAAAGAGTTGCACCTGCTAGAAATCTAAATAAAGGTTCAGTAAGGATGCAGATACATTCAAGGATAAGAAATACATTAAAAAATTAGCTGTGTTTTAAAGGGACATCCTTAATCATTTGAAATTATAGGGGAATATGAAAGTTTAATATTATAGGGAGTATACTATCATAAAATGTACCTTCGTTTCAATCTGGGACATATGTGCACAAAAGTATAACAAGAAAAACTCAACTTCAATGGCAGATATTTATTAACTTTCACTATAATAATGACTGCAGAGTACATATGGAAAACTACAACAAATTTTCATTTTTAGAAATGATTATCATTCTGTCTTTGTAGTGTGCTAGGACTTTAGGCATGCTCACATACTTCCCAATCAATTCATTTGTTTTAATAAGTATATTCAAACACAGATTTGAATAACTGAAAGGTTTCTAAATATGAGTGCTTTAGTAATAAGCAGTGTAACTAAAACAATTTTAAATCTACATGTTGGTATTTATTTGGATAACAAAACCTCCTCTTCAAATATTTTCTACTATTATTCCAAAAGAACAAGTAATATTGTAAGAACTTTGAAACATCACCTTCTGAAATGTCTAATTTACTAGCGGCATGTAGAAAGCTGTGTACATCTGTCATCTGAGAATCAGCCAGACTAATGTGAAATGTGCTTATCAGCAGAAGCCTGGACAATAGATGATGCATTTTAGAAACCTACAGCAATTTATGATAATTGTCTGCTAAAATACTGGATTGATATCTACATGGTAGAAGTATGCATATCTGTGAAATCACAAGGTATTTCATTCCTAAAATTTAATCCGATTTACCTTCATAGCTTGTTTTTGACGCCAGAGTTAAAGGGATACTGTAACGTGTGACATTGTATCTCTTGATAAAACATCCTCTATTTTCAGCAAATATTAATCAACTAATTAAAATTAATAAATAACCTAATTATTGACTTCTGAGTCAGGTGAACAATAAGATGACAGACATTTCTTCTGATCCCTATGACCTCTCAAATCTCTTCAAAACACAAACTGTGCACTAAAGATAAAGCAGCTTTGTTGTCTCCATAGTCTAGGTCAAGATAATCAGAATCCAAAAGGTTAAAACACATAACAAAAACCATGAACTGATGTTCACTGACCCCACCTCATTCAGCATCTTCCATCTCCCATGCCACTGGCAGCAAGGCTGCACTAGCAGACCTAAGGACCCAACACCTCCACATCCTGGTTCCCTATCCCTTGCTTCTCCAGCACCATGGAGACCCTGGTTCCAGACAGTGGAAGTTTACTCAGGCAAAAACAGAAGAGTCATTTGTCAAAGGGGATAACTGTGGGAGAGGTAGGAGGAGGGATGATTAGGATAACTGTGATATGAAAAACAGAAGATACAAAGAAAAACTTTGTAGATACATTAAACATTAATTATTAAAATTAAAAAACTAATTATTAAATAGCTACGGTGGATAGCAATTACAAATTTACTATAATATTCTTAAGAATATAATACTTAATCAGAGCTTCATAACTGATGTAGATGCCTGATTTCTAAACTAGGAATAATACAAATCTTGCATACATTTATCGAAGTGTTTAGCATACTGGCCTGGGAGTCAGGAGAACTAGGTTTTGTCTTGGTTCTGTGACTATACCTATGTGATCTAAAGCGAGTCAGAATTATCCTACACTTGCTCCTCACCTATAAAATCCTCAAGGTCTGGTCCAATTCTGTACTTACTATAAAATTAGAATGATTTTTTAAAAGAGGAGGAAAATATGCCTACGTTATTTGGAATGGTAACTTTTATAATGATGATTTATCAATATATTTCCTCTACCATACTTAGTTTAAAGCATTAAATCACAGACACTTCATAATTTATAGGGCAGCCAGGTGGCACAGGGGATAGGGCTTGGAGTCAAGATGACCTGATTTACAAATCGGCACTCAGACATTTGCTAGTTGTGTGGCCCTGGGTAAGTCACTCAACTCTGCCTCAGAGTCCTCACCTACAAAATATGCTGGAGAAGGAACTGTCAAACCACTCTCTCTAGTATCTTTGGCAAGAAAACCCCAAAGGAAGTCACGAAGAGTCAGACATGACTGAACAACAAAATCTTTATAATCGATAGATGAAGCTTTGACTGCAAAGAGAACTCTTATTGTTACTAATATAAGAGAAAAATAATGTGCACAATCCTCAAACAGTTCAATTTATCTCTGCAATGATTTTCTTGCCTTGATTTCCTAATTATGTTTCCTCCAAGGCCTGACTCGGGGGCCATCTCTCACACGAAGCCTTTCCTTAAGACCACAAATGGAAAGGATGTCTCGCTCTTCACATCTCTCACCACATTTCCTTTTAAAATGCCTTTCTCGTATCGGGTGTTTGGGTACATAACGTTTACTCCGGGAAATCATCACAGTCAGTCTGTAATTGTTACTTAAATGAATGACAATGCTCTTTGCACACGGCAAAGGAATTCTTGATGAAAACACAAGTAAGGCTTCCTTTGCTACAGACTACAACTTTGCAGTCACACCACTGATGGCTAAAACGCATGAAGAGAAACGGATCTGATGTTCATCGATGACAAAAGAAAAATCATCTGATTTGGTAGAGGAAAACCCAGCTCTATAAAGGCTCTCCTCTAACAAAGTGTCTCACACATACCTGCTAATATGCAATACAGAAACCCAGAGGACTTTGTGTTTGGTATTTCTCCAACCGCCAACAAGGCACAGAATAGAGAAACAGAAGTTCAGCAATGGCGTCTTTCAGCGCCATGGAAGATGTCCTACACAGAATCTGAATAAAATGTTGAATTTCCACAGATACCCCTGTGTTCCAATGACATATATTTATTATATTAAGTCCCTTAAGACTAGAGGATATTTTTAATGAGATGCACAAGTCTTAACAAAGAGATTGGCTCAACAATTCATACATAAGGAAAAAATCAAGTACATGAAGAATATATACTGTTCATTATGATAACCAGCAGAAGGGGGAAGCCTTCTAATTATGCATAAACACTACAATATAAACAATGAGCTGGACTCATAGCTAACCAGAAGGAAGAGAGGATCTAAGCTTGAGGAGAGGAGCTGTGTGGTTTTGGTTTTTGTAGTTGCAGCACCCTGGCACATAAAAGACATTGAGTAAGCATTTGTTGAACTGAATTTAAGTCTAAATTCTCCTCTCTCTGTCTCTCTCTCTCTCTCTCTAAAAGGAAGTACAGGACAGCATCTTGTGCTTACTAAGTAAGCACTTAAGAAATGTTTGCTTAAATTAAAAAAAAAATTAAACAAAATGTACAATGTGATGATTCCCAGACCTTCTTTCCAGGACTAATTTCTTTCCACACCTACAGTTTCACATCTCTAACTACATACTGACAACTAGAACTGTATGTCTTGTCAACATCCTAAACTAAACATATGCAAAACTGAATTCGTTATCTTGCCCTCAAGTTTCCCCTCCTAATTTTCTTATTATTTCAAAAGCACAATGATTCTCCCAGTCAATCACATTCCCAACCTAGTTGTCATACGTAATTGCTCACTTTCTCATTTTCATATCTGATCAGTTGCCAAATACTGTCAATTCTACTCTTGTAGCATATCTTACATAAACCCCACTCTCTGACACTACCAATACCCTGGCTTAGGCACTCATCACCTCAAGCCTAGGTTATTTTAACAACTAGTTGTTTGCTCTCCCTGAGACAAGTCTCTCTCCACTCCAATCCATTTTCAACTGAGTTGTCAGATGATACTCCTTCAGGTCAGACCATGTTTCCCCATCATCATACATATGCAATAAACTCTAATAGCTCCCTAGTCACCTCCAGGATCAAATACATTTTTTTGGTTTGGTTTTGAATGTTCTTCTTCTGCTCTTTCAGTTTTCTTATAGTCTATTCACCACCACCCAGTCATCCTACTTACTCCACAATCTAGTAACACTGGTCTCCTCACTGTTTCTCACACAAGACTCAACTTCCCAATATCATTCATTTTTACTGGCTGTCCCCAAGCCTGAAATTCTCTCCTTTCTTATCTCCATCTCTGCCATCCCCGGGCTTCCCTCAAGTCTTAGGTGAACTTCCACCTTCTTCAGGAAGACTTTCCTGAGCCAAACTTAGTGGTAGTGCCTCCCCAATCATTCAGTAGGTGGATTGTTTACACAATTGTGGATTGTCCTCTCCATTAGACTGGGAACTCCTTGAGAGCAGGAATTTTTTTTCTTTCTGGCCTCTCTTTGTATCCCTATCACTTAGCCCTGGCACATAGAAGACACTTAACAAATCCTTGGTAACTGACCAAAAAAAGCCAGACATGAATTTAAATCTGTTAGAGACAAAGTAAGAAGTAAATATAATATTATAACAAAATATAATAATATATTATATTATTTATATTATATAATATACATTATATATAATTATTACATATGTATATTATTATTATATAATATATAATATGTATTAATATATAAATAAATATATAAATAAAATACATATATAGTATATGTAATATAGCATAATATAATATATAATATTGCATTATATTATGTATTATTTATATATTATATATTATAAAATAAATTATAAAATATAATAATATAATATATAATAAAGTTATACATAATCAAGATTTAACTATCAAAATAAGGAAATAGATTTCAAAATATAAAAACACAAACCATCAAAAGACATGTTAAAACTTCTGTTTTATTCATGCTCAGAATAGTTTCTAAATATATTTGCATTTTTTAATTTTGAAAGCAAATATTACTAATTCAATTCACTTCATTCTAAAATTTAAAAATTTAAGAATTTGATTGCAAGGTTGCTTTAAAAATATATTAAAAAAACTTGAGGGCTTAGAAATTCTGTACTATCCCACTACCCTCATAATTATTTTTAAATTCAAAATCCTATGCTATTTAACATTCAAAAATCATTGAATAAATGACAATCATCAGTGACTCTGTTTGAGGTTGCTAACCAACAGCAGCAATGCTGTAATGATGATAAACTATCAAAGACTTAGCCACTCTGATCAAGACAGTGATCTGTGACAAAGGACACAGGATGAATAGTGACATCCACCTCCAGAGAGAGAACTAACTATGCCTGCAAAAGGAAGCATATTTTTTTTATTTACTTTACATTTCTTACTTTTGATTTGCTTTCTGGCCACATGGCTAATATGGAAATACATTTTGTATGACTTCACATGCATAACTGATGTATCCCTTGCCTTTGCAACAGATGAGGGAGGGGCAAGATAAGAGGAAGGGAGAGAATCTGGAACATTAACTTTTATAATGATCATTAAAAAATAAACGAATGAATACATTTTTTTAAAAATGGAAAGCCAGAGTGTTCATAAGGAAGTTAATTAGACTAAGTTGGACAACATTTCTCTATTTTTCCTTGCCACAATAAAACATGCTTTATTTTCTGAAAATATCTGTCCTATTATACAAGAAATAGGAGCTGGATCTATGGTTCGCAGTGGTATAACTAACGTAAGACAGCATATTCTCTGCCACATAAAGTCACAGAGAGAGGCCTAGAGCATTGCAAGGTGAAGATGCTTGGCCAGGATCACACGTTGCCCTGGATATGCTTAAATATCTTCCCTAATTCAACAAACTGAACACTTTTACTTCCACTGTTTTTTAATTTTGCCCTTTATTTTATTCCTGCCTAATCTCTGAAATGACAAAAGCACATTTTACGTGCATGGACTTTGACCCAGCTATATCGCTTCTGGGACTGTATCCCAAAGAGATCATGGAAATGGGAAAGGGTTCCACATGTACAAAAATATCTATAGCAGCTCCCTTTGTGGTGACCTGGAAATCAAGGGTCTGCCCATCAATTGGGGAATGTCTGAACAATGGAGTACTATTGTGCTGTAAGAAGCGATGAACAGGAAGACTTCAGAGAGGCCTGGAAAGACTTATATAAACTGATGCTGAGTGAAAGTTCTCCCGGGAGCAGAACCAGAAGAACTTGGTACACAGCAACAACCACAGTGTGCAGGGAATTTTTCTGGTAGGCTTAGTACTTCATTGGACTCTTCAGGTAAAAATGCCTTCCACATCCAGAGAAAGAACTAAGGAAGTAGATCACAGAATGAAACATTTTCTTTTGTATCATGTTTTGTTTTGTTGTATGGTTTCTCTCATTCATTTTAATTCTTCGATGCAACATGACTAATGTGAAAATGTATTTAATAGGAATGTATGTGTAGAATCTATACAAGATTATATGCCATATCTCAGGGAGGGACTGGGGAGAGAACGGGGAAAGAAGGGAAAGGGAGGGAAAAAAAAATCTAAGATAAATGGAAGTGACTGTAGAACACTGAAAAATAATAAAATAATAAAATTTTAAAAAGGACATTTTAATACTCTTAATTGATCTATAAAGAAAAGTATAAATATCTATAAACTATAAATGTATATAAACTATCAGGCATCATACCTTTAGCGCCAGACTTGAAAATGTATTGGAAACATTGCACTTAAAGCTCAGTTGCTTATCGAGATGTCCATCTGGATCTCTTCTTCCATAATCAGATAGTCCAGTTCGATCAGATGTTGCCACTTTCTGGAACACGGTGCATGTCATTCCAGTGAAGCTGGTAGCCTTGATGACATAAGCTTCCAGAGCAATATTTGGTGAATACTTCAAATTCAACAAATATTAGTTACATAAGGTTAACATCATTGAAAAAATAAAATCTGGCATATATAAAACACATGGAATTGCATTACATTTTAATACAATATACTAGGTATTTAGACAGAATAAAAAACTGGTAGGTGAATATTCCAATTCAATACGTGTTGGCTGAATAATCATACTGTAAGATATACACTCGGGCAAATTAAGATAAATTCTTTCCTGATCCCTCGATCAGAAATTACTTTGCATTTATTTATCAGTATACATGTTGCTTCTTGACACAGGTAAGTTCCTTGGTGGCAGGGACTTTTTCACCTTTTCTTTCCATCCCTGCATTTCACACAGTACCTTGCACCTATTAGGGCTTAATAATTACTTGCTAAATCGCAGAATAAGATACCTATCGCTGTGTCTCTGAAGTCTCTTCCAGTAACAGAAATCCAGTGATGGATCTGAAAAGTTGTTTAATCTAACTTTTCACACCTAATGCAGAATCTCTACAGAAAGAAAGGAAGCAATTATTTTGCCTCAGTATTTTACTGAATAAGACAAAAGTAATAATCCCATGCTAAAACCATTTCCATGCTAGCTGGTAGGGAGATATTGGATTAAGTAGTGGAAGTAAATGAACAAATCAGATACAGATAAATAACCAAGATGGTAGCTGCCCACTCAAGTTTTTGAAGAGGCTTAACAGTGAAATTGTAAGCTTTGGGCTGCAAAATGTACACTTGTCAATACAACTGCCATCATGACCTCTTTCTATAAGACTCACCCCAGATAAGGTTATAAAAATGATAGCCTAGGAGATCTTCCACATTTGGCATAAAGGTATAAGCTGTATCTGTGATTTTACTGATATAAGGAACTCCTTCTATCAATGCAAATCAGCAATTGTTATGTATCATAGAGTTGCCTAAGATATTGAGAAAATACGTAACCCATGCCCAGGAATAAATACAGCATACTTGTCAGAGGTCTGACTCTGAACCCTGCTCTTTAGCCACTACATCATGTGCCCTTCCTCAACAAGAAGGATTCACTGAGCACTAATTTTGTATAAAGCACTGTAACAAAGTGTTGGAGGTAATAAAAATTTATACAAAACGGGATTCCTCTTTTCAAAGAGCTGATATATTGTGATATTTCACATACAAATGTGTGAAATGAGGCAGTATAGTGCCCTAAATCATACACACTAAGTTTAACAGAATTACTGGAGAAGGGATCACTTGTATCTACAGTGACCAGGGAAGACATCATGGAAGATATATTTGTGAATTTGGTCTTGAAGAATAAGTAGAATTTTGATGGGTATTCTAGGTAGAGGAAGTCATGGAGAAAAGGCATAAGAGCCTAGGAAGCATGATTCAGGCATAGCAAATAGTCCAGATTTATCATATCAAAGAAATCATATGAGAGAATAGTGGAGATAAACAGAGAAACTGTTATATGATAGAAGTCAGACTGTGGAAAGACTTAAAAGCTAAACTAACAAATAAGAATTTAATTTGAGTTCAAGAGAAGGTTATTACAGATAAGGAAACTGAGGTCCAGAGAGACTATATGAAATGCCCACAAACATAGAGCTAGTTAGCAGCAGAGTCCAGATTAGATCTAAGAATTACTAAATTCTTAATCATTGTTCAGCCTCACAAGGTTGTTTGATATAACATAAAAATGGTAAAATACTTCTGGTTTTGTAGAAAAGTATCAAATGAGCTTCATTATAGTCAAGTATAAAACATTGAAGAAAAACAAACTAAACAAGGCTTAGAAGATAATATAACAATTTATGATTCAAAAAAGATATAAAAATCTTTGAATATTGCTTTGTGTTAATATTTGAGTGTATTATAGGGATTTGAAAAAATGCTGACCATTATCAGAAATGGGATTGAAAAAAATTTTAAAAACTACCCTTGTGAAGCATGACGATGTATCCAAACTTATAATAAATGTAAGTAATTCAAGTAATTCTACTCAGTCAACCTCAAGATATCTGTAATTTCATTGGAGTTCTATAAAAAGATAGTTTTAAAATAACAAGATTCCCATAGATTCTAAGAGTGCTACATGAGACCCAACTAAAAAGATTTTGCTCAGGAAAATCATGAGCTCAAGAGATATTAAATTTAGAGATAAACATAAATAAAATAAGTACTTATTAACCAAATCCAAAATTAGAGAATAGAAGCAAACAAGAAAATATGAAAAGGGTAAATAAAGGACAAAGAAAAAGGAATAGTACTTTATATAATGGCTATTATAACTATGAAACCTCAAGATAAACTATAAGCCAAAATCACAGATTTGTTGAAGAAATGTTTCAGTAAATATATCACAGACAGTAGAACCATAATGCCCTCTTGCACATGTGAGGAACGGCTGAAGGAGTGGGATGCACAACAGATCAGAAACCGTTTGAACTTTATGGCCTAGCAAGTTTTCATGCATTCCCACAAACCAAACCTTTAATCTAGATACAGAATACTGAGATGGTTAGAATAGCGGTTTGATTTAATATGGCTATGTTATGGCAATGTTAATGTTTTTAATTAAGTTTAAGAAAAACACTTGAAATAGATTAAGATACAGAATCACACAAATCAAAAATAGATGCTTTTCCATTAATCATATTATTCCAATGCAAAACAGACTTTTCAAATATCTCTTCTTAAAACTTCAAAATTGGGGAAAAAAAAGTCTATTCACAAAAGATTGACAACTGAAAAATTATCATTTTAGGCTTACAATTTAACTTAATAAATGTTGCTATAACATTTATACTTACAGTTGAATACACATGGGCTCCATTTGCCAATCTGTATGCAGCAATTCGTTGTAAACACTGAACAATTCTAGTGCAAGCTTTTCCTTCTCTCTGTGCAAGCCACAAAACACGCTCATCAGCCAACATGATGTTGCTTGCAATATCTACCATCACATCACCAAGCTAGAAAGTAAAGAAAAAACATCAAATCAGTAAAATATATTACTGGATTTAGAAGAAATTGACTCAAAAGATGTTGTAGTTTCTAAAGTTAGCTACAAAAATCCAAAGCTCTTTTCTTCTAAGTATGAATACTGTAACAATAGTTATGTTACTCACAAAATGGAAGAAAAGTTGTTTTAAAAATGCAAACTGTTACTGTTAATTTTTATGCCACTTGAAAAAATGGTTTCTCCTCCGTATATGTAGTCCGTGTTATAGAAAGGGATAGATGGGAGAAAGGAGTAACTTTTTTAGACTGTCTATAAACTTACTTAAACTTAAAATTACTAGGTGTTGTTCGTCCTTTGTTTTCAAAGAAGACCAATAATATCACAATGTTGGGGTAAAACAGTGGATAATGGGTGATGTCTTGAATTGTGCATGAATTGGATTTCAATGAGGTAGAGCTGTGCAAAATTGTCAGCCTCACTCTCTTTTCCAGAGCCCCCTGACAAGACAAAAGTCAAGATGACTGGCCAGGACTCAGTGGATGACCTTGGCATCTTCAACGTGTGACCAAGCTCTAAGCACTCCACACACTGCCTGATTCAGTCACTTTCATGGCCATTGGAACACATTTTTCTCATCTGTCCATGAGAAGCATGAGAAGTCCTCACAGGCTTGGGGTAAATATCCCCCTAATTCACTGATGAATTTTGAGGCCTATCAGTTGCCCTCAACCTAGTTTAGTCCATCTGCAAACATGACCTTACCAGGGTGTGGCCCCTGGGCAGCTATACCTTCTCGGAACCACAGGTGAAGAATGGGCTCACAAGTGGACACCAAGCCTAGATAAGTAGCCTTTTTAAGGCTCAGCAGCCCTTCAATATCAGAGGTGCTAGTCTTCCCTGAAAGCCTTGTGCATTAAATGTGATAAGTACTATGAGTGGAACTGAATTCTCAATCATATAAAAATTTATATTCTCACTAAAAATGAATTCAGAGGACAAAAGGAAGTTAATTTCATCTTGTAGAAATAAAGAAAGTTCAAAGGCTTTCATGAGAAAGTAAAGAAGATAGCAATATTGTTGTAAACATATATTGAAAGGCAACATGGAATGTTATTTTATGAGGTATGTGACCTCATACTAAAGTGCTCATAAAGAATATTTGTTTAAAAAAAAAGGACCACCATGAAGATGTAGCTTATGTGACAACATCTATCACTGAAGACGAGAAGGAAGATAAATTATATCAAGAGCCTGACAAGGGTCTCCAGATAAAAGTAATATACACTCTAACATTCTTGACCTCGATGCAAATCTTAGAGGAGGCTGGTGAAAAATAATGGGGAAAAAATAGTGGAAAATATGACTAAAAAGGAAGAAAACAGTTTGTATACTACAGAGGTCTTATTCAAAGACTGGTTATCTTTATACGAGTCATTATCATATATGATGGTCATTAATAGTCAATTTCTGACCATCAAATAATTAAAGCAAAACTCAAAATCAGTACCAAATGAGAAGAATGAAAAGAAAGATAAGAAACATAATTTGATCAACTCCACCCTAATCTATTTAAATAAATTATTAATGATGAAAAAAATAGTGGATGGAGATGAAAGTAGACAAAGACAAACTATTACCATTTCCTAATGAATTTGAACAGGTAGATCAGTCACAATAAAGAAGAAGCTAAAAGAGCTTAGAAATTGTCTTAATCAGGAAAAACTTGTAAAAAATTATTTCCCCTTGGACCCATGTCTTGGATTTCCTGATCTCCATAAACTCATCATTCTGTAAAGACGAAATTGACTTTGTCATTCCCACTTCCTGTCCCTCCTTCTGGACTTCCTCATGTTTTCGTAGGGACTTTCTTTGCATCCTCAGCACTTAACACAATGCCTGGTACATGGTCAGGGCTTAATAAATGTTAACTAATGCTGATTTTCAAGGAGCTAAGGGAAACAGAGGTTTAGAACATAAACTCATTTACAAAACTTATAGGAGTCTAGGAGTCTTATTATCTTAGAAAATCCATCTAGAAGCAATTCAGGAAAAAAAAACCTCAGTAAGAAAGGAAGGGAAGGGCACTGAGAGGAGCCAGCAGATCCGAGCACGCTTCAGAGATAGAATCTCCAGTGACCACGAAGGTCCCTCCACCCACAGATGCACAGGTCAGTGAGAGAGACGTATGCATGGGCTGAGAGGGGAGCGAGGTGTCTCCATGACTCGGGCCCCCTCGGGAGGCAGCAGCAGAGGCAGCAGGCAGCCAGAGGCTCCTGGAGCAGGCAGGAGCTCCATTTCAGAAGGTCTCTGCATAAACCCCCTGAGGGAACTGAGCCTGGGAGGCGGCTCTGCCCCCACCTAAGCACCAGAAATTAAGCTCCCATTGAATAGCAGCCAGGACTGTTGCTGAAAGCCCTGAGGCTGGGGAGCAGCATTTGAATCTCAGACCCCAAGCACTAGCTGGGCAGATCTAGGTGAGTGTGGACAGGAATCTCAGAAGTCAAGTAACC
>CM053772.1:208047531-208078584 GCA_028658325.1 Potorous gilbertii | reverse complement strand
CAAATGGGGAGAAAATTTTGGAACCCAAAATTTTGTGAAAATGAATGTAAAAAGTTAAATAAATAAATTTATATTAAAAAAAAAGAAAGGAAGGAAAGGAAGAAATCTTAGTAAGAAGCTCAATTAATTCAGATTATCTCAGGAGCATTTATAGGCAAAAGTAGGAGAAGGTCAACATAAATAATGGAAAGGTTTGTCTTGCTTATAACAAAGTACTTTCTTCATCATCACAGTGGTGCCACAATTTTGGTGTCTATTATCCTTGACATACTACTTAAGAAAATAGAAGTGTCACTGGGGAAAAAACAATGGGAAAA
The DNA here is from genome assembly GCA_028658325.1 of Potorous gilbertii. Taxonomy (NCBI): domain Eukaryota; kingdom Metazoa; phylum Chordata; class Mammalia; order Diprotodontia; family Potoroidae; genus Potorous; species Potorous gilbertii. The sequence goes on along the minus strand of CM053772.1, from coordinate 208,078,267 downwards.
CATAAACTAGACTATGTATATAAAGAAAAGCACTATACTGAAGATGACACAATTTTGAATTCAGGGAGAAATCAACCATCAAGATATTTAAAAGAGGGAGAGATAACAAATACTTAGAAGGAAAAAAACAAAACAAAACATGAGTATATCCACCATCAAAGAAGAAAAAGTGATCAAAATACCACAAAAAAATAAATAACTGCCAGCCCTAAGAAATCTCTATAAAAATAGTCTATGTTAAGGACATCATTACTGAAACTAAAAGATGAGAGCAGGGAGGTTTTCACAAATGATTTCTGTAATAAATGTGTATGTATATGTATACTGTAGAGCAAAATTGAGCTTTAAAGATCTCCATGCCTCTTATGCATATGAACTTTGTAACCAATAGCATTTGCCATAGTCATAAAGAATATACATGGTCCATGGAACAGAAATTTAGGCAACAGTAGTGTCACCTAGAAGAAAGGACTACTTGATTTGGTTTCAGAGTACATAGGTTTGAATCTCAGCACTGCTACTTATTATCTACATGACTTTGGGCAAGTCACTTTCACCTCTTGGACCTCAAGGAATAATCATTTAGAAAGGGTCTATTATGTGTCAGACACTTTTTACAAATATCTAATTTGATCCTTACAACACTGGGAGTTACTAATATTAACCCCATTTTAGAGTTGAGGAAACTGAGGCAGAAAGAAGTTGTGATTTGACCCGAGTTAGAAATCCAGTAGATGTCTCAGGCAGGATGTGAATTCAAGCCTTACTAAGATCGGCACCATTCACTGAGCCACCTAGCTGCCTTGATAACCTCTAAGGTCCTTTCCAACTCTGTAATCCTTTTATCCTTTAGAGTTTGAGATTCTCTCTATTTTGGGAGGGGCGGGGGGGGGGGGAAGGAGTGGTACATGCCATTGAGCTGATCTCACCAAGCTCTGGAATAATGCAGACCATCAGTAAATTCTGAATCACAGAAAACACTCCAGCCTAAGGAGTGAGAGACAGAGAGAAACAAGTGGATGAACTATGCCCACACAATTAGATGGACAGGTAGTTTAAATGTTCCATTAGCACATCTTGCAGGATGGTCAGTGTCCTGGGTCTAGAACCGAACAGGAGGAAGACAAAAGGCTAGAGTGCAACTGAAAAACAACCCAGTGCATGTAATTATTGCAAGTTTCTCACTGAAGCAAAGGTCTGCTTTTAAAATACCAATATAATTCTGGTAACACTAAATGGCTTTAAATCATAAAACACCAAAGTCTGAGAAGAATTAATAGTCACTCAAAGGGCAATGGAGAGCTAAATGGTGGGGTTGGACAGGCTGCCATAAAACCAATGAAAAATATGAAGGTGAAGCACCAATAAGGAGAGAAGGCCATTACTGATAAAGAAAAAAGGAAGAAAGAAAAAAGTATTTCAAAGATTCTACCCAATTCTGGTCTTTTTTTTTAATCAGTCATGGCCTTATTTTCTTATTAGTGCTTCACTCACATATTTTTTGTTAGTATTTTGAAGATTCTATCCAATTCTGGTCTAACACAAGATAAAAGAGAAACCCAGAAAAGCTAATATATCTGGCAAACTGTAAGGTACAAAAGCATGATGACCTGTTTATATGATAATGGAGGGAAAGAGATAAATATGCCCTTCAGAATCCCACTGTTTTTACAGGTCACAAAGAGAATTAACAAAGAAAAGTATAAGGCCTAAGCAATGTTTTATTCTGTTTGACTGTTTTCAAGAGATAAAATAAATGGGGGGGGGGGGGAGGAATACACTAAGAAACAAACAGATTATAATCTATCATAACTGGGAGATTGAGAAGAGTAAAGAAATATGCAGAGAAAGTTGGGCACGTAGACACTAAGTGAATTTTTATCTGAATGAGAAAAAGGAAGGCTAAAATACACTAAACTCAGAAAGGAAACCGAGAGGAACAGGAAGAGGGTAGAGGGAGTTGATTAAGAAGGGAAGAAAAGAAGGTAATGGTCAAAAGTAAAATAAACTTCAACTTTGGTAGATGGACCATCAACTAGGGATTAAAAGGAGAGAAAAAAAAATATAAAAACCACTGAACAGTTCCAGAGCTTATCTGTTGCCAAGGCCTATGGGTTTCACCTTTGCAACATCTCCTGAATACATCCTCTTTGTCCTCTGATATTTGTACCACCTTGCTGTGAACCCTCATCTCCTCACACTTAGACTATTTCAAGAGCCTGCTGAGTAGTCTCCTTACAAGTCTCTTTCCACTCTAGAACATCCCATATTCAGTTGCCAAAGTGATTTTCCTAAAGTGTAGATTTGACCATGTCACCTATTCCCTCTACTCAATAAATATCAGTGGCTTCCCATCATCTCCAAGACTAAATATAAAATCCTCTGGCATCAGAAGTACATCATACACTATTCATCTACCCCCCAACCTTTACAGCCTTCTTACACCTTCTAGCTCTCCACTATTTACCTTTCAATCCAATGAAGTCTAAGCATTTTCTCTGGCTGTCTCCCATTCCTGGAATGCTCTCTCCTCTCCACCTACTAACTTCTTCACTTTCTTTTAAGTCCCAGCTAAAATCCTACAGTCTACAAGAAGCCCTTCCCAATCCCTCTTAATTATAGTGCCTTCCCTTACTTGATTATTTCTCACTTATCCTGAATAATGTTTGTTCGTACAAATTAGTCTGTGCACTGTCTCCTCCATTATGTTGTAAGTTTCTCAAGGGCAAGTACTGTCTTTTGTCTTTCTTTATATTCCCAGCACTTAGCACAATGCCTGACACACAGTGGGTACTTGAAGAGAGGGAAAAATTTAAATACTGAGGAAAAATAGACAATTGACAACCACAAAATATACAGGAATTTACCGATAAAATGAGGTTAAGAGAATAGAAAGTTAAATGCAGTAATAAACAAAATGTCCCAAAACACTTAAGTGTAATTTTAAGTTTTAAAAAGCTTAAAACTACATTGATACATTTGAGAGATCTGTATAACTTACAAGAAACATATGTGAAAACAAATATTCATGAACAGTTACAATGAGGTGTTAGAACAAAATTTAACATGAGTTAGGTGATTTTTTTCAAAGCAAGGAAGGCCATCAGACAAGGCAACAGTAAAGATGAACTTGATTAAAAAAGATTAAAAGAAAGAACCACAAACAATGAATATCAGTACTTGATATATATGCGGGACAGGTAGGTGGCACAGTGAATAGTGTCAGCCCTGGAGTCAGAAAAACTGATCTTCCTGAGCTCAAAATTTGGCCTCAGACAATTAATAGCTGTGTGTCTCTGGGTAAGTTACTCAGCCCCTGTTTGCCTCAGTTCCTCATCTACAAAATGAGATGGAGAAAGAAATGGCAGGACACTCCAGTATCAAAATCCCAAATGGGGTCACAAAGAGTTGGACACGACTGAAACAACTGAACAATAAAAATATATATGCACCAAATAGTATTACAACTAAGAACTCAAGTAACAGTTAATCAAAGGGAAAAATTATAGCAACACTGGAAGAGATGAGGATCTTATTGTCTCCCTTTTTATACCTTGGTAAATGGGGAGATGATACATTTCAAGAGTATTGATAATGGTCTAAGAAATTTAACAGTGTTACAAGATACTGTCCTTGGCCACTCCATAGGTAATTTGGGCTAAATTCTAATTAATAACAAGAGAAATAAGTCCTAAAAATATTAGTTAGGAGTAATCCAATTTGACATTCTTCTTCCTCATTTCCCTCATAAAAATCTTCATTCGGGCTAAATTTTACATTTCCCTTCAGCAATTTAGTTTTTCACTTTATTGCTTGGCCAGAAATAGGCAAAACTGGCAAAGCTCTAAATTTCCAAAATCCAGTCTAAGAAGAGTCACATATGGATGCCTTTTCCTGGGGGCAAGAAAGCATCCTTCCACCCTTTGATCCAGCAATATCACTTCTAGGACTGTATTCCAAAGAGAACATAAAAATAGGGAAGAGTCCCACATATACAAAAATATCTATAGCAGCTCTCTCTGTGGTAGCCAAGAACTGGAAATCGAGGGGATGCCCATCAATTAGGGAATGGCTGAACAAGTTGTGGTATATGAATATAAGGGAATATTATTGTGCTATAAGAAATGATGTACAGGAAGACTTCAGAGAGGCCTGGAAGGACATATATGAACTGATCCTGACTGAAAGGAGCAGAACCAGGAGAACTTTGTACACAGCAACAACCACAGTGTGAGAGGAATTTTTCTGGTAGACTTGGCCATCACAGCAATGTAAGGATCTAAAAAATTCCCAATGGACTCGAGGCAAAATGCCTTTCACATCCAGAGAAAGAACTGTGGAATTGGATCCCAGAATGAAAGACTATTTCTCATGTGTTATGTTTTGTTTTGTTTTTCACGGCTTCTCTCATTCATTTTAATTCTTCTATGCAACATGGCTAAGGAAAATTTAATAAGAACGTATGTGTACAACCTGTATAAGATTGCATGCTGTCTCGGGGAGGGAGGGGGAAAAGAAGAGGTAAGGAAGGGGAACAAAGAGGGAGAAAATCTAAGATACATGGAAGTGATTGTAGAAAACTGAAAACAAATAAATTAATTTTTAAAAAAGCATCCTTCACAATATTCTTGTTTTTCCCAATACTCAGAAAGCCCAAGACACTCATATCCAACCAAGTAAAATGGGACTAAGAACACAACTACATTCAGATTACTCAGAGCACTGACTCATCTAACTAAAACATCCAGGAAATTAGGGTGCTAGGATTTTCATCACCCTTGAAAGATATATGGAATGTGAAGAACCACAATTTAACAAATTTAACAAAACTATTAATTACTTATTGTGTATAGGGAGTAGAATAGGTGCAGGGAGAGATACAAAATTTAGACTGGATGCAGCCCGGGCCTTCACAGAGTTTACGCCATGCTGCCTCTCATTAAACAATTGTTCATAGTGTATTCTTATTCCAAAGCCTGTGGGGGAAAATCTGATGACAGCTTTATAGCTACTTTTTTTTTTTATTTTTTAACAGTTTATAACAGATAAAGCAATTCAAATTTTGGTCAGGTGATACATCTTTTTAAAGCATTTACAATATGGACCACAAAAGAATTTTTTTTTTAAACATTAACCAACTGAGACACAGATAATATTTATGTTGCTAACTTCACAAGCCCTTGACCTAACTGTCTCCACAGTATTACTAAGAATTAAAGGACCCTAAGTTAATGTTGTTGGTCTAAAGTCCTATGCCTAATAGCTTAATTTTAGATAACCTCGGATATTCCCCTACTCATAATCTATAATTGAATAGATCTGGTATTAAGCTTACAAACCTTTTGACTATAGGAAATTGCCACCAACTGTAAGGACATTGCAATATGTCCCCAACTTCATATCAACTCCAGGCAAGATTAGATTATCCACTTGCATTCAGTCAGGCTTAAAGTCTGCCAGGTGTCAGTGGGGAAACTGAGTTTTATAGCTACTTTTGATGAGAAAGTAAACTATTACAGAGTTAAGGTAAAAGAAGTGAAATACATTATAAAATATGAGGGGAAAAAAGATCTTTGTTTTAAATGCCACTTTAAATGCCAGGTTCTATCATATATTATCATATATTACAAAAATTTTTGTAGGATAGGAAAAAATATTTTTACTAAATCATTTGTAATAGAGAACTTCAATGCAACACTGAAAGAACTATCATTATTGACAATTGGTCAGTGTTTTATTTGCAATGGGTTCATCTTACATGATAATTATATTATATTATATGTCAGAAAAAAATTGAATGAAAGTAAAGATCTTGAAACAAAAATCTAAGCAATGGATATGTCCTTGACTAGGACAGACAAAACAATTTTCTCATGTTTCTACTTATAAGAGCTTAAAAGGGAAGCATTATTAGGATATTCTGCAACATAGGGTGACTAGAAAATTCTGTGATTCCCTTTAAAAATAAAGTCCTTGAAAGCAAGCACTAGGTCCTGGTTTGTTTGTTTTTCTCTTCCATACAGAGCACAGTGTTTTGCACATGGTAGATACTCGGTCTTCCATAAAATATGTCTCTGATTCCTAACTATGGCATGGAGATGGCCCTAGATTCTAGAGGGCCATACCAATAGCATATAAACTTTCTAATGGCTATTTCTACCAAGCTAGAAAGATTTCAGTTACCATCCCAGCAAAAGAGTATATCTGCCTTCCAAGGACCAGGATCAGACTTAGTTTAGAAAGCTTAATTACAAATAAGCTAGTTCCTTGGCAATAAACTCTTTGGTGATGGCAAACTACATAAATAAAAAACAAAATGACCCTTGTTGGAACCATGCAGTTCTTGCTTCTGTGAAGATGGTGGTGGAAAAGGGGGCAAAGGGAGCTAAGAATCAAATAGTGGTTTCTTTTGGTTTTTTCCCCCACCACTGACAAGTTGTAATTCCTCCGATGGTTCTCTAAATGTAAAAAGCTTTTCCAAAAGCCAACATAGATGCAAACATACTATTGGAGTGAGTAAATACACTAATCAAAATACTGCTGTTATAAATAACATCACCAGATTTGCAGCTAAATGGACAGAGAGCTCACAGGTCATAATTGGAGAAGTTAAAAGAAAAAAGGTGATGGCAGAATTGGCTTTATTGCTTGGGTAGAAGTCTTTGAGACTTGGTCATCTTATTGTGCAGTGCTTATGATAAATATTTACAAAATATCATGAAAATAACTGCAGGTCACTCGTTATCAAGGGGATGGAGAATTAAAGAAATTCTACAAAAGACTTGATAAGACCCTCTAGGTTCCTAAAGTGGGTGATCACTCCCCCTGGGGGGCAATGGAACAATCTAAGGGGATGGTAGCCTCAGGAGCAAATGGGGGGATGGGGGAATAAGGGGATGAATAAAAATAATATGTCATTGGAAGCATAAGGACAGAAGAGAAGAAACTTTGAAAAACAATTTGTATGTTTCATCTGTTGTGTAACAGAGTAAAAGTAGTAATGCTTCCATTATTTTCCAAATAAATACACAAAATGCAGGTTATAAGCATTCACTGGGCAAGTGCACCAACAGGTCTGAACAAGCAAGTGTTGGCAGACAAGCATGTTGGGCATGGTTGGGAGGTCCAGTATGTACTGCCAGGAATGTGTGAATGCAATTACTTGTTTATAATATGGTACCATATGATTACATGACACAATTGCATCATCAAAACATCAATGCAGGAAAAACACCCACAAATTTACAATAAATTATTAAATTTAAGATGTCTTTAAATGTCTTGAAAATTATGCAACTTTTAAAAACACCTTAACACATAAAAAAGAGATTTCCAGGGGTGCATTGAGTAACTCTTTTTAAAAAGGGGACAGTAGGCCAAGCAAGTTTGGGAATCTCTGCTCCAAATTAAACCAACATATAGTGTGTGGCTCAGTGACTTCAATGGAAAGATAACTTATAATGCAAGTTACGACATTTAGTTAGACAACCAGCAGACCTCTTCAAACACTATCTAGGACAAACAATAAATAATAACTTTATACAGTGCTTTAAGTTCTGCAGAAACATTTCCACATACAATCACATCAGATCTTCACATCATCCACATTGAGAAAGGCGCTGTTATCCTCACTTTAGAGATGAGGAAACAGAAACTCAGAGAGATCATGTACATGGACAAGTAGCACAGATATGATGTCAAAGAGGATTCAGGAAAGACCACATCTTGTTGGGTAGACTGCTTGTGAATTTGTGAGAGGACATGGGCAAGAGCCAGAAAGGATGGGCAGGCTGTGATCTGCATCACTGGAGGGAATACAAATGTAACTGAGATCAAAGACCCATTGAAAGAACTAAATTAGCTTTGTTGACCAGAATTTAATTTTCCAGTCTCACTGGACTTCAACTACGATAGTTATGAATCCTTCAAGATAGTAAAAAGAATATAAATGTGGTAATATTATTAATTAATTAATATTGCAAAACATATCTGAGTATGACATTTCTGAAATATGACAATAAATGGTTTTTAGCAATAGAAGAGAATTAGAAATCATAATACATGTACTTCTCCTTGACCTCATTCCCTGAAGACCATTTTGGCCCAGGAAGAACAAAAAAAATTGTACAACCTGCTCCTCCATCTGTCACTCTAATACTGTGAATATCAAATGGAAGTACTTATGGGTAAGTATTTTAAAGCACAAAACAAATATGAGATATACTCTAATTGGTAATACTCACAATAGGATTGAATGAAAGAGACACAAGATATCACTAGCTCTAACTATGTGGGAAATTATTAAAACAAAGAGCAAATTTATCTAAAAATAACAGCTACTTGCCAGATTTAGAGTAACAGTTGTTTTTGTTGTTGTTTTTTTACTGGACCCAAAATTTTATTGGTTAAAAGGTACTCCCAAAAGTAAACTTCCTCTATCAATGTAGATCAGAACAAGTTCTGCAATGCACACTGCATATTATTGTATACTGAGAAACAATGGGCTTAAGTAACTTGCCAAAGGTCATAAGAAGACAAGAATCAAAAGGTGAGATTCAAATTCTGACTCTAAAAACAGCTCTCTATTCACTAAGCTGCCTCTTGCATAGAAATAGTCACAAAGAGATAAATTACAGACATAAGTACAATGACATCTAATTCATTCAACAAGCCAGGAACAGTGGCATGATTTCCAAAACTATATTATCTTTTATAACTAGCTTATCTAAAATGTTCCATTTCAATGATTCTAAATTTTCCAACCTGTAAATTAATTACACCACCTGACTGACCTCTCTGAAAAAAGATCATAAGAACATACTAGTATTTGGATATATATTTTCTTACTAATATTTCATATAAGACATGCTACTTTAGCACTAACATTGAGTTCTACTGCACTACAGGAATCTTAATTAGCTTTCTTATATATAAAGTTATTGATTAAAATATAACTTTAATATCTACTTTATTTAGGCTAGATTGAAATACTTCTTTATGTCTATAGGCATTCAATAAATGTTTATTAACTGACTGGCACAAAACAGCCAGCATATATATATGCTCGCCAAAATAAATTGGTTGACAAGGCTTCCTGTGTTTTGGTGATGAAGGATCATGTAATCCTAAAAGGGAATATTCCAAGAATAAGCTGCATAAAATAACATAGGGCATGGAAGATGAAATTTTTCTGAAAATGACAAATACACTTCTACAGTCAGAGAAAGAAGCAACTACACAACTAGATTTATTGTTAGAGTTATACACTGGTGCTTTTCTCTTTTAAAAATTATTTGTAAAATACACAACAGAATTTAAAACAAAAGAAACATCATTACAGCATTTAGGGAGTGAAAATTTGTATGCTCAAAGTACAAGCTATACCAAGGGATGCTTTATGATAGTAATTCCTTGTGCCTCTTATAACTATACTGTAGATTGATCTATGCCCATGTATTTTGGATTTTACTTCTCCCCTTTACTACCAAAATCTGCGGTCATTTCTGATACTTGTAAGATAAGAAGACAATCTAGGTAACTAAACAGACATTTCAGGTGGAGAGTTTTAAATTCAAGACTGATAAATTCCCCATAAACTAGCATTTTAGTTGAAATACACAGCAATTTATTTTAAATCTAACTAAAAAATTGAATAAATATAATTATTCCAATATAAAAACATGAATCTAAACATAATAGGCTCAATAAATTTATACTAAGTTTAAATGACAGTAAATATTTATTCACATGTATTATAACTGTTATATAACTTATTATAGAACATTTAAGACTAGGATAAAAATGAGAATTAAAAAATATATAGTGCAATTTAACTTTTAAACATTTGAAGAAAATCACATAAGGGAATACATATAATTAGTATATGAATCTTTGAAATATACAAAATAATTTTAAAACTCATGGCTCTAGTAAATACAGATACTTATATTGTCTGACAGAATGTCTTTAGTTACTTTTAAAAGACCTCACTAAATTAATCATTTATATTTGACAGCTTAATAGCTTTTATTGCTTACATTAAGACAGAATGGTGCTAGCTTGTGTCAAACTGATGCAGGCTAAATCATAGCTATGAAAGTAATCTCTCTATAATTTAATAACCTGTGAAATAATCTATAGCAGATTCACATTTTGTACTTGATATAAAATCATTAATTTAATAAGTTATTTGTCCAACTACGGTATAGAACATGCATTTAAAATGATCTGAACATAACTATCTCAACTAAGAATTAATTCTCACAGCTGAAATCTTTAATACTCATTATTTATTACAGGAGTGTCTGACTGGTAAAAGCTTTTTCTTTTGGCCTTAAGATTTTAAAAGCTAAAAAGAATTAGCTAAGATTAAGTCAAATGCAGTGCACATATGCTCCATTACTACTTTGTTCCACATATATTTAACCTTAAACATGTGTTTCCCTGCTAAACTTATTTATTTATATTTAATACGTTTTATACTCAAAGATCTCCAAGAACTCTTCTTACCTCTGAGATTAATCTTAAAAACCTTAGTTTGGCACTTAAAGACCTCTATAATCTGGCCCCAATCTACTTCTCCAGCTTTATTTTGCATCATTCCCCTTTTAAATAAATAGATTCATACTCTCTGACACTGTCATCAAACTGAACTGTTTCTCTAATTCAACATTTCATCTCCTACTTCTATTACCATTCCCCATACTAGGAAGGAAGGCATTACCTCTTCATAGTTCTTCTTGCCTTCTTTTAAAGTTCAGCTTAAGCATGGAGAATTCCTCTTGTACTATTTTCCTGGCACCACTGCATTTTCGCCCACTACAGTAATCTGTATTTTCATTGTATGCTACCACAGAATGTAAGCTCCTTGAAGTAAAGGGGTATTTCACTTTTAGCTATGTATTCCCACATACAAATGTAACCTGCATATAACAAACATTTAAATGTGTTTTGAATTAAAGCTGTTCTAACTTGTGTGTCTGAATAATGTTTAAAAACATTGCTAGTAGCACCTACTACATTCTTTATAAAAAAAAACAAAAACAAAAACCTTTCATTGATCCCCTATCAAACATCCTTCTAAAAGAGGGAAAACCTTTAACTTCCATGACCTATTGGACATGCTATATGAGGATTCCTACAAACTTTAGGCCATGGTCAGAAAAGACCTGAAACGTAATTACTCATTTTTGCTTTAAAAACATTTAGTTGGAACTATTCGCACAGACTATATGAAAAATAATAACTAATTAATATAAGAAATAATATAATAAATCAAGCATTAGGTTAATATGTTTATGAAATAATATACACACTGATAAAAAATAATTCCTCTATAACTGAGAATACTAAATATTGAGACAAATTAGGTTATTTGTTCAGTAATAGACACACTGATCAAAAATGATTCCTTTAAAATCAAGGTAATGTTTAATAATTCTGAAAATGAAAGCACAAAATTATTCCTATAAAGAGGATTACAATGAATCCTGATACCTATGTGAGCATAGAGGGAGAAAAAAGCAGAGAAAGAGTAAGAGGGAGACAGGACTCTCAGCTCAAAATAAGGTCAGAGGAAGATTCAGGACAATGAATGAGGCCAGAGCAGTACTTTCTTCTACAGAATCAAATAGCCAAAGACCTGTCTTACTCTGGGGTCACCAGAATGGAAGAAGCATTAGGCTGAACACTGTCAGGAGGAGAATGCTCTTGATGCCAGCAAGAATTGAAGAGACACAAGAAACAAGGTCAAGGTTAAAATCCCAGAAATGATCACTGCAACCATGTTTATCACTTGGTATCAATCAGACCACACTACTCTTATACACACCTTCCTTCCTGATTAGAGCTAAGGCTATGCCTCAGCTCTACCTGTTTCATCATTTATGTAATAAAATATCTACTTTTAATTTTTGTCTGTGTATGCAATTAATTTTTTTATTTTTTAAATATATTTTATTTTCCCCCAACTACATATAAAATCATTTTAATGCTCATTTTCAAAAGTTCTGAGTTGAAAATCCCCTTCCTTCCCCTACTCCATCATTGAAAAGGCAAGAAATCTGATACAGCTTATACATGTGTAGTCATGCAAAACATATTTCCATGTTAGTCATGTTATTAAAGAAAACAGGAAAGAAAAATATGCTTCAATCTGCATTCAGGCTCCATCAGTACTTTCTCTGGAAATGGACAGCATTTTTCATCATTAAGTCCTTTAGGACTGTCTCAGATCATTGTATTGCTACAAATAGTCAGGTCATTCACAGTTGGTCATTATACAATAGTGCTGTGACTATACAATGTTCTCCTGATTCTACTTATTTCACTTTGCATGACTACATGTAAATCTTTCCAGGTTTTTGAGAGCATCCTGCTTATCATTTCTTACAGCACAATAGGTGTAATTACATATTGTACTCCAGAATAGTTGGATCAGTTCATAGTTCCACCAACAGTACTAGTGTCTTAATTTTTCCACATCCCTTCTTACATTTGTCATTTTCCTTTTCTATCACATTAGTCAATCTGGTAAGTGTGGTATGGTAGAGTTGTTTTAATTTGCACTCTTCTAATGAATAGTGATTTAGGGCATTTTTATATAACTATAGACAGCTTTGACCACTTCTGAAAATTATCTATTTGTATCCTTCAACCATCTGTCAACTGGGAAATGGCTCTTATTTTGATAAATTTGATTAAATTCTCTATAAATTTGAGAAATAAGGCCTTTATCTGAGAAATCTGCTGTAAAAATTTTTGCATATTTATGATTATTAATTGTGACTTTCTCTCCACACTCTTCCCCTCTGACCACTACCTCCCCTCATCCAATTCCCTTCCATCAGTTCTACCTCCACATTCTCTTATATCCTTCCGCTCCTACTTTCCTGTAAAGTGAGATAAATTTCTGTGCCTACTCACTTGGGTATGTTATTATCCCTTTGAGCCAGTATGAAGGGGAGTACCATTTCATATTTCTCTTGAGTCTTGTACTTGAAAGTCATATTTTTCTACTCAGCTCTGGTCTTCTTATCAAGAAAGTTTGAAAGTGGAAGGTGGAGTCAAGATGGCAGAGATACTTGTAAAAAATGACTAAACAAATTCTAGAGCAGCGGAAGCCACAAAACGACAGGGTGAAAGAGATGTCCAGCTCAAGGTAGCCTGAAAGGTCGACAAGAAAGGTCTATCACATGGGGTATAGAACGCAGCCCACAGAGCTCAGCCAAGCCTTGAGAGCCCAGCCCAGCCTTGGTTATGCATGACTAGCAGGAAGAGGACTGAAACAGGCCTCAGGGGAGGAATCCCCAGCAGCAGCAGCAGCGGTTCTCAGATGCCTCAACCAACAAATGACAAAGACAGCGCTTTTTCACATCAGCAAGAAGGGAGCAGGGTCCTCCCCTAAGCCCAGCCCCAGGTAGCAGCAACAGCAGCAGGAACTATTTGTGGAGTCCTCGGCTTAAAATTCCTGGGGAAACTTAAGCCACTGATCTGGGTCTCAACCATGGTGGCAGCCCTGGGGTGAGGAAGAGTGCTGCCTGGCATGGTGGAGCTGGATGGAGGCTCTGGAAAGGAAACTCTACTTGCAGATCCTGGGCAGAAAAACTTTCGCAGCTCGTGGACCAGAGCGGAGGGAGGAGAAGAATAACCTCCTCTCTCCCTTGATTGTTCCACCTTGGAGGAACAGAGAACTTACAGGTCTCCAGAATATACTCCCCTCTTGACAAAGAACTCAAAAGTCAAGTAACTGGCTGGGAAAATGCCCAAAAAAGGTGAAAAAAGTTAGACTATAGAAGGTTACTTTCTTGATGAACAGGTATTTTCTTCCATCCTTTCATATAAGGAGGAACAATGCTTACCATCATGGGAAGACATAAAAGTAAAATGATTCTGTATCCAAAATCTCCAAAATAAATACGGAATGGTCTCAGGCCATGGAAGAGCCCAAAAAGGATTTTGAAAATCAAGTAACAGAGGTGGAGGAAAAATTGGGAAGAGAAATTAGAGCAATGAAATAAAATCATGTAAAGCAAGTCAACAGCTTCAAAAAAATACTGAAGAAAATAACACCTTTAAAAATAGGCTAGCTCAATTGGAAAAAAGAGGTCGAAAAAGTCAAAGAGAAGATTTCTTTAAAAAACAGAATTAGCCAAACAGAAAATGAGTTTCAAAAGCTCACTGAAGAAATTAGTTCTTTAAAAATTAGAGAAGATGGAAGCTAACGACTTTACAAGAAACCAAGAAATTACAAAACAGAACCAAAAGAATGAAAAAATAGAAGATAATATGAACTATATCACTGGAAAAACAACTGACCTGGAAAATAGATACAGGAGGGATAATTTAAAAATTTTGAGACTACCTGAAAGCCATGATAAAAAAAAAAGCCTAGACATCATCTTTCATGAAATTATCAAGGAAAAGTGCCCTGATATTCTAGAACCAGAGGTAAAAAAAAATTGAAAGAAAAACCTCCTGAAAGAGATCCAAAAAGAGCAACTCCTAGGAATGTTGTAGCCAAATTCTAGAGTTCCCAGCTCAAGGAGAAAATATTGCAAGCAGCTAGAAAGAAACAATTCCAGTATTGTGGAAATACAATCAGGATAACACAAGATCTAGCCTACATTAAGGGATCAAAGGGCTTAGAATATGATATTCCAGAAGTCAAAAGAACTAGGATTAAAACAACCACCCAGTAAAACTGAGTATAATACTTCAGGGGAAAAAGTGGTCATTCAATGAAACAGAGGACTTTCAAGCATTCTTGAAGAAAAGACCAGAGCTGAATAGAAAATTTGACTTTCAAACTCAAGAATCAAGATAAGCATGAAGGGGGAAACAGGAAAGAGAAATCATAAGGGACTTACTTAAAGTTAAAGTGCTTACATACCTACATGGAAAGATATTTTTAACTCTTGAGACTTTTCTCAGTATTAGGGTAGTTGGGGGGATTATATACATATGGACAGTTGAACAGGAAGGGATGATATCTAAAAAAAAATAAATTAAGGGGTAAGAGAGGAATATATTGGGAGGAAAAAGGAAGAAATGGAATGGGACAAATTATCATTCATAAAAGAGGCAAGAAAAAGTTTTTCAATGTAGGGAGGAAGGGGGGAGTTGAGAGGGGAATAAGTAAAGTTTACTTTCATCACATTTGGCTTAAGGAAGGAATAACATGCACACTCAATTTGGTATGAAAATCCATCTTACACTATAGGGGATAAGTGGAGGGGGGATGATGAAAGGGAAGGCAAATGGGAGGAAGAAGCAATTAGAAGTAAACACTTTTGGGGAAGGACAAGGTCAAAAGAGAGAATAGAATAAATGGTGGGCCAGGACAGCATGGAGGGAAATATAGTTAGTCTGACACAACATGACTATTACAGAAGTCATTTGCAAAACTACACATAGACTACATTGAATTGCTTGTCTTCTTAGTGGGGATGGGTGGGGAGGGAGGAAGGGAGAGAAGTTGGAACTCAAAATTTTAAGAACAAATGTTGAGAAATGTTTATGCATACAACTGGGAAATAAAAAATTACAGGGAATGGGGTATAGAAATTTATCTTGCCCTACAAGACAAGAAAGAAGATGGGGATAAGGGAAGGGAGAGGGGTTAGAAGGGAGGGCAGATTGGGGGAAGGGCTAATCAGAATGCACAGTGTTTTTGAATGAGGGGAGGGGAGAGATGGGGAGAAAATTGAAACTAAAAATTTTGTGGAAATTAATGTTGAAAACTAAAAATAAATAAATAAACATTTTTTTAAAAAAGAAAGCTTTAAAGTCTTCTATTTCATTAAAATAACCATTTTTATAATCCCTGAATCCTATTCAGTTTTGCTGGGTAGGTGATTCTTGGTTATAATCCTAACTCTTTTGTCCTCTTGGAATATCATATTCCAAGGCTTCTGATCCTTTAACATAAAAGCTGCTAAATCTTGTGTTATCCTGACTGTGCCTCCATGATTCTTTCTGGCAGCTTACAGTATTTTCTCCTTGATCTGGGAGACATGGAATTTGGCTAAAATATTCCAGGGAATTTTCACTTTTGGATCTCTTTTAGAAGGTGATTGGTGTCCCAACCTTCAAGTTTTCTGTGTATCTATTTTTCAGAAGCAATTCTGGGGAACTGTAAGTTTTTGGCTCTTTCAAATTGATATGATCCGTGGAGAGGTGTGTTTTCTACTCTCCTGTACTGTGCACTGGTTTGTGAGCAACCACAAGCATTCTTTTCAACCCTGCAACTGTAACTAAGGTCCCTGCTTCCCTGTGGCCACAAGCTCTAATTTACTAGTGTACATCTTCACCCTGGGACTAAGACCCAGGATTACAACCCAGATCCAAGCATGGGCAATGAAAGAGAGCTCTGTCCCTGGTCCCATCAAAGGAACCCCTGCAAATCTCCTTCTGATCCGCTGTCTGATCAACCCCTAACCACTGGTGGGCTCAGAGGTCTGGAAACTACCGCTGGGTTGTCCCAATACCCACAGCTGGTTTGCTGGTGGGCTATCTACACTGGACCATGTTCTACTCTCACCAAAGTGTAGCAGACCTTTCCTGCCAATCTTCTAAGTTGTCTTAGGCTACAAAGTTATTTCACTCTGTCCTGCTGTGAGTTCTGTCAATCCAAAATTTTTTTTTGAAACATTAATTAAAATCATTTTAAGGATTTGGTGGAGAGCTCAGGAGGTGTTCTTGCCTTTTGTTTGCTAACTTTGTTCTGCCCTGAAACTATCTACTCTTGAGACCTTATTCATATGAGGTATCAGTCTGACTCAAAGAGAATCTGACCTCTATTAAACGTGTAGAAAACTATTGGAGAACTGAGCATTAAATCACTTTCTCTTGCTGGTTCATCCTATCTATACTTCCCAACTGTGTGAGGTCCCTATGACTCTAAGATTTCCTACTCTTCCCTCTTTCAACTCTCTTATGTTGACTTTATCTTTTCCCATGGGTTTAATAATTATTTCTCTATAGATGACACCAGTTCTATATATCTAGCTCTAGTCTATCCCTAACGTTTTATTTCCTTATCATCAGTTTCTCAATGGGCATTTCAAACTGTATATCCTAGAAATATCTCAAATTCAACACTTCCAAAAAGAACTCATTCTCTTTCTCCTAAACACTCACCTTTTTTTTTAAACTTTCTCACTCTCTCAAAAGTACCAACACTCTTTTAGTGTTCGTTACACTGGCATTCCCTTCAACTCCTCATTCACCCTATATCCCATCAGTTATCAAGTTTTGCTGATTCTACCTCAGAGTAACTGTTACAATTGGTCTTTGTATCTTAAAACAGATACTAGCTCAGGCCCCTCATCACCTCTTGTCTAGATTACTGACTCCTAACTGGCCTTCCTGCCTCAAGACTCCAACTGATCCTACAGGGAAAATAAGCAAAAATGATATACAAAGTTAGAATCTCTGACTCCAGTATTTTTTCCACTAATACAAATATATATATATATAATATATTTACATATACACACATATACATATATACATACCTATGTATCTGTATATCTATGATATCCTACTCCTATATTATAAGCTCCATGGAGATAAAGTCTATGCCCTACTTAAAATCTTCATTTATCCCTAAAATATGAGATTCTTAATGTCTGTCAAATTTAATCTCTGAATGGTTACCAACTACATTGATCAATGTTATTAAAACAATCAACACATAATCTGCAATCCTTTCTACATTAATTATCTATGCTCTCTAGTGAAGGTTGGGCTACTAAGACCTAATTCATTTTTAAACTACCTTTTAAGCTTCTTACATCATGATTATTTGGTTTCCAGACTTCCTAACAGGAATAAAATTGATACCATGGACATCTGCATTTGCTTAATAGTTTAAAAAGTACTTTAACATGAGTTATCACATCTGATGCTCACAACAATCATGTGATATAGACAGGG
Organism: Potorous gilbertii; assembly: GCA_028658325.1. Classification (NCBI taxonomy): domain Eukaryota; kingdom Metazoa; phylum Chordata; class Mammalia; order Diprotodontia; family Potoroidae; genus Potorous; species Potorous gilbertii. The sequence goes on along the minus strand of CM053772.1, from coordinate 208,060,330 downwards.
CAGATATTATCACTTTTTAGTAAATGAGGCTCAGTGACTTGGGTCACTTGTAAATAACAGAGACAGTTCTTAAATACAGTCATTTGATTTTTAATCCAGTGCTCACTCTATTACTCCATGCTGGCTCAAATGCTGCCATTGGCATACTTCTACTGATTGAGGCAGAATCACCAAGGCAACTCTATGTCAATTCAACACTTATACAAACAGAAAGATCTGTTTTATTCCCTCAGTTATTGTACTTATACTCCTATTGCCGAGCATAGGATCTGGCAACAAACTGAATGTTGAAAGGAATATGAAAGCCTGAGCAAGAAACTGAAGCATTTTCACAGCTCTCTGTTAAAGACAGTAGGTTCCAAAGAGAAAAGGAGAATTGGAAAACGAAAGGTTGCTTAAGAAGATGGTATCTAAAACACAATGTGGATTTCTGGGTCACTATATAATGTAAAGCAGATATTATGCCACTTAAGAAAGTTATTGAAAATGTTTTTCAGGCATCTAAAGAATCTAATCGAGAAGACTTCAAACAGAAAAAGAGATAAATGCCTACATATAAGCTAGTAATTTACAGAAAAAATACTAAAAATTAAATCAGCAAACAAGTATATTTCAGATGTTTATCTACAAATACATAAAGAACGGGGAACAAGAAAGGTAAACTTGAGATCCTAATTTAAGTAAGGATATAGGATATCATAACATAACCTCATGATTATGACCTCAAAACAATAAGGAACCAAATTCCTTGACTGTGGCTCTACAAGGGTAAAAAGGAAAATATATGTAAGTTATAAGGAAAGGACAAGCAGCCCTGCATATTAAATACTGAAATGAGGAAGTCCAGGGAGTGGAGGAGAGGGAGTGGGATAAACAATAAGAAAAATATTTGTGTGACACTCAGGAAAAGAAAGAAGAAAAGTGACAACGGGTTGGGACTAAAGTAAAGTCCATTAGGATGGAATTAAAAGTTATAGTTTGTCAGGTAAGAAGACTGGAAAATGGCTAAACCTAACGTTAAGGCACACGAACATAATGGAATACTACCACCCACTGTAAGAAACAATGAAAATAATTCATACAAAGATGCATGAAAAGATTTATATGAAGAAATGCAAAATGAATATATGTGTATATGAAGAATGACTATAATAATGCTAAAGTTAAGAATAATAGCTAGCTTTTATGGAGTTTTGTTTTGCAAATATGTTACCTCACTTGTCAACCTGGGCAAGATGGGGAAACCCAGCCTTGGGGAAAAAAAAAGAACGAGCTTGATCTTAAGAAAGACATAAGAAGACACCTCCTCCTACACCATTACACAGTTGGTTTACAGGTGTGGAACCCTATATATAGTATATGTAGTGTTTTGGGTTTTTTTATGTTAATCGCTTTTCTTGATTTCTTTTCTTCTTTTTATCAAAGGTCTTTGTTATAAGATATGGCTCTGGTGCTTGTGAGGATGTGAAATCCAGGTGACACAAAACCAAAAAAGATATTAACAAAAAACTTTAAAACAAAGAAGAAATACAAACCACATCTTAGAAGACTGAAGAAACTGACATATGTGACTGTAAAATAGTGATCTTTGAAAGATGACAGATAATGTGAGAAGTACCACAAAAGTGGAGGAAGGCAAAATCATGTCTAGTTGGTCTGTTTTTTGGGGTTTTTTTTTAAAGTGTGAGGGGCACAGGGGTGTCTGCTAACTACAGGATGCGGACCTTGATGAGGGCAAAATTCTACAACTTTATAAGGTGACTGAATACTGAGAAAAAGGAATGATGATCACGAAGAACCAGCATGGTTTCATTAAGAATGTTATACCAGATTAATCTCATTTCCTTTTTAAGACTGGGTTACTGTAACGTACCAGAGAAATGCTAGAAATACAGATTTTGGCAAAGCATTTGACAAAATCTTTCATGAAACCCTTGTAGTCACAATAGAGAAACATGGGCTAGACAACAACAGTTAGGAAACTTTGACCTAGGACAAGTTCTGCCATTAATTAATTAGCTTTGCAACCTAGATCAAACCATTTAACTTTTTCTGGCCTATCCTTAATGTCTACACTTGCAAAATGAGAGGATTAAAATAAATTATCTCCCAGTTTCTTTCCAGAGGAAAAGTGGCTTCATGAATAGAGTCTTGGTCTTGAAATCAGAAAGACTCAGGTGCGATTACCCATACGTCTGTCATTTACTAGCTTAGAATACCTGGAAAATATCATCTCTATGTTCCTTGGGCAATTCCTTAGGGCTTAAGTTGGTCGTCTGTTTGTCTTGGTGAAAGAAGTTTACATTCTAGATGTTTCCAATAATTACAGAATTTGAGACCTTCTAGGTATTCCTTTAAGGTCTTTCTAGCTCTAAAATTCTAAAGCTCTAGGACCATTTATAGTTATTTGCAAACTATTTGTATGAAGTCTTCCGGCATCTAAAAATTTTGCTACCTTGCCTGGATAAAAGAATTAAATGGCATGAATGGATTTCAAATTTAGTATAAATATAGTCTTAAATACCATCTTTAGGGATAGCAAAATCAGATTCTTGAATTTACTGAAACATTCTCCAAATACACTAAGTAACTTCTAAGTTTCATCTATCTACCTGGAGCTCACGGTTTAACAAAAAATATAATTTTGATGAGTATACAACAGTATTGAAATCATCCCATTAAAGCTCCACCTGGACTTCTTAAAATATCTCTTTATGGGAAAAGTGATTTGGAATTTCAAAAATCTCCTTAGATAGGATTCCTTTATACAATGTACCATATGCTTTGAATTCCTAGAATCTATAATATGGCAAATAAGACAACAACTGACTGGAGATAGAAATCTCATGAGAACAAAGAGAAGTCTTGGTTATCTAGTGTTTCTATGTATGTAGAGTGGTTGCACTAATGTAGGTTTCTTGGCTTCTTCCATGACAATGTTGGGGTACTGTGTTGGTTAGGGAGTCATAGTATTAAAAATCAGTTCACTATGATAGGTTTGACATTTCCTCAAAAGTAAGACCTTAGAAATTAAAAAGTCGACTATCTGTTCAAATTCAAAATTAATATAGCATTAATTTTTTTAAAAAAATAATAAAATTAATAGCATTAATTTTTTAAAAAAATAATAAAATTATAGCTATTAGTAGAAAAGGAAACTTCAAATTGTAAGTGCTATATTTCTAATTAATATTTTTAAATAGTTGAATTAGAAAAATACCTCTTTTGATTTTTCCTCTTTGGTGAATCTTCCAAATTTTTCTATCATTTCAGCCACAAATAAAACATCCATTTTGTCAGAGAAATTTGCTGCTTCCACAGTGTAAGCCAAAAGCTGCCTAGCTGTAGCCACAGCATTGGTAAGATTGAGGGGCATCTAAATACGAAACAAATAATATATTTAGCTACTCAAGAATGCCAAAAAAAAACCCATTACTGCAGTATTAAAACAAATTTTAAATTCCTGCCTTTCAACTCCAAAAACGACATTACAAGAAAATACTTTACAATTTACTCACCATGATCAATAACTTTACACCTATAAGATAAATGAGAACCTCTGGAAAATAATAGTTCTTTGTTTTTAAAATCTGTTTTACTGATGCCTTTTGCCTTTACATCACAGTCATTTCTCAACTTCCTCTAAAACAAACTCTCCATTGGAACAAAGAAAAAGAACTAGGTAAAAATATCCTACATGGCAAACCAATCTGATGTATACAACAGTTTATCCTAGTAGTCCCACCTACTTAAGTACCTACAAGAAGAAGTATCCTTCATTGTCTGCTTTCTGGAAACTTTCACTGGTGTTTCAGTTACTCAAGATTTAACTTCCCCTTAGTAATCTTTTCATTTATATCCTTAAAGTCACTGTCTACTACTCTATTAGTTCTACTTATTTTCTTCAGCATCAGTTCACATAAATCTTTCCATTTTCTCTGAAATCCTCATATCTATCATTTCTATTTAACAATAATATTCTATTATTAATATAATTTAGTACAAGTTTTGTTTCAGGCGTTTTCCAACTGATGGTGACAGATTTTTTTTTCAATTTTTTTTACAACCACAAAGAATACTGTTATCAGTAACTTAATAGATACATGACATTGCTTTTCTGTCTCCAACTTGCTTAGGGCATATTATCTACAATGTGATCACTGGTTCAAAGGGTATAGATAGCTTATTTACTTTTCGTGAGTATGTCCAAGCTGAAATCTAGAAAAGTTAGGCACTTCACAGCCTAATCAAGAGTGTATCATTAGTATATTTTTTCCAACAATCTATCCAATATCAACTGTCTCCATTTGTACATAAAATTAGTGACTTGGAACACATTTTCATGTAGCCGTTTACTGACTGGAATTTTTTTTTAATATTCTTCAAATTCTTCAGCCTATCTCTTAGCTGAGTGATAGGGTTCAAGCCTTTCACACAACTTCCCAAGTCATTTAAGGCATAAAAGGGCCAAGCCCATCAGGAGTTATCATCCCTCAGACTGCTGTATCAGTCAGCATCCCCTTCTGACAAGGCACATTTCCATATAGATAAAGTATGTTGCATCTACATCGACTAGAGGTGTACTGCGTATTCTTTCCATGTTACTACCATGAATGTCACATTTTCTTCAAAGACTGAGCCTGAACCATCCAAGTGGCTGGCTTCAAGTCTGGCACAGAATACTGACTATACCTAGCCCAGAATGACAGGAGGTGAGAGGAAAGGAAGGGAAGGGAGGGGAGAGGAGGGAGAGGGAGTGGGAAAAGAAATTTGGGAAGTTTAGAGTAGAAGCTGATTTGAGAGGAAAAATTCTTGCAAAATAGTAAAGAACCCTAACAACAATTGGCAGTTTTTACAATTAAAACAATATAGGCAATGTATAGGAAGCGATGAGTACGTTAATACTGCAGCTCAATTTGCTGCATGAATTTTACTGTACCAAAATTGTTTTGCAAAAAGTTTTTGCCAGGTCATAGAGCATATGACCCAAGGTTGTAGAGCAAAAATAATCCAAACTCACTGAATAATTTGTTGAAGAAAAGAGATTATCTTTTTCCTTACTATTCTGAATAAAATGTTGCACACTATGGTGAATTTTTATGTGATAGGGTTTCACAGGTATCATGGCAGCCTGAAGTATTTTCAAAATAGGTCCACAAAGACCCAAAGCAAAGAGACTCATGCACTACTCAAATTACACTTACCTTAAAATTGTTGAATCTACAGAGTTATAATTGCATTTGGACATTTGGAAATTTTGTGGTTAGGAAACATTTTTACATAGAATGAAAAAAATTGGTGTTTCTTCATGCAGAAAATTTATCATCCACTATAAAGAACTGGACGCACGAATGCTTTGAGATTTTACTCAGTAGAGAAATCAACTTGTACATAAACAGGTATATGAATAACAGTGTTAAACTAAGCTAAATTGATGGAACCTGATTCAGAAATAATTGAGGCCCAGGCATAAGGAAAACAAACTTTTTTAATCGAAGTTTCATTATTATTAGTTTCATCTATCATGAAATTTTCCTAAGTACCTGCCCAGGGACCAAGCCTTGCTTCAGGAGATGTGAAAATAAACAAAATCAGATCAACAGTCTCTGCAGCTCACCCAGTACCACAGATGACACATTCCTCTGTAACTCACACACAAACAAAATTAGCATGAAGTAATTTTGGACAGAAGGCAGTGGTAGCTGAGCATAGAGAGCCAGGCAAAAGGTGTATTTAAGCTGCACTTCAAAGGAGGCTAAGAATTCTAGGAACAGAGATGAGAAGGGTAAGCCCTGCAGGAAGGATGCTAAAGTTTAATACATATTATATATGAAGATCTGTGGGAATTAAAGTCTGACTGAAATGATCCTTGTAAAGCTAGATCATAAGTACCATAGAATCATTTGAGGAAAAAATTCTTATTTATTTGGATCAGATGAAAATGCTCCAAAAACTTTAATGAAAAATATATCAACTACCTGATTAAACATATACAGAACTCGGGTGACATCATTTGCATACTGGCATCGGGAATAGTCGTCTTCTGCCCAAAAGCCCCCTCTGTCACATCTGCGCCAAGCTTTTCTCTCATCTTGTGGGTTTCCAGGATAAATACCACTGCCGGGAGTGTTACGAGTACACAGTAGGTAGGCAGTAATGCCTGCCAATGTTCTAGGCCACCTGGAGATTTGAGGGCAAAAAGATTAGACGAAATTTACATAAAAAGGGTAGAAATGAAGAAAATCAAGCACCATGACAACAAGTAAAAGCCATTTTAGACCTAAACATAATAACGATGAAAAAAAGTCACTTTGACTACACTTCTCAAACTATATATTATATTTATTTTAATATTTCTAAACGGACTGGATTCTAATCTGTGCCCAAAAGAATGGATGGGGGGGATTAGTAGTGGGGGAGGAAGTAAAGCCTCTCTTTCCCGGGCTGGAAGTGCACTGGCACTCACAAGCTCAATGGCTCTGAACCTTCCTTATATGTCCTACTTGAGCCACTTTGATTTTCCTCTTTGGCAGCTGGGTCCCCCAAAATCCCACCCAGACATTTACCATAATGGTGCAGATGCCCAAAAGTCTGAGCCCACTGGAACTCTGAACTCCTAAACTCAAGCAATCCATGAACCTGAGCTTCCCAAGTAATAGGCCCTAGAAGTAAACACCACTATTGCTAGTTACAACAGATTTCTAAAGTGCCTGCTGACAAAAAAGGAAAATTTAAGATAATCACCTAGAAAAAAATGCTTTTTGGTCAGAAAGCAATGAAATGAATGGAATTATGTAGAATATATAATTATCATGACAGGCAACATATTGAGCTGGATAGAGAAAGAGCTGGACTCAAGACTGTGGTTTGCATGGAGCTATGTAACTATTGACAAGTTACTAAATGCTTTGAAAACAGGGCCTGTGTCATATCTATCTATGTCCTCAGTGCCTAGCATACCATCCTTCACTTAGTAGCAATTTAAAAGATATTGCATGAATTAAATTAAATGACATAAATATAACTTATTATTCTGGAAAGGTAAAATGTTAATATTCTACTGACAGTGTGAGAGGAAAAAGACAGCAAATGCACAGAGACTTTGTTTCATTGCTAGAAAAGGGAAAAATACTTGACAAATAACAAAGTATTAACTAAGATCATTTAGAAATGACTTTGAACTTGTTTTGTATGATGAGAATACCATCAATCAGGGTCCATTCCACATAGAATGAGTTAGTTTGTTTTTTTTTGTTTTTTCCCTAAAAAGCTGTCCCTACAAATTGACTGGTCTGGCGTAATGGGGTTCTAGCTTTTCACCCAGTTTCCCAAGTCAATTAAGGCATAAAAGGGCAAGTCCATGAGGAGTTATTGTCCCTCAGACTGCTGTACTAGTCAATATCCCCTGCCAAGGCACATTTCCATATAGATAAAGAATGTTGCATCTACCTGAGCCAGAGGTATGCTGAATATCCTTTCCACGGTACTACTAACAGAGTCTATGCTATGAATGTCACATTTTCTTTAAAGCCTGAGCCTGAACCATTCAACTGGTCTGTTTCAAGTCTGGCCCAGAACACTGGCTATATCTAGTACAGATTAACATAAAAGTAGCCATTTTTTGAACATGTAACTCAATAACAACAAGTAGACAAACATATTAAACTTAGTGATGTTTCCCAATGCTGATAGCATGGATTAGGAGAAAGCATTAGTGGTGCTTGGGATGAGGGAATCCATCAGTATGGGGCTACAATGATATCCCAAATAGAAGTGGCTGTTGGCAATAAATCAAAGTGAAAGGTTGGGTAAAACTCCAGCCCCAATTCAAACAACTCAGCAGTGAAACTGATAAAGACAGGAAAATGAGTAAACAATGTAGAAAAGATGAAAATGAAATGATTATATGGTGAAGGACCAGTGCCTCAAAAAAATTCCCTGAAGAAAGCAGTATCAATAGGATGATTACAACCAAAAAAGGAAAAGAAAAGAAAAAAGGCAAGAAATAGAAAGAAACATTAGAATGGTTCCCAAGAGAGAATCAAATTTAAAAATAAAGATGGATAGAAGACCAAAAATTGGTTACCAAAGAAGAAATGTTTTTAAGTTTAAGTCAGGTAAGTAGACAACTTAGATCTTATGATAGAAAATCTCTCTAAAACAACAGTTTCTTTAGATATGAGAAATGCTCATTTATAACTCAAACATAAAGAAGACAAATATTTGTCTGAACAGAATCAAAAGACAACAACACTGGAAGAATTCTATTCATGGTAAATTAATTTGAGGAGACAATGCTAGATTACAAGTCTCCCAAAAGAACTAGATAAAATTAAATGATCTAATACTAAGGAAACTTCCAAAAATCCTTAGAAATGGAGGGTAAGTTACAGATCAAAGTAATAGGTCATCATAGAGAAATAAATTTAACCTATCAAAAAGAGAAGTCAAACTTCAGTACTTCAACCTCAAACAAAAAAATAAGTAGAAAATCCATGAGTCTTTCATCTACAAAGCAAATTCAAATTCAAACTGTTCAAGACTATTCCTCATTTAAGAAGAATCAAAAGCAAAAAAAAACTAATAAATTCCAGATTTAAACATAACTACATACTTTAAAGAATGAACAAATGATAAAGGAAAGGTATTGTAAATCTTATTTTGACTAACAAGAAGCTGGTTGTTGAAGTTAAGATGGAACCCATGCAGTAGGAGTAGCTGATGTTCCACCTAAGAATTCATAACAGAATTGAGAAAAGAAAGGTAAGACTAACATGGCTCTAAATTCTGGGATTGAGAAATTCGAAGAAAGTGTAGGTAAGGATACAATGTTCTAAAATCCTACAAGGAAATTAAACGCACAAACACAAAAAATGGGAAACTCATGAATCATATTCTGAAAATTAAAAATAAATTCTAAAATAAAGGAAAAAAGTGACCTAAAGAGACCTGTCTGGAAACACAGGGAACTTCTTAATCAATGCAGGTATGAAAAAGAAAAAGACTGAAGACAGAAGAAAAGGCAGGTAAGGGCGGATGACTACAAAAGCAGTAATGTTCCTGCAAGAATAAGTGCTGGAACACCAAAGCACAAAATGAGCCAAGAGGCTAGGTGGAAAAGTCATAAACAACAAAAAAGTTGCAACAGCACCTCAGGAATCGCTTACTTGATTACAAAGGACTGAGGAACGGGAGCAAAGGAAACAGGTGCAACAGGTACAAAAGCTTTTTCCAAAAGCCTAAGTTTGGCTGAGAAAGGAAAAATGAGGATAGGTGGCTAAATTCAAGCAAAGGACTTTTTAAGGATAGGAGATGGAGACCTGGGCATATGTGGAGGCAAAAGAGAAGGAATTATCAGAAAAGGAAATAGTGACAATTAAAAGATATATGAGTAACGACTGAGAAGGAAATATGCTGAAGAAGTCAGACGGGAATGGGATCAAATGAACATGCAGAAAGAGGATTTAGCCTTGGCAAGGAAACAGTCTACCTCATTATCAGATACATACCAAAAATACGATTAACACCTCATTATCAGATACATACCAAAAATACGATTAACACTATGAAAACTAGTGAAAACACTACCTCATTATCTGATACATACCAAAAATACGATTAACACTATGAAAAATAGTAAGTTACAAGTGTTAATGCTCTAAAGAATATATGTAAAAAAAATTTACATAATGTTATGACAAATTTAAAAGGAACAGCAAGTTGTACACAATTGATTCCAGTTTCATGTGCAACCATCTTTTTTATACTATATTACAGAAATGCTTATTTTATTCCATAAACTAAAAATAAATAAGCAGATATTATATTATATAACATATTATATAACATATATATTATATAACATACTACATAATGCCTTATAACTATCATGTAATAATATAATAGCATAAGATATTGCATAATATATACATATACATGCACATACACATATATATGTGGGGGGCTGAGTGTGTGTGTGTGCACGTAATATGGTATGTTTGGGAGAAAAGTATTATTTTAGCTCAGGGGACAAGGACAGAAATGCAACAGTGACAGGGAAATGGAGCATTTCCAGTCACAAGGAATCTTGTGAACAAAGCCACAGTAGCAGGAAAATATGAAGTGTGGCTGGGGCCATCAAATAATCTAATTTGCCTGAGGCATAAGTAGTATGACATATGGCTAGAAATCAGGTTGTGGATGGCCTTGAATATAATGCAAAGAAATATGAACTACATTCAAAGACAACAAACACCAGGCTCTGATGTGAAGGACAGAGTCAGGAGTGATACTAGAATGAATACATGTAGATTGGAAGACTTGTTAGAAAGCTACTGTAATACTCCAGATAAGTAGTTGCCAGGACTTACGTTAGACAATAGGAAAAGAGGAAAAAAAAAAAAACAAGGTTTAAAACAATTTATCCAACTGGCTTTATCCTTATATTAAGAAATACAGAGCCAACCATTCTGGAGAGCAATTTGGAACTTTATAGCCCCAAAGGGCTATAAAACTGTACATACCCTTTGATCCAGCAACACCACTTCAAGATCTGTAACCCAAAGAGATTCAAAAAAAGGGCAAAGGACTTACATGTACAAAAATAGTAATAGCAGCTCTTTTTTGGTGGCAAAGAATTGGAAACTGAGGGGATGTCTATCAATTGGGAAATGGTTAGACAAGTTGTGGCATATGATTGGGATGGAATATTACTGCGATACAAGAAATGACAAGCAGGACGTTTTCAGAAAAACCTGAAATGCTGTCAAGTGAAATAAGCAAACCAGGAGAATGTTGTACAGAGAAACAGTAATATTGTACAAAGAGGAACTGTGAATAACTTAATCTCAGCAATACAAAGATCCAAGACAATTCTGAAGGACTTACGATAAAAAACATTATCCATCGAATACTATCTGAATACAGACTGAAGTATACTATTTTTCTCTTCTTTCATTATTTTTAAAATGATCAGTAAGATAATTTTTTTTACATGACTGCACATATATAACCTATATATCAGGTGGATTATCATGTCAAGGAAGGGGGAAAGAAGGGAGGGAGAGAGAGAATTTGGAACTCAAAATCTTTTTAAAAATGTAAAAAATTGTTTTAACATGTAATTGGGGAAAAATAAAATATTTTTTTTTAAATACAGGAGTTATCATTCATATAATGAATAGCCTTGGGTTTCTTATGATTTCAAGGACCATACAGTCACTAAGTTGTAATAAAGTACAATAATGCTATATGCTAAAGTACAGTAGTACTAAAATACAACCCAAAGTAGATTCTCAGTTTACATAATGCCACAACTTCCTCTGGTTGAACAAATTTAGTTGTAATACTGAAACAATTTATAAGCAACCTGTGACCTCAATAAATTATGATTTCAAAATACAACAATCCAACAATAATAAATGAGTGCTTTAACAGGAAATGGCTTTACTTACTTCAAGCACTAAAATACGATATGATTGATCTTTAAAGACAAAGAAAATAACTTTAAACTAATACCCAAGGCAGGGCAGAGTAAGAGCAAAACATAGTATTTCAATGACTTCATCGTGACTAACCTGAAATCCCCTTTATTGTTTATTATCCTCTCTGGAGGACAGTACTGGGCAGAGCTTTCTAATACCACAATGTCCACCGTTCTGCTGTTGTTCCCACGGCGGGTTTGCACATGACAGCCCCAGTTTCCAGTGGATCCTGCCTGAATGTTTGAAATAGTTAAGGCACTGCAGAGAGAAATTAAGGACAGACACACACACATAGAATATGATTAGTCATCATCAACAAAGTCATTGACAAAGTAAATTCTATAAAATACCAATGCTAAAAGGAAAAAAGCTGCCAGTTGTGAAACAAAATAAAAGAAAAATAACTTGTTTGAAGTTATAACCGGCACATCAAGAAAAGGGAGGAGGGAAGGAAGAAAAGTACTCAGAAGAAACAGAAGGTTTTCCTAAAAATCTTACCAATTAATCATAAACAACTAAAATGTCTATCTTTTATATTCTTTCTTACATATTAAATATTTTCTAGTCTGATTTTTTTTTGCCCATCACTGTCACTTTCCAGATAACAACCTATATAAATACTCAGAATCAGGGGCGGAGCCAAGATGGAGGAGTAGAAAGACAAACATTTGGTAGCTCCGAACCCACAGCCCATGGATTTCCTCTAAAAAGAACTCCCAACAAATTCTGGAAAGCCACACAGCAACACAGTGAAGGAGATTTCCGTTCCAGAGAGCCCTGAAAAACCAATCCCAAAGGTCCATCGCACACCAGACGGGAGCAGAACCCTCCCCTGCCCTGGCCACGTGGCACAGAGAGGAGCGAGCAGATCCGAACAGGCATCAGGAACGGAATCTCCAGCAGCCAGGAAGGTGCCTCCACCCACAGACTCGCAGGTCAGTGAGAGAGATGGGCTGAGAGGGGAGCGGGGTGTCTCCGGGACTCAGGCCCCCTTGGGAGGCAGCAGCAAAGGCAGCGGCAGAGGCAGCAGGTGGCCAGAGGCTCCTGGAGCAGGCAGGAGCTAGGCAGCAGCTCCATTACAGAAGGTCTCTGCATAAACCCCCTGAGGGAACTGAGCCTGGGGGGCAGCCCTGCCCCCACCTGAGTACCAGTAATTAAGCTCCCATTGAATAGCAGCCAGGCCTGCCACCAAAAGCCCTGAGGCTGGGGAGCAGCATTTGAATCTCAGAACCCAAGCACTAGCTGGACGGATCTAGGCTAGGGGTGGAGAGGACTCTCAGAAGTCAAGTAACTGGCTGGGAAAATGCCCAGAAAAG
>CM053772.1:208019525-208047031 GCA_028658325.1 Potorous gilbertii | reverse complement strand
AGGCCTCTGTATCCCAAATATCTGAAAGAGATACCCCATGGGCTCAGGTCATGGAGGAGCTCAAAAAGGATTTTGAAAATCAAGTCAGACAGGTGGAGGAAAAACTGGGAAAAGAAATGAGAGAGATGCAAGAAAAGCATAAAAGAACAAGTTGGAGGGTCTTGTGTAGTAAAAGAAAAAGTTGTCCATTTAGCTCAGGAGAAAAGCTGGCAAAAGAAGTGTGTATACAACCATTGTACAGACCCAGCCTAGATGCCATGGCAATGATTGCCAGAAGGGTGGGGGAGGAAAATGTAACAAAGTCAAAGTTGGAAAGCGAAACAACGCTAGAGGGAGAAGAGGCAGAAGAAGCATGCCCAATGCTTCAGGAGAACCAAGGGGACAACATGGTGTTTGGGAGATAATTGAGGATTTTACTTAGCAGGAGGTCACGGATAGTTATCACATCAAAGTCAACTTCTATCTAGACCCTCTATTTATGTATTAAGGGCCAGATGGATTTACAAGTGAATTCTACCAAACATTTAAAGAACAATTAACTCCAATACTATATAGATTTTTTGAGAAAACAGGTGGAGTCTTACAAAATTCCTTTTATGATACAAATATGGTACTGATACCTGAACCAGGGAGAGTCAAAACACAGAAAGAAAATTATAGACCAATTTTCCTAATTAATATTGATGCAAAATTTTTAAATAACACATTAGCAAAGAGATTACAGCAATTTATCATAAGAATAGTATATTATGATGACATGATATTTATACCAGAAATGCAGTTTAGTTCAATATTAAGAACTGACCATATGAATAATAAAATCAACATAAATCACGTGATCATCTAAATAGATGCAGAAAAAGTTTCTGACAAAATACAGTACCCGTTACTATTAAAAATATGAGTGGGCAAAGGAATAAAGGGAGTTTTCCTTAAAAGATAAGTATTATCTGTCAAAACCATCAGTAAGTATCATCTGTAGGATAATAAGATCAGGGGTGAAACAAGGATGCCCATTATCACCACCATTATTCACTATTGTGCTAGAAATGTTAGCATGAGCAATAGGAGAAGCAGAAGGAATTGAACTGGCAATGAGGAAACAGAACTACCATTCTTTACACATAATATGATGATATACTTAGAGAATCCTGGAGATTCATCTACAAACTACTTGAAATAATTAACTACTTTAGCAAAGCTATTTGCTGTGTCCATCCTTTGTTGTCGAAGAAGACCATGCCATTAGAGAAATGATGACAGGACTTTCACTTGACTTTGTTTTGACTGAGGGAGGGCTGTGCAGGTCACCAGCCTCACTTGTCCTCCAGAGTCATCTGAATACAGTGACCAGATACTCATCAGGATGACTGGAGATGACCCAGGATGCTCTGGGAGACCTTGGCCCCTTTAGACCAAGTTCTATTCAGATATTCACTTAGGGTGAAGCAACACCCATTCAGAGAATAGGCCTGGTTAAGAAGTAGGCAGGGCATGGCCCCTTTAAGGAGGTAAAGAAAAATAAAGGCATCAGGCTGGCAGGGAAACAGCAACATTTACTATTGATAATCACTCTGAAGCCAGGAGGGTTCAGACTATTTAGCAACTGGTGAATGTGTCTTATTTTTGTTTTGTTTTTTTGGTTATTTTTACAAATTTGGATCAGTTTCCTTTATACTTAAGAAATGAGGCCTTTATAAGAGAAACTTGTTGCAAAAATTTTCCCATAGTTTCCTGTTTTCATTCTAATTTTGGTTCATTAGTTTCGTTTGTGCAAAAGCTTTTTTTAATTTCAAGTAATAAAAATTATCTATTTTACTTCCTGTGATTTCCTCTATCTCTTGTTTGTTCATAAACTCTTCCCTGACTCAGAGATCTGGCCAATCCCCTCTGCTATCTGCTTCCAAGTTTTTGGAACAAAAACTCAATATTTAACAAAAACTGCCAGGAGAACTGGAAAACAATATGGCAGAACTAAGTATAGACCACATCTTACACTGTATACCAAGATAAGGTCAACATAGGTACATGATTCAGACATGAAGCAAGCTATGAGAGCAAGGAGTAGTTTACCTAGAGAAAAGGGAAGAATTTATGAGCAAACAAGAGATACAGAACATCATTATGAAATACAAAATGGATAATTTTTATTACATTATATTAAAAAGTTATTGAACAAAAAATCGAATGCAACCAAGATTAGAAGGAAAGCAGAAAGCTAGGGAACAGTTTTCAGAGCCAATATTTCTGATAAAAGTCTTCATTTCTCAAATATATAGAGAACTGGCTCAAATTGAGAGTACAATTCATTCCCTAATTGATAAATAGTCAAAGGATATGAACAGGCAGTTTTCAGATAAAAAATTTAAAATTATCTATAGTCACATGAAAAAAATGTTCTAAAGCACTATTGATTAGAGAAATGCAAAGTAAAACATCTCTTACGACAGAAAAGGAAAATAATAAATGTTGGATCAGATGTGGCAATTGGGACACTAATGCAATGTTGGTGGAGTTGTGAACTGATTCAGCCATTCTGGAGAACAATTTGGAACTATGACCAAAGGGCAATAAAACTGTGCATACTCTTTGATCCAGCAATACCACTGGATACACCTATATCCCAAAGAGATCATAAAAAAGTGGAAAGGATCCACATGTACAAAAATATTTATAGCAGCTCTTTTAGGGCATGGCAAAGCATTGGAAATTGAGGGCTTGTCCATCAACTGCAAAATGGTGAATACTTTATTCCTTTTTGGTTTTTGTTTCTCGTGGCTTTTCCTCTTTGTTCTGTTTCTTTTTTCACAACATGGTTAATGTGGGAATATGTTTATCAGATTGCTTTGCTGTCTTGGAGAGGAGGAACAGTAGAAAGAAAAAACCTGGAACTAAAATTTTATAAAAAAGAATTAATGATGAAAAGTATCTTAACATGTAATTGAAAAAAAAGAACACTATTCCCCACAAAAAAAGGAAAAAAACTGAAATACACACACAAAATGCAAGCTACCAAAGCCAAAAGGTCCAATCTAGATTGCAACTCTAGATTTAGGCAGTGTTGATCTAATTTCTATCAAAACAGTACAAAGTTAACTTTAACATGCAGTTTTATATCTATGATTTATGAATTCTGAAAATGAATGTAGATTTAAGGTCCCTGGTACATGATATTCACCTTTTTTATGTCTTATTCTCTGTAATATGAATCACCTGAAAGCTGATATTAATTATCATCCCTTTAGGAGACCATCTATAGCATTAGTACATTTAAGATAATACAAAGTGAAGGGGATCACAAAGTAAAGGTGGAATTGTATCAAGATTGGAATACCTAAGCATGCATGCACACATATATGCAACAGGTAACACTGTATGCCTTGATTGACTATATCTGTTGAGTTCTTATAGAAGGCTTCACACAATAACTGAAGAATTAGTCACTATATACTTTTTAAAATATTACAGTTAGAAGGGGAAAACACTGAACAGTTCTTAAGTAGGCAAATACCCTCTCTTTCAAAGTCTCCCATTTCCTGATTTATCTTGAGATTAAGAGGTTATATTTTCCACAAGGATGGATGCTTAAAATGACAAGAGGTCCTCAAAGCAGGAAACAAAAATCTAACAGCAATAAATAGATTTTAAAATTGGATGTGCAGTCAAAAAACCACCAATTCCTAGAACCTCGTAAAAAAAATACTAAACATTTGGAAAATGCTATTCCTTTTTAGAAAAGAGATCAGATATAACTATTTAACATGATAGTGACAAATGATGGGACAAGTAATGAATACATTTTTAAAGTTCTAAACTAGTTAAGATAAAAACATAAGTTGAAATTCCAACAATATAAGCCAAAAACTTAAATATAGTCTACAAAAATAATGCTTTCCCTAAAAAAAAAAAAAAAAAAGTTTACCTTGCAATCAATGAGCAGTTGTGAATCATGTTCTTTTCAACAAAGATACCTTGAGATTCATTAGTTTCAACTATTCTTCCATCCTGGTACCACAGGACCTGCATGTCCTGATCAATATAAGAAGCCATACATTGAAAGGGAAGGCTGTCCCCTTCAAAAACAACCTGGCGATGAGATGGAGTCATGTAGAAAGATGGTAATTCAAGAGGAGGATCTAGAATCATTCGGGAGGAAAACGTAGTAAGCTAATAGCACTACAAACAGAAAACCAGGCTGAAAAGTTACAGCAATACCAAACAAAATCAAATATAAAAATAGATCACCAATATAATAAGTTCATAGAATCAATGAAGATAGAGCTGAGTAGGTTTCAAAAAAAACAAAACTTGTTCCATTCTGCGCTGCCACCTTTAAAGCTGACTCTAGAGTAACCGTCACGTAAGTAAGCGTTAAGGTCCCTCCACTGAACCACAGCAGTGTTCTACCAGCTACTTCCTAATTAATACCTAGAGAAAGTGAATAATTAGCTGATGTGAAAGTTGCATATTGTTTTACTTTAAAATCACATTCCTATCCATCAGTCATTATTGCTAATTGACAAAAAACACTGGATAATACACTGTCATTTTAAATCAGCTTTCACTAAATAAGAAACTGTGAGCATGAAACTAGATTAAAATTTGGGTGTAAAGTTCCCTTTAGGCAAAAAAAATCATTAATGTAACATTTCTAATGTAAGTGCCTTAATTGATAAGATTGAATTTTGTAGTTTTTATGTATTCCTAGAAAAGCTCATGCAGAATAATAGGATGGAAAAAAATCAAACAAAATGTCCAGAATCAACATCTGATAAAAATCAAAATTCAAGAATTTAAAAGTGTTGTTTATTTTATTTCTCCCTTACCACAAGTCAATAGCTCCTGTTTAACACCGGTAACTGGCTGAGCCTGAAGTGATTTAGGGTAGGCACATCTGGTTTCACGTACAGTGATATTTCTCTCTTTTACCCATCGATGCATCCACAATATATTGCAATCGCACAAAAGGTACTCAGTTTGAAATTCTCTAAAATATGCAAGACATAAATCACAATTACTGAAAATGATTAAACTGCACTATTAGCATGAAAATATTATTTGTTCTTTAGCTCTCACTGAGATGTTCCTAAGGCATGCCTCTGTCTTCCAGATGCCCACTTAGCGGAACTTCACTAAAGACTTTTTCAGTTATCCTGGCCACAGAGACTGTTCCAGTCTTCCAACTTACATAGCTCAGCACCTAGCATAGTGCTTGACACATAGTAGGTGCTTAATAAATGCTTGCTGGTGACTGGTACGGATCTCTCTCATCTCTGAATATCAAGAGAATTTATGGTGGATGCAACTAATTTTGGCAATTAAAAATATGCAACTAACATTTATAATTGCTTTTTTTCTTACTAACTAGATCATATGCTGTATTATGGAAGGAATTGTGCTTATAGCTATTTTGTAGACCCCTCCCTGAACCAGTATCAAATGTGACACATTATTAATATTTCTTGCTTTCTCTTTTTGCTTTATCATGCTGTTTTTCTGATATTGAACCAATCTCCCATGACTGATATAAACCCTGTGCATAAGGAATCACTATTAGTTAATATTTAACATTTTTACGCATTAGGAAACTTGGTCTACTTTTTTCTTTCCTTAGTGATATTTTTACCAGATATGAAAATCAGCATTATATATAATTCCTAAAAGGTATTGTGCAATGTTTCATATTTCTCTATATTTACGAATAATCTAATTAATAATGAGTTGTTTAGTCATCAATTCCTCTGAATCCCGGTGTTCTTTTCTCAGGGTAAATTGCTCATGACTGATCACTTCTTATGCTGATAAGAGTCAATTTTAAATGAATAATTTTGTGTTGTATCATTTTCCTTAATTTATACAAAAGGCAGTCTACTTGACTCAGAGTCAGAAAACTTGGGTTCATTCATCTCGGCATATATTGGCTCAGTGACTACAGGAAAGTCATTTACTCTTAGACAGTTGCCTAGGGCACCAAAAAGTTAAGTTTCAGTATAGGCACTGATCTATACCAGCAGAGGGAATTTTCTCTCTGAGTTCTATATGCCAATAAAATTACAGGTTCAGTCCATAAGGAAAAAAATTACTTCCTTTAAACTCTCTTAAAAAGTTCTATGTAGAATGCCCTGATAACATTCATTCTTTTGTTTTTGCTGTGAACAATAAGTAGGTTTCTCTCTCTCTTTCATTCTCCTTTTTTCTGGAATAAATTGAATAAAGGTTTGTCGATTTTATTATCATTCTTTAAAAAAGCTCCTTTTTTGTTTTGTCAGTTCAAATGATCTTTCATTTTCAATTCTATTTACCCATAAAAGTCTCCTGAATTGATAAGTATGGCTATTGATATGTTAAAACAAAGTGGAAAATCCGTCTCATACTTCCCATGAAGGAATTTAAAATTAGAGAGTTACATTTATATCAGTATATAAGGAAGTATTTAACTTGGTCACTTAGCTTTATGAAACAAGGCAGGAGCTAAAGTAAAATCAAGTAATCACACTTGATCAGGAAATTGGTGAGAAGAAGGACAGTCAAAACCTGAGCATAAAAACAGAAGTAGGATTCTAGCTTGACTAAGCTCCTGTCTCTTTCCCAGCTATCACCTTTCCTTCTGATCTTGTTACCACTGGCTTCATCAAACTTGGATTTTTCCTGTTTCCAAATTCCTGTTAAAAAAAACTTGTATTATCATTTTCAAAATTAGGATAGCCTTTGCTCACTTTCAACTTTCAACAAAGGCCTCCTTGGACTAGAGAAAGTGACCTGCAAGGAATGTTCTTATTCTAGATGCCTTCTCTATGCTTTCTACAGCAGAGATAGCAATTTTAAAAAAAAGCAAAAAGCTAGTCATCAGATTTCCTTATTGAAACTCACTGTAAGAATAAGATTTCTTCCATGTCCCATTTTGATGAGAAGTTATTTGAATAACCAACTCAATATATACACATAATAATTAGAGTTTTTTTAAATAAGAATATGTTTGGTGGAAAAAATGTTTAAAAGAAGAAACTAGAGCATATAACACCTTTTCCTCTTCTAGTGTGGAAATACCTTTTGGAGAATACAGATATAAAATACATGATGAAACCTGGAAAATTACTGATTGGAAAAATAATTTAACAGAAAATTAATACAATTTTAAATAATGCAGATTTTATAGGGGTGGAATTTATTAATTGCATTTTTTATGTGCCGTATTTTTTAAGTACATAAAAAAAGGTTACGCTGGTCCAATCTGAGTTAATGTAGTTGTCCTTGGAAGAAAGACAAATAAAAATTTCGTTCAATTGTAATGTAAGCTGCAGCTCCATAGAACTACTGTAGCACCTGTACAAACATGAGCTGATGCAGAAGCTATATTAAAGAAGGATTCTAAAATACCTCTAGGAGTTGAGTATTCAGTTAGGATGAACAAAATTAAAATCCAAAAGCGTAAAATGTCCTCAAACAACTGATATGAATTAAAGTTTACTATTGGAAAAGTACATAAAACCAAAGAAAAATCATTTGTTTATAAAAGATCCAACGAAAAGAGTATTACCAAATGTTATAATCAAAGATATGTTGGTTTACATAATATTTGGAAAAGACTATTTTTCAAAACTTGAAATTTACCTGCAATCATTTATAGGGTATGAATGTTTGTTTCCTCTGTAGACAGGAAAGGCATATTTTATAATGGGTTTTATAATCCGTTCTCATGAAAAATTGCAAGATTATAAAAGGGCAGTGAAGGGGGGCAATGGATATAGCACCAGGCCTAGATCAAGAAGACCTCAGTTCAAATCCAGTGTCAGACAACTTACTAGCTGTGGGACCCTGGACAAGTCACGTAACCCTGTTTGCCTCAGTTTCCTCATCTGTAAATGAATTGGAGAAGGAAATAGCAAACCATTCCAGTATCTTTGGCAAGAAAACCCCAAATAAAATCATGAAAGGTTCGGACATGACTGAAAATGACTTGAACAGGCTAAACTGCTTAATTTAATTAATAAAAAAAATTTACTCACAAAGACCTTAAGGAACCAAGGTAATCAAAAGTTCCTTGTGCTAATGAAGAAAACAAATTTCCTGAAAGATTTCTGCAAGAAAAAAAAATTCATTTCAATAAACATGTTTATTTAATATTATATACTATTTTTACAGAACTTAATTTCCCCAAAACTACACTAAAACTGCAAATTATATAACTTTCATATTATCAGAAGCATTGTGGTACACTTGAAAAGTAAAATAAATTTACAAATGACCTGAATTTTTATCTGGGCTTTCCAATTTACTACCCATATATAACCCTAGGCAAAACACTTAATCTTTGAAGGTCTCAGTTACCTTATCTGAGGCAGCAAGGTGGCACAATAGATAGAGCATGGATCTGGAATGCACAATAGATAGAGCATGGATCTGGAATCAGGAAGACTCACTTCCTCAAATATGGCCTCAGGCACTTACTAACTCAGTGACCCTGGATAAGTCACTTAACCTGTTTGCCTTAGTTCCTCATCGGTAAAATGAGCTGGAGAAGAAATGGCAACCACTCCAATATCTTTGCAGGGAAAACCTCAAATGGAGTCAAAAAGAGTCCAATACAACTGAAATAACTGGGTAACAACAAAAAAGACAGGACCAGTCTAGGTGACTTTTAAGGTCCCTTTCCAATTCCAATATCCTGTGAGTTTTATAAAATGGTCTCTAATTGTACAGGAAGAGATTCTTTTAAATAATTTAATTTACTATGAGTTTAAATAAGTTATGTATTAGACTATTAACTAACTGCCTCCTAAGTATTTCAGAATAATATAGTTGGGGAAAAATTATTTGTACCTTGTCATTCATTCGTTAACTTTAGAAAACTTGCTATGAATACATAATATATTAGGGGTTAAAGGGATAGGAAAAAAGGATATGATCTTGACTCTCAATGTAATACATTTGCTCATTTCTGTTAGGCTCCTGAGTGAGATTTTTCTTTCTCCTATTAGTCTTCAGATAACCTAAGCAATGCTCTTCTTAGCCCTCTTGAAAGGGATTTTAGAGCTTCAAGAATCACAGTATTATAGCTTTTAAGGTAGAAATGAACTTAGAGGTCCAGCTCCCTCATTATGCAGATAAAAAAACTGAGTTTCAGATATTTGATGTAACTGACCCCAAGTCAACAATACTGGAAAAGCCAAAATCAATCTTCTAATTTCAAATCCTGTACTCTTTCCACTATACCATGCTGTTTCAGTTATTAATAAATCAAATATTCAAAGTGTATAACAACTCAGAGGTAAAATTAAAACAGAAGGTGCTTAAAACTTAGTTCTTGAGTGTTACCTATTTGAGGAAACATTTTCTTTTATAAAGTCTTAAAGTTAAAATGGAAAGTACACCACACTTTAGAAAAAAATAATTCTGGCAAGGCAGAACCAAGATGGTGGAGTGACAGCACTGACTTTTTAGAGTGCTTCCATCAAGCCTAGCCAAATACCTATTAAAAAAATGGCTCTAAACAAATTCTGTAGCTGCAGAACCCACAGAATGACAGAGTGAAGTAAACACTCCAGCCCAAGACACCCTGGAAAGTGGCTGGGAAGTGTCTATCGTGCCATGCTGGAAGCAGAGCATAATCCAGTGTGGGCCAAGAGTGCACAGAGGGGACATGAGTAGGCCTTGAGGAGACTGAATCTCTCATACCTGTGGCAGTTTCCAGACTTCAGGATCCCCAAACACCAAAGACAAATTGGAAGGTCAGTGGGAAAAGCCTATGAGACCAGTGCAGGAGAGTGGAGTAGAGTGCCCCAGGATGGCAGAGAGGGGGAGGGAGCAGAGGAACCCAAAGCAGTCAAAGCAGCAGCAAGGGCAACTTCAGTCACTCTTTCGGGAGCTCTAGGCCCACAGATTGCGTGGGGATTGAGCAGCTGACATTACACCCCCCACCCCCACGGGAAGCAGAGAACTACCTTGACAAAGAGCTCAAAAGTCAAGTAAATGGTTGGGGAGAATGAACAAAAACTGGAAAAAGAATTAGACTACAGAATCTTACTTTGGTGACAAGGAAGACCAAAGCAGGCAAACAGAAGAAAACAAAGTTAAAGCTCCTCCATCCAAAACCTTCAAGAAAAACATAATTCTATTGAGTTCTTTTCCAACTGATAATTCAGTTAATCTCACAAATAAAAAAAGTCCAACAAAATGGATCTTTATGTTCTATATTTGTTCAATAAACTAAATAATATCGATGATTAAGTTTACCTTAAAAATATATGTTGAAAAGATCATAATTTTCCTAAGAAACTGGTAGAGCTATATAGAGAAGCAACTCATTCCTAAACTAAAAAAAGGGAGTTTCTAATTTTCTCAAATTCAGTGTGACTTCTAATAGTTTTATTTGATGGAAAGAAAGGAGGGAAGGAAGGAAAGAAGGAAGGAAGGAAGGAAGATGGGGAGGGAGGGAGGAAGAGAGACTTTTGAGTAGCTACTATGTGCCAAGAACTAGGCTAAATATTTTATGATATTATCTCATTTCATCTTTACAACAAACCTGGAAGGTAGTTGCTATTACTTTCATTTTACAGATGAGAAAACTGAAGCAGACAGAGGTTAAGTGCCTTGCCTAGGGTGATACTATTAAGTATCTGAGTCTGAGTCCCTAATTGCATTCAGATCTTCTTGATTCCAGATCAGAACTCTAACCACTATGTCACTCAAAAGTATATTAAGCTCTAGTAGAAACAGTAGTAGGAGCTGCACATTTATAGTATTTTTCAGTTGACAAAGCACCTTCAGGTACTGAATCAAAAAGGCACAACTGAAGATCAATGAATGGATGAGTACTTAGGAAGCATCTATGTGTGTCAGGTATTAAAGACTCCAGGACCAAGCATGAAGGACAGCTCATGTGCACAGAAGTCAGGGTAACCAAAGCCTCTGCTCTCAAGTTCACTCTCCACACTGCCACCTTCAGGAAGGCAGCAGCCATGTCACTTCCCATAGGGCACAGTTGCTGTTTAATGAATTATTTTATCAATAAAACACTTTATTATATTTTAATGTTTTACGGAAACAAAAGGCATACTTACAGTCTAACAAGATTGGTGAGTCCTCTAAATATGTTTGCATTCAAACATCCTATTCTGTTGTTGGTCAAATCCCTAAGAAAGAAATAAAAAAGTACATTCTTCTCACTATGTAAGTTAAATGTAAGATTTTTTAGTTATGTTTCCTGCTAATACTGACCTTTCTACAGAAAAAAAGTAGAGATGAACAGCACCTTTTCTTTTCAGTATGGTCAGTCACTCAGTCAGTCACAGGCATTCATTAAATACTTTCTATGGGCCAGGCACTTGGTCATGTGCTGGGGATACCCACCCCGGCCACACCCAAGGATCTTATTAAAATTGAGACCATATATACATTTAATATGGATACAGGATAGGGATAGGGATTAGACCTGTGATTTCACTGGCATGGGGAATTCTCTAAAAAAGAAACTGCCTCTACCAATGCAGGTTAGAATCTTCTCTGAAGCATGTAGTCTTAGAGAAGACTCTAGGGCAGTGAGGAGCTATGTGTCACCCAGGTCACACAGCCAGTTCACGTCAGAAGCAGGTCTTGAAATTCAGGTCCTTGTGGCTGTGAGGTCTGCTCTCTATCCACTTCACCAAGTTGTCTCTTCTTACATATAAAGTATGTCCATAATAAGTACAAAATGAATGAAAGGTGAGAGGGTGGTCACCAGCAGCCAGGGGCTAAGGAAAGGTTTCATAAAGAAGGTAGTACAGCAGTAGTCTTAAAAGAAATCAGAGAATCAGAAAGGTAGAAGAGAAGAGAAAAAGCATCACAGTCAGACACAAGGAGACACAAGGCCAAGTATCAATAGTTCTCTGTATAAACAGGAGATTAAGGAATACCTGAAAGTAATAGTTTAAGGACAGGGAAGCATATTCCTCAAAACTACCCCAGAGAGTGGTACTACAGGTGGTACAGAGGTACACAAAGGGGTTGCTATTCTTTTTAACCCCATTTAGGAAACTCTCTGAGAGTTTAAGTAACTTGCTCAAAAATCACATAGCTAATATGCATCAGACCTGGAATGTGAACCAACTAACATACCTCTTGAATAATACTTCAGCATAACTAGCTTCTTCCAGCCTCATACTGTTTCATTATCCTTCTCTCCAGCTTTCATTTGACTTCACACATAAAAGTTGGAATGGGAAGATCTAGAAGTCCCCCCTCTAGTTTAAATTCTTAATGACTGTCTGATTAAATTCTTAATCGTGTCTTACACAATGAAAGATGACTCATGACATTACACTATGTGAGCTTTTAACTGAAGAAGTGAGAGAGGGGACCCAGACAATCGGGGACAATGGAAAAAATGTGACCAGTGTGGAAAAAAGAGAAGGCTAAGTTATTAAATGCTATTAAGTCTTTTAGGCCCATTCATGAAATATTCTGAAGCTTATTACTTTCTACCTCTGTGTCATCAACTTAAAAAAACTGCAGTTTTGATCACAGTGCAAAAAAACTGAATTAAATTTGGGTTTTATCTCCTACCTAAGTAATCTGAATCAGTTATTCACTGATAATATTGTTTAAATGTAATTACTTTAACAAGACTTTCCTGTTACTTTTTTTTAAATAACCACTTAATGTGACCTCTTTGATTTATGAATTTTAGTTTCCTCAGTGTGGGAAACAAAAGCGAAAAGATAATATGATCATCTACCACTGGATAGATAAATCCCACTGAGTTGGCTAAAGCAGATGACTTGGCCCAAACTTACACAACTGGAAGTAAAAGCTAGATTTGAACCAAAGTCTTTCTGATTTCAAGTCTAGTATTCTATCCAATAAGCAATACTACTTCTATTCTACCTTCCTATAGTTATAATCAAATTATTTTGTTATACTATATCTGCCACTTTGGATGAATATAGAAAATTTTTGCTATTCTATCTATAAAAAGTTTTGACTAAATATTCCAATTTTTCATTATGTTTTGAAATGCTTAACTGAAAACTCAGCAAAGATAACTTTAATTTCCAATTTTAATTATGTCACTTTCAAAATATTTTAGATCCAGTTACAGAGATACTAAAATTACCAAATTCTGGAGTCTTCAGGCTGATAAAGTACTAGTAACAAATCCTTCACTTTACTTTCACATAACCTCTCAAATATCTTCTTTAGCTGGCTTAACTGCTTATGTATCAGGCAAGAACTTTAGAGCTAGAAAAGGGCTATAATTAATTGTTGGTTATAGAACCAATTATATTTTAAATTACAATAATAGTAGACCAATCCTCCCATAAAAAGGACCTAAACCATTTTTCCCCTCTTTCTCAGGGTAATTCAAAATTCTCCAAATTCTATTAAGAAAATTGCAAAGTTAGCCTTCTCCATCTGGTAAAATATAAATTAAATGATTATAAAAATATACATTATGTTACTAAAATTATTCTGCATTAAACTTATGAAAAGACATATAAATAGCAACCAAAGTTGTTTCAGTTATTTTACAAAGCCCTAAGCAATTGAGAAGAAGTACAAAATAACTGAGAGGTTAGTAATATATAAAGAATGCTAAAAGTGCAACTTACACTACAAATAAAAGAATGAAGATACATTTAACTAGGTGGCAATTCATTACTAAAAGAAATAAAATTATTTAGTTGATAGCAAATATTATAAAGTCGATATACCCTCCTACCTACCCCTCAAAAAATTCTAATTTGGTATTAGGCTGTGTTGATGTTAATAGACATAAAGATAATACGAGTTACATAAATAATCTCATGTTCAGCACTCAGTAATATTATACTATCTAGACCACTAAACTCTGAGCAGGATAAATGAATAAATGTAAAATCTTTCATGGGTGTTCAAGTTACACAATCCAAATCCACAGATCACTGAAAGATTAGTAATACTCTGATTGACTATTCTTGCTAACATTTATTGGAACATTCATATGACCATTCTAACTGGTAAAACAGTTACTTATATAAGTTTAAATTAATGTCATACTTACAATCTTTTTAGAGAGGAAAGTCCCCAGAACGCACCTGGATCAATAGTACTAATAAGATTGTTTCTCAGATCCCTGTTATGGAAAAAAAAAAGGTATTAACATATGAAAAGTATAGAAAAATATACTTTCAAATCCATTAACAAATACTTTGGGATATTCTAAGTAAGTTTTATTTATATAAAAGTATGTATGTTTCTTCCTCTGAGTAATAAGAAAAACTAAAGAATAAACACTGAACTTCCAAAGAAACAGTTCTCATCACAGCTTCTCTGACTTTTTTTTTTAATGTATCTTAAAAATCATGAACTTAGTGGGAAAAAAAAAACCTGAGTTCACCTATTCCAGGGTTCTCAAAATGCCTCAAAGAATGAAATGATAATTTCACACATCACCTTATCATCAGAAAATGTAAACTCAAAATTTCTCTGCTATACTAACTGTACCATCATCACAGCTGAAGCCTTAATTTTACACCTGGATTATTGCAACAGCTTCCAAAATGTTCTCCCAAATGCTCTTCTTTTCTTGTTCCAATCCATTCACTACAACCAAATTAAAGCATTCTTTTGGTCATGTCACTTCTCCTGCTCAAAAGTTGTCAATGTCTCTATTCTGCCTACAAGACACGATGGCACAACCCCCAGCTATGACCAAAAAAGGGACTAGACTTGTCAGAGGAACTAAACCAATCTCAACTATTTACTACCTGGATAACCTCTCTTGTTCTTAAATTTACTTATCTTAATAATAAAAGAAGATAGGGAGGAATATCCTAGGTTCTATATAGCTCTAATACCTAAAAATTTCTTTTGGCTCCAAGGAAAAATGGTATACATTCTATTCCCTGAACACACTTTCACTTTGCCTATGTTCTTTTTCCTACATTATTTCCTCTACCTCAAATATCTCCTTCATTCTCCTTCATCTAATCAAATCCTAACTTAAGTCCCAATTCAAATCCCAATCTCCTCGATGTTACCTTCCATGTATAGTGTTTACTATATGCCGGGTACTTTATTAACTTCCTGCCACTCTTTAAAGTTCTCACTTTTCTCCTCATACACTCAATGACAAATCTTATCTATAGCATTTAGTTGGTAACTGTTTATTGCCTTATATCAATAATTATCTTTAATATTTAAATATTATCTTTTCCTCAACAGAATGTATGAGATCCTTAAAGGTAGAGATCCTCCTACCTTATGCTTGTTTTTGTACAGTACTTTACACATGACAAAAGGTCCACAAATTGTTTCATTAGTATTCTAATTGTCATTGAAAGTGGTAAGAATACAAAAGTAGATTAAACACACATACGCAACCCTAACAAAAAACCCTTCTCATTTCATATTTATGATTCCTCACAAAGCTACAACACTAGTTTCCCCATGCTAAATATAAATTTTGTATTTGCTTATTTCTAACTATAAGGAAAAATGTACTTTTTCATTAGAGAAATTATGACATTCCTTCTAATGTTTAGTTCTATATACATCAATACTGAAAGATAAGTAATTCTTAATATCTCAAATATAAAATAAAAACCTAATAACTAACTCAAATTTCTCAAAATAAAGGCAGGTTTGTATTAAAGTATTCAGACTTATTTGTTTACTTTAATTACATATGTAGTCAGATTTATCCAATAACTTCCTCCCAAGCAGTATGGTTTTTTCAGTGTTCATTAACAATTTTAACCAATTAGAATAAAATTAACACAGTATAATATGGTACCTATGGTGACTGAAAAAGAATTAATGAACCTCTACAAATTCCTTTTTTTTATACAACAAAGTGGCTTACTGCCTGATTAGTTTGGGCCCATTGAGGGAAAGCATCTTATGGAGATTTCCCTTTGTAACATCTCATTTCCATGAACTTGTTAATTTCTGTTTATTTACAAATGATTTCATTAAAAATATCTTCGTTTCCTATATTCTCCAGGAATAGGAGCAACAAATATTACTAATCTAGTTCAGACTTATCTAATTTTTCCCTATAAAGGTAATGAAATCATCCTCCAGACTTAATTGGTTGTAGGAATTTAGGTTCAAATTCCTGTCATAGTTTTCCTGATCACCTAAGTCATAAAGGTCCAGGGCAGCAATAGTTAGCCTTCTTCTGACTTGACAGACTTCCCAACATGACCTAGGAGTCAGCACACCTTTTTTGACAAGAGTTCACCATCCTGGTAAGTGTAGGGCAAAGGGAGAGCTGCAATAAACTGAACCAAAGCTGAATCTTTGTTTCATTTCTAAACTTTTACCAACAGCCTGAGTTGGGCCTAGTTTAGAACCTGCTTCATGAGGGGTAGGGGGAAGAGATGAGTGGTGGGGAGAGAAAGAGAAGGAAGAAACAAATATAGAATAATAATAATTGTGTTCCTAAAGTAAATAGCCACATGAACTGCCAGGTAACATTCAATATTTCTGAATTACAAGAATGAAAATGTTATTATATACCTCTCTCAAATTTTTTAATGTACTCTTACATATATATGGCTTTTCACATTACACAAATTAGTGTTTCAATATATGTCCAGCCATTCTTCACAAATTTAAAATATTTCAGTCTCTAAATATGGTTCTAAGGCTAAAAGTATGCTTCATTTATTGATTTTTAAAAATAACATCAAAATTATTTATTGAGTCCCTACTACATACTGTGGGAATAAGTATAAGACAAATTCTATTCTCAAGAGTTTTTAAGTGAACAAACATTTATTAATAACCTACTATGTGCCAGGCACTGTGAACAAAGACACAAAGGGAT
The DNA here is from genome assembly GCA_028658325.1 of Potorous gilbertii. Lineage (NCBI taxonomy): Eukaryota > Metazoa > Chordata > Mammalia > Diprotodontia > Potoroidae > Potorous > Potorous gilbertii. The sequence continues at coordinate 208,030,242 of CM053772.1, read as the reverse complement.
ACCAAGAAAATACAGTCCCTACACTTAAGAAGCTTACATTCAAATGGGGAAGACAACACAGTGAAAACTATGTAAAAACATAGATGAGATAAAAAGGAGAAAAATAACAGAGAAGGGCAATAGCATTGAGGAGGAGCAGGAAATTCTTCTTACAGAAAATGGGAGTTTAGCTTGGATTTGAAGGAATCCACAGAACAGAAATGAGGAGGGAAAGAATTCCAGGAATGAGAAACAGTCAATGAAAACAGAGTATCTTGTTCAAGGAAAATATTGTAAGGATGTTTACATCACTGGATCATAGGTTATGTGGATAGGAGTAATATACAAGAAGTCTAAAAATGTAGAAAAGGACCAGGTTATAAAAAAGCAAAACAAAGGATTTTTATATTTGATCCTGGAAGCAAATAGCAGACCATCAGAGATTACTAAATACCAGAGTGACAAAGTGTAAACCTGCACTTTAAAAAGATAATTTTTATAGCTGAGTGGGGAATGAACAAAAGTAGGGAGGGACTTAGAGAGACCAGTCAAAAGGCTATATATATAGTCTAGGCATGAGGGCCTGCACCAGGTTGGTGGCAGCTGGACAGTTGTCAGATGAGAAAAGGGGGAGAGAAAAAGAGAGACAGGGACACAGACAGAGACAGAGAAAGACAAAGAGACAAAGAGATCTATATAGAGCTAGATATAGAGATATCTATGACTTGGAGATCTTCAGATCTGTGCATCTTCCCAGCTGCCTGAACTATCTATATCTATGTCTATCCATGTGAATATAGATATTTCTATCCTAGCTATAACTATATCAGTATATAACTATAGAGAGAGATATAAATATATAAAAGACAACTGGGAAGATGCACAGATCTTTAGATCTCCAAGTCATTCTCCCTACTGTCCAGCACCTGGCTCAAAATCTTCCTCTCTACCCCAGTCTCTTTACCCAGACTTCAAGATGTTAAGGATACAATTTATGTCTTCTCAAATACACCAGCCTCCTCTGGGAGTTCAGAGGATTATATACTGTATACTGTTCTCTTCTTCATGGGTCAATTGTAGATGGCCCTGTCCTTGGGGTCCCTAGTCCTAGGTCCCTCATTCACTAGTTCACTAGAAACTTTACTATCCCTCTCTCTAGGTAGTACCTGGATCAAGAGAAGCCATTTTACCTTCAGTAAGGAAAGGCCAGTCCTTATTAACTTGAAGTCTCTGAGACTCTGAAGTCTCCTCCATCTCTAATTGAATGAGATAATATCTGTGAAGTGCTTAGACTAGTGCCAAGCACACAGTAGGTACTTGCTAAATACTTGTCCCTCTTCCTTTAAGAGTAACCAGCTGCCTTGTTCACTCTCTATCAGGGCTGCTGAATTTCATTCTAGAACAGAATAACAAAGAGGAGATAGATAATTAAATGCTAAATTTTAGTATACAGACTCTTAAGTATTACAGTCAAGGGAGACAGAGACTACAGACTCATGACTACTCTGCAGAACAAGAGCTGAGCTTAGAATCATAGGCATACCTAGGCTTGTTTTAAAAAGGGGGAAAGTGCCTGGCAGTTGAGAACATAAGAGCTTAGACTTGGACAAGACAACAGCATGTTTGCAGAAAAGATGACTCCAATTAGAGCAAAGGATACATGGCTAGGAAAATTATGTTGGTTAGTAAGGGTGACAGGTAAGTAAGACAGAGCAACTAAGTGGTGCAGTGGATAAAGCATTAGGACTGGAGTCAGGGAAGATCAGAGTTCCAATTCAGCCTCAGACACTTATTAGCTGTGCAGCCCTGGGCAAGTCACATAACCCCATTTGCCTCGATGTCCTCATCTGTAAAATGAACTGGAGAAGGAAATGGCAAACTAACACCAAGAAAATCCTAAATGGGGTCACAAAGAGTTGGACACAATTGAAACAACTTAACAAAAAGAAGTAAGAATAGAGTTAGAAGCCGTTTTAGAAAAATCTAGATTGGGGATGGCAGTATAGCACAGCCAATAAAATGTCAAACTTGGAGGCATAAAGTCCTACACTGGAATAATGTCTCTGATATTCTTAGCTGTGTATTGTGTGCAAATCATTTACCTGCACTCAGGTTCAGTTTTCTTATCAGTAAAATAGAACATCTACCTCATGTGATTTTGTTAAGCTCAGGACAGGTGACATATGTACATGTTGTTACCTAGCACAGAATCAAAGCTCTTTACGTGAGGACTATTGCACTATTATCTTCTAATCCCCAGCACTTAGTAGACAGTAAGCATCTAAAACGTTTACGGATTAACTGAAAAGAAAAATGTGAGTTCAAAACAATCCAGATGTAGGAGTTCAGATTAAATACGATAAAGAGTCAATGAAGATTCCTTAGCAGGAAACAACAATAATAGTACTTAAGGAAGATTAACATGGTAACAGATTATAGAATAAATTGAAGCAAAGTGTCTTGAATCTGGAAGACCAGCTAGGAGAAATTATTAATAACTAAATATTGGAATTTTCATCTTTATAAACCACAATGTGGAATGAGCAGCTTAGGTCTAAATTCAAAATATTTTTCTCATATCAGCTATTAAAAACAAATTAAAGAGATAATGGCTTACTAAAGACCAAAATCTAGTTGTTCCCAGACAATATAAGAATTCGGAACATTTATAAGTCTCTGTGGAATCCTATAATTCCTTAAGCCTAGGGTTTAACCACAAAGTACTGACAAGTTAGGTCAGGTCTAAAGGAGATGGTGGCATATTTTCATGGAGGTAAGCCTTGGCAGAGAATACTGTAACTATAATCTCTCAGAAATTCAAGTATTATGTCAGAAAAGACAAGAACTGAGTAGAAACTCTGAAATACAAACAGAAAAGTCAAGAAAAAAACATTAAAAGGTAAATCAGAACAGGAATAAAGTATTTTTGTTCTAACTGGGAGTTGATATAAGTGTCCTATCCTGAAGTTATTTGGGTTCACAAGGAGTTAAATAAGACACAGGCCCTGAGAAATGTTTAAGTTTTCATGATTTTAAAAAAAGAAAGAAAAGAGAAGGAAAAAAAAAGCACTATAGTGGAGTAGAAATGGGCAAGAACAGAGAAACATCTCACATAATTGGGATATACAAGTAGAAGACTAAACAAACAAGGAAGAGATTGGTATCACTTAAACCTCATTTATACCTGAATCAGTCCAAGGACTGAGCATACACAGAGTTTGACACAGAAAGAATTCCACTCAAAAAGTAAACAAGAGGGGATAGGGCAAGGGGTAAAAAGGAAAAATAGGAAGAAGGAGGAGAGATGTCAGAATACAATAAACAATCTTACTTTGGAAAAAGGAACATGAAGAAGGGGATTGCAGGGAAATAAGGGGTAAGAAAAATGTGGTTGGAGCGTTGAGGAGGGAAAGAGAGCAAGGGTTAGGGGATAGAGAGGAGGAAAATGCACCTAGCATAGACCCCTGGTACTGAGAGCACTCCTGCTTTCTCACTAACCTTCTCTGGGATATAAACTGGGAAAAATATATATAACAACAGGATGGAGGAAAATACAATTAACAGTCATTACACTCAATATAAATGGGATAAACTCAGCCACAGAAGAAAATAGCAAAATGTATTAGAAAGGAGAATATAAAAAAAATGTTGTTTAGAAGAAATTCGCTTAAAACATAAAGGCTGACACCAACTTAAACAAGCAGTTTAAGCAAAATCTATCATGTTTCACCTGAAGAGGCTACTAGACACTTGACTAGGATTAAAAATCATTTAAGACAGTTGTCTAAAAGGTAAAGTAGCTGCCCAGAAATTTCAGGTACAACGTCTTTAATAACCCACTGACAAACAGCTGAATTTACTTTTTTAGGTAAGATTTTTGGAATCCCGTTATCAGCAGGAGATATATGAGTTGTTTCTTTCAAAGTGGTAGAAAGTTCCACTAGAAAACTGTAGAAAGATTCTCGGGATCTGTTGAATATATAGCTCAGAAATTGACAAGGATTAGATACAGCCTTTGATTTGAGAACAGAAAATTTCTCCAAATATTTTTCAGTAGAAAAGTTGTTATACTATTTATACATCTACATCCACTACTCAAGAGTGAGTCACTCATCTCAATGATGTAAAGCACTGAGTATGAGTTGTTCTACAAGTTATTAGGATTTTTACCTCCATAAGGAAAGGATATTCATTGTCTTCTTGTGGCTACTACACCATAGCTTTCATCCCTCCCTCCTTGAAGAAACCTTTTTTAAAAAAGACTACAAACATAAAGCATTCTTACAAAGGTACTTTGTAAAATATGTCTAAGCATCATTTCACTTAACATTTTAAAGCTGGAATTTATGTACAATGTTAGTTATACAAACTCTACATATGTTTTATAATCAAAGTCATGCTAACCAATAAAATGGTAAAAGATCTTAAAATTTAAGAAAGTACTTTTGGTGATGGTTTATTAATACTACTATTAATAAATATGACTTATGTTAAGGAGTTTTATTATAGAGTATCTTTGAGTAATATTGCTTTATTTACTTATTTATGAAATAAATTTTATGTATAAATATTAATTATATGATTTATTGTAAGTTTATAGATTATACCAGTACTTACTACAGATGTTTAAAGCCTCTGGAGAGAAACATGCTTTCAGAAATAGAATTGGCATTATTTATTTCAATTTGCCAATCTGGCATTTTTGAAATATGAGGTCATAGTAGTTTCATTTATTTTAAAAGCCATACTTCTTTTGGAAAGAAATAGAAGCTGAAAAGATAGAAATATTAATACATTTTTGTAACTATTTGCAAAGGTCAGGTGGTTAAAAATGATACTGCGCAGACTGTGGGGGAATTGAGTGGCTGACAATACATCCCTCCAGCCTCACTGGAAGCAGAGAACTATCTTGACAAAGAGCTCAAAAGTCAAGTAAATGGCAGGGGAAATGAGCAAAAATGAGAAAAAAAAAATCAGACTACAAAATCTTACATTGATGACAAGGAAAACCAAAATATACAAACAGAAGAAGATAATAAAGTCAAAATTCCTACATCCAAAACCTCCAAGAAAAATATAAATTGGTCTCAGGCCACGGAAGAACTCAAAAGGAAATCTGAAAATCAAGTAAGAGAAGTAGACCATGGACCTAACCTATATTCAAACGACTACCAGATCTGCATGTATCCAATCCCACAGTTTCCTTCGAGCTTCAGTTCCACATCACCAATTATTGCACACTTCATACTAGATGTACTTAATACATCTTATACTCAACATGTCCAAAACTGAACTTATCTTTCTCCCAATCACTCCCCTCTGAACTTCCCTATCCCTGGCAAAGATTCAACCATCCTTCTATCTCCTAATTCCTCCATAACCTGCCTTTATTCTCACCTTTCCTTTCCTTCAGATCACATGTCCAAAAAGTTACCAAATCTTGCTGTTTGTTTCCTCCAGCACACCTCTCAAAGCCTACCTACCTCTTCCCTCTGCTAACATATCCATGGCCTTATTAGACTCTTGTTACTTCTCACCTATTTTATGCAATAGTAATTTAAAACACAAAGATCTTTCTTATTAATTAATAGGCCCATATGATCTGCTTAAATCACCAGGAAGCCTGGATCACATGTGGTAGGAGGAGCTTGCTGAAAAGGTGGAACAGGAAGGGTGGAGCAGAACCAGGAGGAAGTGAGTGGGGTCAGGTCAGAGAGGAAAGAACACAGGTCAACTGACACAGGCCCAATTGAAACATTGTGACAGTTGATAGTGAAAAGGCCCTGGATGGGAAAGGGGAGGTTTGTAACAGTTGATAGTGAGAAGGCCCTGGCTGGGAAAGGGGAGGTTTGAGACTGATACATTGTGACAGTTGATAGTGAGAAGGCCTGGGCTGGGGGAGGGGAGGTTTGAGAATGACTGCCCTCTGCTGTAATCATGTTTATTAACTTCTTGGTCACCATGACGGATTTTGCTTTCTGGTTCTGGGATTTGGTTCTCTGGTGCTTAAATAAATGTTTCTCTTCTGCCTTCTATATGAAGAGTCCTTTATATGTGGAGATTGAGAACTACACTGGCATATTCATAGTTACCACCAGTGCTGTCAATATTGCCTTGGCAATACATCTGGTGTCACAAACAAGATCGCAAAGTAAAAAAATCTCTATTTGGAGGCAGAAATGATTTAGAAGAATACGTTAATATCCCAGGGTGGGAGAACTTAACATTTTCCTCACTAGCAAGGGAGTGGGCTAAAAGCACTGGACCCTGTGAAAACTGGGAAGAGAGGTTACAAGAGGTGGGAACCTGGAGATTTGGAAAGGTATTTGCAAGGAATACAAATAAAACCAGGGAAGGAGTTGGCAGGGATAAGTAGGAGAGGCTGGATTTTACTAACAGCTTACCATATTATGTGCATAAACAGAGATGAGCTGCTTAAGTAAGGAAAAAATTCAGAAAGAAAAAGAATACAAGGGCAGTCTGGGGGTGGGGGTAGGGGTTTCAGTTGGAAAGAAAGGCTGTTCATTTAACCCGGAAGAAGCTGAAGGCTAACAAAAGAAATGGGCATCTGACCTTTGTACAGACCCAGCCTAGTTGCCACAGTGACAAAGGAAGTGAAATAATTTTAGAGGAAGATGTTTCTCAGTCAGAAGCATGCCCAATAGTGAGGCAGAAACAGAAGGAGGTTTAGGGAAATAATTGAGGATTTCACTCAGCAGGAGGTCACAGAAATTTTGAGTAAATTCACCCAAAGGATGGAAGAATTGTTAATATCTTGGATGGTGAAAATCAGTGACAATGGAGATGGAGGAATAGCTATTGATCCCATCGACTGCCTGAAATCTATAGGTATTAGTCGGAATCCTTTTGTGTAGCAAACTTTTAGAGATTACAATATGCAAGGAGGTAACAATGAAACTAATGTTAGCTTTGGCTGCAGAAGTCTGCAGTAAGTAGTATCCTACTGACTCTTATGTGGCCTAGTAGAGACAGGCCCTGGTATTCACTTAGGGACCGTACAAGAAAGTTAAATGAAGATTGCCATAATGATGGGACATGCAGATGCATACTATGATACTCCCTTTGGAGTTTACCATAGGAATACAATAGTGAAGATGGCTTCTCCCAATTACAAGAATTTGGTTTTGACTCTAATGATTGGGGAAATAGGGCACCCTCTTTCAGAGGTCCTGGACAAGATTTCATAGTTGGGTGACTTAGGAAATTGGGGAAAAGATGAGAACAGCAAATAGTCAGCAGACTCAAAATCAGAATAAAGTGACAAAGAGAACTGTTTACTGCTCTGCTGAGATCAGGCATAGATTTTAGAAGCTTAGATGGTATTCCAACTAATAAACTATACAGAATGTACTGAGAAAAGGGACTTGATACTAAACAAAATAGAGAAGTAAGAACTGGCCCTATAGATCCTGCTGAACCCTTGTATCCAAGTTTATCACACCTTCATGGAGAATAGGAAGTTGGCCAAACCACAGCTCAGATTATGATTAGCAGCCCAAGGAATACATGTATTGGCTGGAGTGATAGATTCCAATTACCCAGGAGAAATTATTGTAACATTCCAAAATTTAGGTGATAGACCCATGCAGTTTTGTAAAAATAATAGAATAGTTCAAAATGATTATTATTCCTTCTGAGACAAGACCACTTGTGAAAACTTACCCTTCTTCTGAAAACTTACCCTCCTTCGGAAACAACTAACAGAGTAACTGAAGAACTGGGTTCTACTGATAGAATAAAATCGGGAGCTAAAGTATGGGTAAAACAGAATCCAAATGACATTCCAAATGCTGCGGAAATTATAGCACATGGGAAAGATAATACTGTAACGTTATTTATTCAGGAGGATGATTACCAAATTGTACCCTTAACTCATATATTCTACCGTGAATGAAGCTGTGATAGTGGCTTTACGGACTCCAGAACCACAGATGACCCTAATCTACCCTGCTTCTGGTCACTGTTTCCTCGTTTTCTTTGTTTGTTTGTTTTTTCGCTTTTCATTTGTTAAACTTGTTCTTGAGATTTGTTTCCTGGAGGCTTAGTACCTTCCACCTGCAGATGCCTGATCACTTAAGTTGGATGTCATGACGGTGATGTGTCATCTCTGGACCTGAAGTTGACCAAACTCCAGATGCCAGCTAAAGGACTGATCTGTCAAATGGGACCTCATGGGGCAGGGACAGCTCTATGTCCAATCTCAGCAGGAAGTAGTTGTGGAAGAAGAGATCTTTGTCCCTGACCCCAAGATTTTAGGCCCCATTTGTTGAGGGGGAATTATGGGGTGTTTGTAATACCAGATGCCCCATCGACCTATGTAACGAATATGAAAGATCTTGGGGCCGAATGTGACAGTTATTGAAAATGGAAAGAGCTTTCTTATTAATTAATGGGCCCATATGATCTGCTTAAATCACCTGGAAGCCTGGGTCACATGTGGTAGGAGGAGCTTGCTGGAAAGGTGGAACAGGAAGGGTGGAGCAGAACCAGGAGGAAGTAAGTGAGTGGGGTCAGGTCAGAGAGGAAAGAACACAGGCCAACTGACACATTGTGACAGTTGATAGTGGGATGGCCTGGCTGAGGCAGGGAGGTTTGAGAACGATTTTGTCCTCTGCTGTGATCATGTTTATTAACTTCTTGGTTACCATGACAAATCTGGCTTTCTGGTGCTTAAATAAATGGTTTTCTTCTGACTTCTATATGGAGAGTCTTTTATATTTTGAGATTGAGAACTACGCTGGCCTATTCATAGTCACCACCAGTGCTGTGAATATTGCCGTGGCAATAGTTTATCAGAGCAGCCACAAAACAAAGTGAAGAAATAAAAAGAAATTACAACTAACAAATGTTAACTAATGATAGTAGTTAATACACTTACAAAACTGAGAATATGAAATGGAAGATTTCCTTCAAAAATATAAACTATCCTAAAACAGAATATCATATATATCTTAAATGATCCAATTTCAGGAACAGAAATAGAACTATCTGCAGAGAAATTTTTGTCAAAGAAAAACTCTTATTCTGATGGATTTAAAGTAGAATTCTGCCAAACTTTTCAAGAAAAATTAATAGCAATATTATACAAGCTATTATCAAAAATTAAAGAAAAACACTACCAAAATCCTCTTATGAAAGAAATATAATCCTAATACCTAAACCAGGGAAGAATAAAGCACAGGAGAATTCCATAAACCAACATCATAAAAGACAATAAATTCAAAAAAATTTAATAAAATCCTGTTAAATAGACCATAGCAATATAGCTAGGAAATCATTCACTACAGTCATGTTGGAATGTACCTGAGATACAAGGATGGTTCAACAGAAGAAAAAGTCAACATAATTAATCACAGTTTTTGACATGATTTTGAAATTTCTAGCAATAGCAATGAGATAAGTGAAGGAAGTGAAAGGCATAAAAATAGGCAAAGAAGAGATAAAACTATTGAGTGTTATGAAGAAAGACACTGTATAGGAGGTAGTCTCCTAACTAGTCTCAAATGCCTCAAGTCTTCCCCCACTTTAATGACCACTATGCTGCCAAAGTGCTTTACCTAAAAGCTTCAACTAAGTCACTTCTCAATAAATTCCAGGATCAAATATAAATTCTCTGGTATTTCATGATATGATTCCTTGCCATATTTTAAGTTGTCTTAAATTTTACTCTCCAATATTTACTTTATGGTTAAGGAACACCCTCCTTACTATTCTCACACAAGAGACTATCTCCCAAACTCCATTTATTTTCACAATCTGACCACTATACCTGGAATGCTCTCCTGCTCACCTATGAGCTTCTACTGGGTTTCCCTAGCTCCTTTAAAGACTCAGCTAACATGTCACCTCCAGTTACCTTCTCCCCTACTATCCACCCCCCAATCCCTCCAACTTTAATACCAAAGATATCTCTCATCTACACAGTATGCATAACTCATAAATGTAAGTTGTAACTTCCATGTTGTCTCCCTCATTAGAAGGTGATTTTTTGTCTTTTTTAATGCTCAACTGCTAAGTAAAGTAGTAAAGTGCTTAACACACAGTAAGTACTTAGGAAAAATGCTTGTTAACTATTAACTGACCATTCAGTGTTCACAGCTGGGCTACCTTAATATAATAAAAATTTCAAATGACAAAAACTAATAAAAAGTTTTAATACTATACTAAACCAACAAAAGGATCTATGTGTGTGTGTATACACACATGTACATAAACATATAAATGCATTTGGAGGAAAAAATAAAAAAAGGCAGAACTGAATTGGGAAATCTATGTTATAATGCAAACTTTGGTGCCTGAAAGACCAGTGATTCCCTCAACAGAACTAGAGATGTTAGGAGAAGTTGAAGGCATGTTTCTTTGGTTGGTTGGTTTTTTGGAGGGGTGGCATTTTTAGTCCTTCAAGGACATGGTCTTCCATATCTTAAGGTCACATAGGTAGTACACAGCAGAACTGAGACATAAGTTTTTTTCTAGGAAGAGCAATTCTTCACATTCTTAAGTAAACACTGTGAGATCACATAGCTAGAAAGAAATATGTCCTTGTCCTACAAAAAGAAGGGCAGTAGATATTTTTTTTTAAAATAAATTTATTTAACTTTTTACATTCATTTTCACAAGATTTTGGGTTCCAAAATTTTCTCCCCCTTTGTCCCCTTCCCCCTCCCCGATTCACTGGACATTCTAATTACCCATATCACCAATATGCCCTCTCTTC
>CM053772.1:208005988-208019025 GCA_028658325.1 Potorous gilbertii | reverse complement strand
ATAGAAGAGAGGGCAGATTGGGGATATGGGTAATTAGAATATCCAGTGTATTGGGGAGGGGACAAATGGGGAGAAAATTTTGGAACCCAAAATCTTGTGAAAATGAATGTAAAAAGTTAAATAAATTTATTTAAAAAAAAATATAAAGTAAAAAAAAAAAAAAAAGAATGCATTGTAGAGATTTTCTTCTTTGGGATCCTAAGATGTAGAAAGTGTTCAATACAGATTTGCTGAGGTCTGGCAAGGAAACTATTTTAAGTTCTAAAGTACAGTGGTATGGGTGAAAATGTTAGGGAGATAACGAAGTAATTTGAAAGTGGAATTCCAGTAGGGGAAGTAGAGGGTGTCATAGCACTTCCATTCAAATACCTTTTAGTTTCTTTACCTGTAAAACAAAAAGATTAGACTAGATGACCTTCTAGCTGGAAACACATGAGCACTCTTAGAAAATGTGAAGAGTTACTGCTTCTAAAGAATCAAAAGGACTGAGGGGCAGAGCCAAAAAGATGCACATACTCTGGTTCTTCCCCCACAGCCCATAAAATACCTGTAAAGAAAGACTCAACAAATTCTAGAGCAGCAGAAGCCATAGAACAATGAGGTAGAGAAGATTTCCATCCCAGAATGACCTGGAAGGCCAATAGGAAAGGTTTGTCATACTGGACGCGAAGTGGAGCACAGCACAGGCTGACTGCAGCATCAGTTCTCAGATCCCTCAACCCACAGTGCCAAAGACACTTCAAAGGTCAGTGAGAGGGCTTTTTCACCTCTTTGACAAGGAAGCATGGTCCTCCTCTAACCTGGGCCCCAGGCAGCAGCAGCACCAGCTGCTCAGCAGCTATGGTGGCCAGGCAGGCAGTAGTCAGCATCCATTGTTGGTTAAAGCCCCTGGGGGAACTGAGCAGCTCATTTGAATCTCAGTTGTGAGCCAGGTCAGGGAGTAAACTCCTCTCCTTTGATTGTGTCACCTTGGAGGAATTGAGACCTTACAGGTTCCCAGAGTATACCCTGCTCTTGACAAAGGACCCAAAAGTCAAGAAACTGGTTAGGAAAATTTCCAAAAAAGGGAAAGGTTACTTTCTTGGTGAACAGGAAAGAAACAATTGGAATATTGTGGAAATACAATCAGGATAACTCAAGATCTAGAAGGTTCTACATTAAGGGATCAGAGGGCTTAGAATATGATATTCCAGGAGTCAAAGGAACTAGGATTAAAACCAAGAATCACCTACCCAGATAAACTGAGTATAACACTTCAGGGGGAAACAAAATAGTCATTCAATGAAATAGAGGACTTTCAAGCATTCTTGATGAAAAGACCAGAGCTGAAAAGAAAATTTGACTTTCAAATACAAGAATCAAGAGAAGCATGAAAAGGTAAACTGGAAAGAGAATTCACAAGGGACTTAGTAAAACTGAACTGTTTACATTCCTACATGGAAAGATAATATTTGTAACTCTTGAAACATTTCTCAGTATCTGGGCAATTGGAGGGATTATACAGAGAGAGAAAGACAGAGAGAGAGAGACAAGAGACAGAGAGAGAGAGAGACAGAGAGACAGACAGACAGAGACACAGAAACAGAGACAGAGAGCACAGGGAGAGTTGAATAGAAAGGAATCATATCTAAAAAAATAAAATTAAAGGGTGAGAGAGGAATATACAGGTAGGTGAAAGGGTGAAATGGAATGAGGCAAATTATCTCTCATAGAAGAGGCAAGAAAAAGCTTTTCCAATGGAGTGGAAAAGAGGGAAGATAAGAAGGGAAGAGTGAAGCTTACTCTCATCACATTTGGCTCAAGGAAGGAATAAAATGCACACTTATTTGGTATGAATATCTATCTTACACTGCAGGAAAGTAGGGGAGAAGGGGATAAGCAGAGTGGGGGGATGATGGAAGGGAGGGCAGTGGGAGAAGGGAGCAATAAGAAGTCAACACTCTTGGGGAGGGACAAGGTCAAAAGACAGAACAGAAGAAATGGGGGACAGGACAGGATGGAGGGAAATATAGTTAGTCTTATACAACATGACTATTAAGGAAGTCATTTGCAAAACTATACATATATGGCCTATATTGAATTGCTTGCCTTCTCAGTGGGGATGGGTGGGGAAGGAGGAAGGAAGAGAAGTTGAAACTCAAAGTTTTAGGAACAACTGTTGAGTATTGTTCTTGCGTACAACTGGGAAATAAGAAATACAGGTAATGGGGTACAGAAAGTTATCTTGTCCTACAGGACAAGAGAGAAGATGAGGATAAAGGAAGGTAGGGATGTTAGAAAGGAAGGCACATAGGTGGAAGGGGCAATCAGAATGCACGGCATTTTGGGGGGAAGGGGAAAAAATTTGGAACTAAAAATTCTGTGGAAATGAATGTTGAAAACGTAAAATAAATTTTAAAAAAAGGATCAAAATGACTTAGAAATAGAACAAATGTTGGCTGAGACTAAGCTCTGAGATTGCATTTAGGTCACTGAAAGAACACTGGAAACAGAGAAGTTATACAACAGAAAGATTTTCAAGTTTAGGAGATGGTGACGACAATATACAATAAAAAATTTTGATCAAGTAGTATTTATTAACCAGGCATCACAATTATACAGAGCATCACAATTATATAAGCTAGAATCGTTCAACTTACAGATCTATGACCAACATATCAGGAACAATACATGTTATTTATCCATTTTAGCTACAGAAGAATTCACTGATATTACTAAAAAATTAATTATTTCTTAAAATATAACTGTAAATTTTTATTTAATTTTTTTCCACTAATCTTTTATCATAAAATTAGAGATACAGTCCTCTGAACAAAACTCCAATCTCAAAGCATACTAAAACCCCACTTAAAATGCAGCAAATAATCTAAAAGGATATTTTAAAGGAATTGATAAATATACGATAAAATGATAATTTAAGATTAGAAAATGTAAATATTTAATTAAAAAAATTAAAACTATCCAAAAATTAAAATATCAAAAATTAAGATCTCTGAAGAAAGTGATGCCAAAGTATGCCAAGTCATAGGATTACAGATGTATAGCTAGAAGTGTCTTCAGGGGTCACCTAGTCCAATTCCCTCACTTTACAAGATGGGGAAACTAAGGGACAGCAAAATTAGTTCATTTATTCAAGGTCACACAGTGACAGAGTTAGGATTTTGAACCCAGATTCTCTGGCTTTAAATAAGACACTTTTCTTCTACTGTAACACACTGTCTTTCTCTGATAGAAGAACATGCTTTAGTAATATTGTTTCAAAGTAGAAATTAGTATTTTTTTTTTTGCTTTCAAGGTCAGTTACTATGGATGAATGACATTTTCTTCACAGTTAAGGCACTGAGGTTTATGTGTTCTAGGGAACATGTATACAAACTATTTGGCCATTACTAAGTCACTTGAAATTTAAGGTTACAGGTTACAGATCAGTCCAACACCTTCAACAGTGAAGTAAGTTCTGGCATAAAGACTTCCCTACCCTAACGAAATCCATTTTCAACCAAAAAAAGGAAAAAAAGGAAGTTTTAGCTCTAAATCTGATCCCAAAAGAGGTTAGTTGATGCCTTCTTTTATTATGTGTACGAAACATGAGTAGCTCTGCAAATACAGATCATAACTTAACGGAGGTCAGAGGCCTTCAGGAATATCTTAATACTAACTCACAGCAATAAATGCTTATCTTACATTTACTTTCTCTAACAGCACATTATACTGTGACTCAACATTTATTAAAAGAATCAGTATACAAGAATAATTCATTTTATTGCAGTTCTCTTTATTATGCTTCACAGATATTGCAGGGGTTTTGTTTTGTGTGTTTGCTGTTTTCATTTTTTGGGATTTTTTACAAATTGAAGGTTGATAGAAACCCTTCATCAAGCGAGTCTATCTGCACCATCTTTCCAATTGCACATGCTCACCTTGTGTCTCTGTGTCACATTTTGGTAATTCTCACAATATTTAAAACTATTTCATTGTTATTATAACTGTAATGGTGATGTATGACCAATGATCTTTGATATACTATTATAACTGTTTTGGGCACCACAATCTAAGTCCACATAAAACAGCATACTTAATGAATGTGGTGTATGTTCTAACTACTACAGCAACCAGCTGTTCTCCTTTCTGTCTCTCTCCCCATCTCCTCAAGCCTCCCTATTACCTAAAACATAATAATACTGAAATTAGGTCAATTAGAAACCTAATAATGACCTCTAAGTGCTCAAGAGAAAGAAAGAGTCAATCAATGAGGCCAATTTCATTGCTGCCTTATTTTAAGAAATTGCCACAGCCACTCCAACCTTTAGTAACCACCAACCTGCCCAATCAGCAGCCATCAACATCAAGGAAAGAGCCTCCATGACCAAAAAACATTACAACTCAGTAAATACCTAGGATAATGGTTAGCAATATTTTAAGGTATGTATTTTTTTTCTGACATAATACTACTGCATACTTAATAGTACAAAACAGTGTAAACATAAGTTTTATATACACTGGGAAACAAAAAAAAAATCATGTGACTCGGTTTATTGCAACATTTGCTTTACTAAAATCTGGAATCGAAGCCACAATATCTCCAAGGTATACTTGTATTTTATAACAAACAGAGCACCCTTAACCAACTGCATTTAAAATACTTAAGTTATTAAATAAAAATATTTGTACTAAACTTCATAAATGTTAGCCCAACAAAACCTATTTCTTCCAGAGGATTAATGTTGTTTTTAAATTTTGACTTAAATTATTTCTTTCCTTTTTCCCCTCTTCCCCCAATCACTCCATTATAGCTCTATAATACATAAAACAGATTTGTTAATGCTTCCCTTTCTCCCTCTTATTCCTAAAATGTAGAACATAGTTATAACACTTGACAAGTCTTTCTAAAGATTATTACAATATTATGGGTAATTTCAGTGACCTCTCCCAACCTTAATAGCTTTTAAAAGTCTATGGCAGACCTCTAGGAAGAGTGTTACAATATAGGTTTACTTCCAAACTCTGTCCTACTGAAGCCAACCCAGAAACAGGTGCAAGAAAACCTTAGTATTCTGTTAAAGGAAATCTGTTGGATTCCTTTCTTAAACACATATTACATTGCACAAAATTCCCCATACTAAATCAGGAGAGGTGAGGCAGGAAATACACTGGGAACAGCAAGGAAATAGAGGGCCAGGATCCCCCCCACTTCTAACAGAGTTTTGCTCTAAAGGAAGAGTAAAGCCTCAGAGAATATCATCAAGAATTTATCGTTAGCTAAACCTCAGATGTAGCTTCATCACAGTCAAACACATTACACTGACAGGACTTCTGGGAACACAAATGCCACATGTCACACATTCTTCTTCCTAACAGTCCCAAAGAGAAACAGACCCCTCTCCCTACCTCACCCCCCAAAATAGGAATACACCCAAGGCTCTAAATCACTGCAACCAACTACACTGTTGGAATCATGATGTGCAGCCAAATCCACAAGCCTCTCCTCCCGTTACTCTCTTTTCATACATAATTGCTCTTCCACTCCATAACTGTATCACTCAGTTTCTCAATATATATCAACTCTGATGACCTGCTCTCTATCCTTAAATATCTCAGAATCTACTATAACTATTCTATAGTCAAGATTCTGGTCAAATATCAGTGTGCAAATACAAACAGATTATATTCCTTGATATGGACCATAGTGGAGTTCTTTGTTTAAGCAGTAAGAATTGTGAAACTATGAGGAAGTTAAAATTCCAACTATAACAATGGTCAAGTTGTTTTTCAAAATTAATAAGAAAAGTATCCGCCAATTAGTATGTAAGTATTTTCAGTCACATATCATTAGACCTCTCAAACTCCAAATTTTAATTTCCAAAAGATGCTAATATTTCTCATTTCAAATAGCCAAATACATCAAAAGATAAAATAATATAGACCAATAATCCATTAGCAACTGCCATAATCAAGAATAAATCCTTCCAAATTTCAACATACTTTATTTTTCTTCTTAATTTAATTAATGCCTCTTCCAACATGATGTAAAAAACATCCTCTCTCAACCGTGTCCAGTTCTCCACTGGAATTGGAGTTTGTATGTGAAAAAATTATAAACCCTCCTTACAGTTTTACTGTAATTTATAGTTGAGTTCAATTTTGAAGTAAAACAATGTCTGATAAAACTCAGAAAAGGCCAAGCTATAAAAATGCTGACAGTTCAAGAAAGAGTCTACAATAAAAAATGTGTACACAATATAAGCAAGGGAATGAAAAATGACCTATTTCAGAAGACCAGTCTTTTCTTATTACCATGTAAACACCGTGAAAAAGACAAATCTTTCATGCTTTCTATCCTTAAAATATAGAGGTCACTGACTGTAATAAAGGCTGATTTGTCCAGCATGTAATCAAATAGTGAGTCTTGACTGATTTGCATGCCTTACATTTATGATTTAATGACAACTGACGTACATAAAAACAATAAGCCTACAAGCTCAATATAAGTCAGTATTGTGAAAGGATGGCCAAGAAGGCTAAAGCAATCCAGGAAGACAATAAAGGCACAGTTTCCAGGAATAAGGAGATAAAAATGTCATTGAACTTTGACCTGGTCAAACTCCACCTGGAGTATTGTGCTTAGATCAGGGCATCACAGTTTAGGAAGAACATTTATCAATAAGTTTCCAAACATACAAAGGAAGAAACAAAGATAATAAAGAGCTTGGGTTCAGGTAGAATGAAGAATGAAAGAAATTATGTTCCTCTCGGAAAAAAGAAGACTCCTGGAGGACATGACAGCTACTTTTGAGGTGTCTGAAGAAAATCTGTAAATTATCAGTTAAGTTGTAATGGACACTATTCAGGCAAAGGTTGCACTAGTTGGCTGCTGAGCTCTCTTACAACTATAAAATTCTCTGATTCTATGATATAGTGAACCTGAGATTCTACAAGATCTTAAAGTATTTTCAGACTAAAATATTTAATTATTTTCAGTGCCATTTTGAAATTAAGTATATATTATTCTATTTTCTGAAAACTGGTCATCTATTTTATCTAATATATTAAACTACCTAGCTGCCCGGAATACCTTGATCACACTTGATAACAAAAAGTGTGCAACCTCATAAACTAACAATACTACTTTATTTAAATAATTCTGAGGTGCCTTCTAGCTTTAGAACTATGACCTCATTACAACTCTGTTATGACTACCCCCTCAGGTAAATAAAGACTGTAACATCTTGACTGTCATCCTTTGCAATTTTTCATCATCCCCATTTATGTATTATGTATAGGTCTTTATTTTTTAAAACCTTAGGAGTACCAATATGCCATCTGATTTATTCGTATGTGCTATCACATTCATGTTAACCAAAGAACTTCTTTTTCTAGCCATATATGTCATGCTTGTGTTCATGATACTTACAACTTAGCTGACACCAGCTCTGTGGCCTGCTTGAACTCACCATATTTTCAGAATTAACCTTTGAGTTTTTTGCCATGTTAATTCTTCAGAAATCCTTGTATTCTATGATTTGCAGCCCAATAAGAGAATGTTAATGTTAAACAAGTACTTATCAGCTTCATGAATGATGCCCCAGAATGAGTCTAAACTTAAATAAAAATATTTCTGATAGATTATTGAGGTTCTCTAAATATTTCTTTTTTGGGGCAACAATGGACTAGTACTTTGCCACAAACTACTACAAAACCTCATTTACATTAACCACAATTCAAAAGATAATCAGATCATCATTCACACTGAAAAACAAAGTAGATAAAAAAATTACCCTAAATATGATATATAGGTAGGCAAGCAACCTGACATAATCACTACAAATTACCAAAATTGGAGAGAGAACTGACTAAAACAATACAACAAATCTGGTTTCCATTCTCAAATCTTAGCAAAGTTTTCAATGTAAATCTAATGTAAACATCTTAAAGGCAGGCAACCATGAATAAAATACTTAGTTTTCAGTTTTCAGCAGGCACAGTTTGTTACATCACATACAGTGAGTTGGTTTTTCTTTGCCTTGAATAAAAGCTCACAGAGTGAGGAAACTATTGTAAAAATCAAGGCTTCAAAAAAACAAGGACCATGAGGAACACTTAAGCAACTGAAAGATCTACTTGTGGCCAAGACAATTAAAAAAAATGAAAATAATAGCAGCTAACATTTACACAGTACTTTTAATTTTGCAAAGTATTCTATATCTTACTATATCTCACCTCTGGAAGGTGAGTGCTTTAATTTTCTCGATTTTACAGAAAAAGAAATTGAGGCAGACAGTGTTGTTCATGGATTTACCCAGGGTCCCATGCTAAGCAGGATTAGGACGTAGCTCTTCCTGATTCCAAGTACCTTACTCTACTACACCACATACTTGCCTCTATCTTATCTAAATGTAAAATAATTCACAGATTCAATATTATACTAAAGTTTTAAAGTATTATTTTACAGGACAAGTTTAAAAACAAGTAACAATAAATTATACCCCAGGGAAACAAAAGACTTACACAACAATCAATACAAAAGCACTTAATGCAAAGTCAATGAGGATACAAAAGCAAAAAGTAAAACAATCCCTTACCTTTAAGGAGCTTATGTGATTATTAGTAATGTCTAAGAAATTACAGACAATAAAATAGGCAGCAGAAAGCTTAAAATAATTGTTTCCATTTACTGAAAGGAGAAAAGGGAAGCTGTCAGGGAACAGAAGGGAAGGAAAAAGGGAATACAGTTCCTACTGTGTGCCAGGCACTATGCCAAGTGCTATAAAAATGTCATCTTATTTAATCCTCACAACAGCCCTGGGAAGATGCCATTACTATCCCCATTTATAGTGGGGGGGGGGGGGAGAGAAGAACAGAAAATGAGGTAAACAGAGTTTAAGACTTGCTCAGGGTCACACAGCAAGTAACCTTCTGAGGTCTTTTGACTTCAGATCAGCATTCTAAACACTGTACCACACCCATTCCTAATAAAAACACTAGAAAATATAGGAATAAATGGAATCTTCTTTAAAGTGACAAGTAGCATCTATTGAAAAACATCAGTAAGCAGTATATGTAATGGCAATAAGATAAAAGCACTTCCAATATGATCAGGGGTGAAATAAGGATGTTCATTATCACCACTGTTATTCAATACTGTAGCAGAAATGTTAGCTTTAAGAATAAGAGAAGAAAAATAAATTGAAGGAATTAGAACAGGGGAAGAAGAAACAAAGTTATCACTCTTTGCAGATGATATGATGGTATACTCATAGAACCATAAAGAATAAGAATTAAAATACTACTTGAATTAATAAACAAATTTAGCAAAGTTGCAGGATATAAAACAAACCCACTATATATTACTAACAAAGCCCAAAATCAAGAGATAGAAAGAGAAATTCCATGTAAAGCTACTGTAGACATGATAAAATACAAACCTAGGAACTATATGAACACAATTACAAAACACTTTTCATACAAATAAAGTCAGATCTAAATACTTGGGAAAATATCAGTTGTTCATGGGTAGGTCATGCTAATACAATAAAAATGACAATTCTACCTAAATTACTTTACTTACTCAATGCCATACCAATCAAATTACCCAAAAAAAATCTTATAGAGCTAGAAAAAATAATAACAAAATTCATCTGGAAGAACAAAAGGTCCAGAATATCAAGGAAATTAACGTAAAGAAATGCAAGGGAAGGTAGCCTAGTTGTACCAGATCTTACATTGTATTCTAAAATAGCAATCTTCAAAACTACTTGATACTGGCTAAGTTGTGGAGCAGTGGAATAGGTTAGGTATATAAGACACAACAGTTAATGACTATAGTAATCTACTTTTGATAAACCCAAAGACTCCAGCTTCTGGGATAAGAACTCACTATCTGACAAAAACTACTGGGAAAACTGGAAAACAGTAGACGTAAAACACTGCACCAACTAGATGCTTAAAGCTGGGAATGAAGCATATTAACCAACCACAAACCAACTCTGGCATTCTTCTACTTAACAGGGCCGAATACTCAGTCAGGTATTGCTGGTAAGAAGCAAGACTAAAGCATGAGTCAAAGCCAGGGATGTGAACAAAGAGGATCCTTTCTATATTGTTGTTACTGTATATAATGTGCTCCTGGTTCTGCTCACTTTACTTTGCATCAGTTCATATAAGTATTGCCAGGTTTTTCTGAAATCATCCTGCTCATCATTTCTTACAGACCAACAGTATTCCAATGACAATCAATCATACATCATAACTTGTTCAACCATGCCCCAGTTGATAGGCATTTCCCCAACTTCCAATCCTTGCCACTACAAAAAGAGCTGTTATAAATATTTTTACACATATATGTCTTTTTCTCTCCCTCCCCCTCCCCACCCTGTTTTTGTTTTGTTTTGTTTATCTCTCTGAGATGCAGGCATTTCCCAACTACTCTCCAGAATGACAGGATCAGTTCACAACTCCACCAACAATGCAGTCCCCTAATGGAGTGTTAATCATAAAGTCTTTGAATGGATATCACTGGGTCCCTACCCCCAAGAAAGGTCACACATACACACACACACACACACACACCCACACACACTACCCAGGATGCTCACAGTCAATTAAGTTTTATAAACTAAGGAGTATAGAGGAATGTGAAACAGTCATAATTTCTAGGCATTTTTCCTGACTGCTGTGTAAACATATTTTATTCAATGTAACAAAATCCAATTCAACAAAAGTAAGACTGATATAGTAAATTAACCCCAAATGACTGGTAATATTCAGGACAGCAATTATTTAATCTAGTATAGCCCAGGGATGGGGAACCTGCATTCTGACGGCCATGTGTGGCCCTCTAAGTTTTCAAGTGTGGCCCTTTGACTGTATTCACATGAGGCCTCAAAGCCACATGTTCCCCATTCCTGGACTATATGCAAACTAGATCAAATATTAGTTGTCAAGCGCCACATCTCAATCTACTTCCCATCAGCAGCAGCAGTAGGGAAAGCATACAATCCCAGAGAAGTGTGGACCACGCATTCTATTTGTTTGTGGTAGATGATAAAAACGGCCAACATCCCATAGCGCCTCAAAGTCGCGGCGTGTTTCCCCTCATTTGACCTTCAGACAAACCCTCTAAAGTTGGTGCAACTATTATTCCCCTTTGAAAGATGAGGAGACTGAGGCTGTCTAAGTGACTTGCTCAGGTTAGATAAACTAGTCTTTATCTGAGGGAGGAGTTGAAGTTAGGTCTTCCTAATTCCAAATCCACCATTCTATCAAACGATCTATCCACCTACTTACCATATAAGCTGGTATCTAAAATTTAAAGAAAAATACAATTTCAAAAAAATTAAAATAACTCCAGAACAGTTACAGATAATTATTTCTAACAATTTACAGATGTTCCAAGATGAAATGGATTCTATATAAGCTCCCATTATTAAAGTATTCAAGCAGGAGTTAAATGACCAGTCAAGAATGTAGCAAAGGCATTAGTGGATTAAGTAAGCAGTAGTGGTAAGAGAGATCCTACAAATGAAATTGAATAGTAATAATATTAAAGGAAAACAATATTTTATTAGATAGTATGAACTGTTTAGCTGAACAAGACTTCTTGCCAGTTCCTATTAGGACAGCACTTTAAGGTTTACAAAACACTTAAAAGCAATGTTATAAGTTAGAGCAAGTATAATCACACATGCTAATACTAGACTCATCAAGGTTCAAGCTTTTAATTGCAAAGATGAGGCATGATCCAAGATCTTCAGACATCAAAATCAGTGCCTTTTCCTACTACAGCATACTGTTCCTCCATATCTGAAAAGATAAAGTTAGCCATCACTACTATGCCTTGCCTCTGTCCCTTTCATCATCTGTATTAGGAAAGTATTTTCTATTTCTTCTCATTTACTGGCCAGGATTATGTTTCCAAAATGGCAGTGTTTCTCTCTCATTTTATAATTTTCCAAGTTTGTTTCGTGCTTCCACTTAGTATCTCAATTCTTTCAGGTGCACAGGTTTCCATACAAGTTATTCTTCATTAAAAGTCTTAAGTCCTGGCATAGAGCCAAGATGGTGGAGCAGAAAGATGCACAAACTCTAGTTCTTCCCCTACAGCCTATAAAATACCTGTAAAAAAGTAACTCTCAACAAATTCTAGAGCATCAGAAGCCACAGAACTAAAGAGTGAATGAGATTTCCAGCCAAAGGTA
Organism: Potorous gilbertii; assembly: GCA_028658325.1. Lineage (NCBI taxonomy): Eukaryota > Metazoa > Chordata > Mammalia > Diprotodontia > Potoroidae > Potorous > Potorous gilbertii. Next base: position 208,006,831 of record CM053772.1, on the reverse strand, counting down.
ACCTGGAAGGCTGACAGGAAAGGTCTATGGCATGGCACATGGAGTGAAGCAGAGCCCCGCCTTGGCCATGTGGCACTGGGAGAACAGGAACAGAACAGGTCTCCAGGGCAGAATTCCCAGTAGCAGTGGAAGGCCTCAGATCCCTCAACTCACAAGCGACAAAGAAAGCTTCAAAGGACAGTGAGAGGGCTTTCCGAACTGGGCAGGGAACCCCCGTAGCTCTGGCTCAAGGTGGCAGTGGCAGCAGTGGTGGTGACAGCTGCAGTATCCATTTGTGAAGCACTCCTCCTAAAGTCCCTGGGGGAACTGAGCAGTTAATCTGATTCTAAGTGCTGAGGAGTGGCCCTACCCTTTCCCTAAAGACCCTGAGGAAATCAAGTAGCTGATCTGAATCTCAGCCCTAAGCACAGTCATGGGAGCAGGAGGAGCACTAGGACCCTCCTCTTGACAAAGGATTCAAAAGTCAAGTAACTGGCTGGGAAAATGTCCAAAAAAAGGGGGGGGGGGGGAAATAAAATCATAGAAGATAACTTTCTTGGTGAACAGTTATTTCCTTCCATCCTTTCAGATGAGGAAGAACAATACATACTGTCAGAGAAAGTGAACGCTTCTGCATCCAGTACCTGCAAAATAAATATGCTATGGTCTCAGCCCATGGAAGAGCTTGAAAAATGAGTCAACAGCTTGCTAAAGGAGACCCCAAAAAAATACTGAAGAAAATAACACCTTTAAAAATAGGCTAATAAACTCAATTGGAAAAAAGAGGTCCAAAAAGCCAATGAGGAGAAGAATGCTTTAAAAAGCAGAATCAGCCAAATGGAAAAGGAGATTCAAAAGCTCACT
>CM053772.1:207982160-207993139 GCA_028658325.1 Potorous gilbertii | reverse complement strand
TGAGATGCTGGTATGAACTGCAAAGGTGATCTCAAGGGAAGGGTGGGAGAGCAACTATTCATCATGGGCTGAGGTGGGATTATCTTGACTCATTTTCCCCACTGACACCTGGCAGACTTTAAGCCTGACAATGCAAATAGATAATCTAATCCTGCCTGGAATTGACATGAATTTGGGGAGATATTGTGTCCCTGAAATGTCCCTACTCTTGGTGGCAATTTCCTATAGTCAAAAAGTTTGTAAGCTTAATACCAGATCTATTCAATTATAGATTATTGGTAGGGGAACATCAACAATTGTCTAAAATTAAGCTATTAGGCATAGGACTTTAGACCTACAACAATAAGTTAGGGTCCTTTAATTTTTTGTAATACTGTGGAGACAATTAGGTCAATAGTTTGTGAAGTTAGCAACATAAATATTATTTGTGTCTCAGTTGGTTAATGTTTAAAAAAACAATTCTCTTGTGGTCCATATTGTAAATGCTTTAAAAAGAAGTATTACCTGACCAAAAGTTTGAATTACTTTATCTGTTATATACTGTGTTAAAAATAAATTTAAAAAAATAATTTCTAGAATTCCAACTAAGCATCATCTGCCCTGCAAAATTGAGTATAATCCTTTAGGGAAAAAATGAATATTCAATGAAATAGGCAAAAGACTTTCAGTTGTTCCTGATGAAAGTACCAGAGCTGAATAGAAAATTTGTCTTCAAATACAAGACTCTACAGAAGCATTAAACAAGTAAATAGGAAAGGGAATCATAATGGACTTAATAATGTTAAACTGTTTATATGTCTCCTTGGGCAGATAATATTTGTAACTCATAAGAACTTTCTCATTACTAGGGCAGTTAGAAGGAATATATAAAGACAGATGGCACAGATATGAGTTAAATATGATAGGATATCTAAAAACAATAAAAAGGGGTGAGAAAGGAATGTACTGGGAGAAAGGAAGAGGTAGAATGGGGCAAATTATCTCACATAAAAGAGGCAAGAAAGAGCTTTTACAAGGAAGATGAGGGAGGTGGTGGGGAAGTCTTGAACCTTACTCTCATTGGAATTGGCTCAAAGAGGGGAAAACTTACACAGTCAGCTGGGTATAGAAATCTATCTTACTGTGCAGGAAAGTAGGAGGAGGAGGGTAAAAAAGAAGGATGGGAGGGGTTGATAGAAGGGAGGACAAATTGGGGGAGGTAGTAGTCAGAGTCAAAATACTTTTGAGGAGGGACAGAGTGAAAGAGAAAATAGAATAAACAAGAGGAAATATGATAGGGGGAGAAGATGGAGGGAAATAGCAATCATAACTGAAAAAATTTTAAAGCAAGCTTCTCTGATAAAGGCCTCATTTCTCAAATATATAGAGAACTGAGTCAAATTTATAAAAATAAGAGCCATTCCCCAATTGATAAATAGTCAAAAGATATGAACAATCATTTTTCAGATGAAATAATCAAAGCTATCTATAGCCATGGTAAAAAAAATATGCTCTAAATTAATATTGATTGGAGAAATGCAAATTAAAACAGTTTTGAGTACTATCTCACACCTATTAGATTGGCTAATAGGACAGAAAAGGAAAATGACAAATGTTGGAGGGGATGTGAGAAAATTGAGACACTGATGCACTATTGGTGGAGTTGTGAACTGATACAAACACTCTGGAAAGCAATTTGGAACTATGTCCAAAGGACTAGAAAATCATGCATACTCTTTGACCCACAAATGCCACTTCCAGGTCTGTATCCCAAAAGAGATTTTTTTAAAAAGGAAAAAAAGAATAGTATATACAAAAATAATCATAGTAGCTCTTTTCTGATGGCAAAGAATTGGAAATTAAAGGAATGTCTGTCAATTGGGGCATAGTTGAACAAATTATGGTATATGGTTTTGATGAAATACTATTGTACTATAGAAAATGAGAAGGATGTTCCCAGAAAGATCTGGAGAGATTACATGAACTGAAGTAAAGTGAAGTTGCTTGTTGTCTGTACTTCTTTCTAGAAGAGGACAATGACATCAGGGAGGTGATTCCATGCCATGCAAATCAATTGAAATTAAGTGAAGGACAGCTATGCAAAGTCACCAGCTTCACTTTCTCCTCCTGAGCCATCTGGGTGCAGTGGCCAGATATGGATCGGAACAATTGGGATGGCCCAGAATGTAGTGGGGGCTTTGGACTTTTCAAGCCAAGGTTCTTCGCAGGTCTCACTTTGACTGAGGCAACACCCATTCAGTGAATGAGGCTTAATAAAAAATAAGGCAAAAAAATGTCCTCTTTAAAAAAAAATAGATCTGAGAGGAGAACACCCTCAAAACCTATTTATCTATCTATTTATTTATTTATTTTCTCTTCTTTATTTATTTATTTATTTACACCCTCAAAATTTATAGCCAAAACTGAAACAATTGTTATTTACATTCATTCTGAGACAATCAGGGCACAAACAGCGAGAAAGCAGGGCTTGGGCTAAGACAAGAGTGACTTGGGGATAAGACTGGTCTTAAAAAGCCAAAACAAAAACCAAAAATGGCATCAACTACAAAAGGAAGTGACCAGAGCCAGGAGAGCATGGTGCACAGTGATGACAATGCTGTCAGATGATCAGCTGTGAATGACTTGGCTGTTCTCAGTAATACAATGATCCAAGACAACTCTGAAGGACATTTGATGAAAAATGCTATTCATCCTCTGAGAAAGAACTGATGGAAGTCTGAATACGGATCAAAGCATACTTTTTTAACTTTCTTAATTTTTCTTAGGTGTTTTTGGGGGTGGTGTTTTCTTTCACAACATAACTAATATGGAAATAAGTTTTGTATGACTGCACATATATAACCTATATCAAATTGCTTAATTTCTCATTAAGGTAGGAGAGAAAGGAGGGAATATTTCCCCATTATATTTTAATCTGGTTCTTGCTTTTTTCTGACTATGGGCCGTTTGACACCTTTGCTCAGATCTCTGAGAAAACATGAAAATTGATGAGAAGGTAGTAAAGGATTGAGAAGAGCGCCAATAGAGAGGGTATCCATATAAAGGAAATCATCAAATTATTGAGTACTTATCATGTAAAAGGCAGTATTCTTTAACAGAAACAGAAAACATTAACTAATCTAAATTCACATTTCAAATAACTTGACAAGTTTAACACCTCTACAGATGTCCTTCCTATCCTGAGGTCTTATCATGCTGTGAAGGTGATTCTGCATTCTCCAAGACAGTGCAAAGGAAATACAAGTTCTGATAGATTCTTAGAAAATAGTGTATGGTAGCAAGTTCAATGCGAGACAGCTCAGTCCCAGTCAGATTCTTCTAATACATTCCAAATTCTAGTATCCTTTTGCATGTAGGCCAAGGTCATTTGCTGCATTCTGAGCCATCAACAATCATCTTGATTTTTCTCTTGCCACTGATCTTCTATGACTCTGGAGGAAAGACTGAGGTTGACAACTTTGAGCGGCTATGCCTCACTTAAATCCTCCTTTGTGATACCATTGGTCTTTGAAAACGAAGAACAAACATCAACAATTTCCCTTGTAAACAATCCTTCATAATAACCCAAATCCAAGTAATCCAAAAATATCCTTCAAAATTATGTTTAGCTCTAATATATGTATTGAGGGAAGTTAGGAAAACAGAGGGAGGAACCAAAAGAAAGATGAATGGAGTGAGTCAGTATATCCAGTTGAAGAGGCGCTTTGGGGTGGGGAAGGAGTCAGGACTCATGATTGAAGTATGGCAAAATTGTAAGCTTGAGAATGTGTGGTAACAAATGATTGGTAGTCTCAAAGCATTGAGTATACATGTGATAGATAGATAGATAGATAGATAGATACATAGATGCATACATAGATGCATACATAGATGCATACATAGATACATAGACAGGTGACAGATAGATAACCCTACCCTGATTATGACTTTGTAGTATGTGTTAGAGTTAAACTTCAGTAAGTTAACGATTTTGTTCATACTGTTGTTTTTCTGCTTTGTGTTTCATATAACTAAGAGTTTCTGTCTTCCTTAGGATCTATTAGCACATCAAAGCCTATTTCTTGAACAAGGGGAAAAAAATTAAAACATTTTTGTTTAGCCATTTCTTCCCAAAGCTAATTATTACATTGGTTTGTATCACGTTTCTGTAAATTAAGAACTCCTAAAGACTTAAATAAATAAAACATCAGGATGAGAACAGAAATGTCAAGTCAGTTATAATCTAGCAATTTTCTGATCATTGGTGCACGCTGATATTAAACTAGTTTACAGGAACATTTTTAGGTATCTGGGAACTCTTTGAAAGGGCTTCATGTTGTAATTGCTTTCTCATAAATCTGGTCACATTTTGATTTAAACAAGTCACTCAAGCATTATATCCTTCTATTTTCCCACATGTAAAATAAGGGGATGATAACCTCTACCTCCTTTGCAGTGTTAATTGAGTGTTAATAAATAACACTGTCAAGGAACCTCTGGGGGTGGAACAGGTAAAGGGAGAGACCAGGGGAAGTGCTAGGCAAACATAAGGTATCATTAAAAGCATTATTAATTTTAATGTATTAAAAAGATTACCTTTAATCTTTGATGACGCTACTCTTCAATTACATAATGTACCACTTTCATCTCTGGATCTCTAAGTTCTACCAAAATAAGTGCTATAATTACTCTTCAACCAAATTCAAACTAATAAAGCACTGAGGAGACAATTATCCACATAATTCAGGAAAAGTCTACTTTCTCTGAATTATTTTATTTTTGCAAGGTTTCATTTGTTCAACTTAATACTTTAGTTCTCTACTTCCCCTTGCTAGGGAAGATCTGACTCTACCCAGATAGATGTACTTAGTGTTCTATTGTGGTAATTAGAATAAGACAAGAAGTAATGGGAATTTCTGTCTATTTGGTGGATAAATAACAACTGAGTGTCTTCATATAGCACTCCAAAGTTCACTAAGTCCTTATTAAAGCATTGCCACAACCTTGTGTAGAAAACATTATATTAGTTTTACAGATGAGGAAACTAAAGCTAGGAGACAATAAGTGATATGTTCATGGTTATATAGCAAATGTGAGAAGTAGAATATGAACCCTGGCCTTCCTGGTTCCAAATTCAAAAGGCTGTTTACTTTGCCATCCAACTTCCCCACAAAGTGTCAGAAAGGGCCAATGGATATTGAGTTAGAATTCAAACTAGTTCCATTGCTTAGCACAACAACTAGTGAATTATTCTAATCATTTATTGATACAAATTCCACAAAATGCCCCATCTACAATTTAAATACAACTGTAGAAATAATTTCAAACTATTCATATAACTCCACTGATAAGTTTAAATCATCTATCAGCAATTACTAAACAACCCTATGCATTGTTATCGCACTGTTTTTAAGAAGTTTCTTCATAAATTTAGTTTTTTACTTCTTATAATTTTTCAAACTTTCTTTTTAGTTGGAACTTAGTATATTTGATCTCAGCTATAAAAATGTTTAGATCACTCATAGTAATTTAATTCAATGCATATTTATTTAAAAAAAAAAAAACCTACTGTTTTCAAGGAACTCTGCCAGTCCCACGGATCCTTCCACTATTTCAGTAGCACCAGATCTTTGATCTCATGTTTGTGGATATGCCCTCATACCTTCATATCCTGTAAGATTCATGTCCATGCCTTATCATGAATCTTCCATATAATACTAACCCGCCAAACTAAAGCCCTTCTTCTACATCTTTTAGCATTACTTGGATACCATTATATCACTAAGGCTGTTCATATGTTAACCCTCACTGTTAATGCGACTGATCTACATTCTTTTCTGATCATGGAATTCCTTGATAATATCTTTTATACTATTTCTTGCACTTGATCCATTATTGATAGTATACCATAGCCTATTTGCTCCAACGGTCCACCTTTCCATTTTTCTTTGGGTTACCCACAATTTTGATTTTCACGTACTATTCTGCTCCACCAATCTCAGTCAGATAGCATTGCCAGGAAAATTTTGACACTAAAAAGATGGAATTTTGTATAAAAAGAAGAAATTTGGTTTATTGAAAAGAACTGCACATTTTCCCAGATGCAATTCAAAACTCTTATCTTCCTCATATTCAATTCTAGGCCCAACTCAGTTTCCTCCCACAGTGTCTGTTCAAGATAGAGATATGAATGGACCAGCTAAATGGGCTTCCTATCCAATTACATGTCACATTTGAAACCAAGAAGTCTCCAAAATTTTGTTCATGTAGCTATGTCATTTTAAAAAATGTTTGAGCATGTACCCCCAATGTATGTATATTTAACTTCTTTATAAATCATATGCATGCTTTTTCTGTACTAATAATCTACTTTATAAAATTTATCCCCAAATAGAAATGTAAAGAGATGAGATAAAGATAACGTATTTGGGAACTATTTCATTTATTCATGCTACGAAAAACTTTTCCTCTCCCTAATATGTTGTCATGAGTGACTCCTTTTTGAGAGCAATGTGGTTCAATATACTTCACTACTTTGGAAAACTTGGCTTGGTATTTTGTGATACTACAACTTGAAGGTCTGGTTCTAAGCTCAGTTTGCATGTATCTCTAAACTTGCTTTCAATGCCTCTCATAGCTGAAAAAGGTATCTCACAAAGATGTGTAAATGCAGATGGAAGGAGTGCATAGGAGACTGCACTTGATAAAGCATGATGCTCATTTTTCAATCCCATCCAGCAATTTTGCAAGTTTTTGTTAAAACGTATTTAATCAGCTTCTTTCCAAATGTCAACCAGTTGTTCTTTCCAACTAATTGAAAGCTATTGCACCTTTATAGTTTTTTTTTAAGTGTTCAAAACTCACTGACACTCTTAGTGAAACTTTGTAACTGGTTAGAGATCTGTTTCCCATTTTTTTTCCTATGGGCAGATATGAGATTCTTTACAAATAACAGAACTGCATCAAGTTGATCAGTCCAGAAAAGGGGCAGTCAGGTAAAGAGGATGGTCAACAGTGTGAAATGCTACAAAGTTAAGAAGGATGAAAAGTGAAAAAATCCCAACAGATTTGGCAGTTAGGAGGGAATTTTTAAGAACTCTGTTTTAGTTCCAAGACAAAGATAAGGAAGAAATTGAAAAACTTGAAATATAAAAGGATAGGGTGCCCTCTATGGAGATAATCATGTTCAGGAGAATGGTAAATTTCAGGGAAACAATAAGGAAATAATATTTGTAATGCATATTGCAACTGATACCTACTTACTGATCCTTCCCACTAAAAATGAAAAGTTGTTGAGGGGAGGGTGGGATATTCCTCATTAGCCACTGCCCTGGGGTACAGATTCTTCTTTGGCGGTCACAAAGTGTTGGGGAGCCAGGTAGGGTATGAATATGCTGGGAGCAGAGAGCAGGGTAGGGAATTTTATCTACAACTGTTGCAGGAGCTTGAGTTCTGAATTAGGTTTTAACTGCCTTTAGAGGGTGACATTGAGCATAACCCCTAACAGGATAGTGATAGAAAAGGGTGGAGTTTTATTGAGTGAGGTGGTGCAGTTCTGTTGGAGGCAAGTTCATGACTGACCATCTATGAGATTATTGATTGAGATTTACCATATCCAGTTTAGATTAATTGGTTTGCAATCCCCTTACAGTCATACCATGGCCTCCACTTTGGAGAAAATTGGTCTAGAAAATAAATATTCTTTATCTATTGGAATTTTTCTATGGGAATTTTTAGGTAGGTATCTTTTGAGTGATTGTGGATTACAATGAGGGTACAGTAGCATTTTGTGTTTTGATGCAATTAGTATAATGTCATTTATAAAGAAGAGAATCAATTTTAATAGATTCTGCTCCATTATCATAAAAGGGTCAAGCACAGGGCCATGGATATAGATCACCATCTGATTTCTCCAGTCTTTCTTTAAAGACGACTGAGCATTGATGAAGAAAATTTCCAAACTACTGACTACAAAATTATGTTCCATAACGTCAGCTGAGCCCTCAATGCTACTTGAATAAAATTTTCTATTCTAATTTTATTGATTCCCTATCTCATTCCTCAATGCATCTGTACCCAGTTTTCTTTTCTCTTCTTTTTTTATTCCTACTGAATTCACAAGTAGAGCAGATGATTAAACTTTTTATTTCATTAAGAAGATTGAAGTGACAAGATACGAACTCCCTCTACTCCTAACTCCCTTCTGCTAATCCTCAAAGGTTTTTAGTGTCATTGCTACCTCTCTTCTCTTTTCCAGTGTATACTTCTTCTTCCTGTTTTGTGCTCTGCACTAGGGCTTACCCTTCTACCTATTATACATTTATTCCTTATTCCTGCAGTCATTGCAACTATTACTGGTGTTTTTCAAACTTTGCCTCTTCAATGGTTCATCCCTATCTTCCTACAAATATTTTTAGATTTCAAACCTAAGAAAAGCCCTCCTTTGATCCTTCTAGTTCATGTAACTACTGTTCCATCCTATTTTCATCCATTACTAAATCTGAAAAAGTTAACCATATGCAATGCTTTCACACACTCACTACTTATTATCCTTAAGCCCTTGTAAATAGGCTTCCATTCTTAATAACTTACTGAAATGATCTCTCAAAAATCACTAATGACCCTCAAATTCAAGGATCTTTTTAACATTCAATCTCTTTAGTGCTCAATCAATCTGATCTCTCTGTGGATTTTTGCATAATTGAATACTTATTTTTCTTCTTCTTGAAGGGCTGGAAAACACTTCGTTTATTCATTGCGCAAACCTATGATTTCATTTAAAAACATTTTTAATCAACATTTTCTATTTTCATGTCATCTATATTTCAAAATACATCTTCTCTCTCCTCTTTCATTGTCATCCTTTGTAACAAAGAATTAAAAGAGAAAAAAGCAGATCAACAAAGCTAAACAACCAACATATCAACCAAGTCTCTCTGTGAATGAATTCTCATTCTACCATTATGACTCTCTAACTCTACAAAGACTACAAAGTGAGAGGTCTATGTTCTCAGCTCTCTACCCAGGGCAAAACTGTTTTTGGCTAATTCTTTCTGTTGGATATTCTCTCCTCCCTTAGCTTCAGAGAGATCACATTCTTCTTTATTTCATTCTACCTCTCTAACTCCTCTGCCTTTTTTTTAACTGGCTTCTTGTCCTCTGCCATGGACTGGCCACGGGGCCTGCCAATTGTGATTGCTGAGACATTGTGAAAGAAAAGTAGGCATGAGGCCAGGTGAAGAGTTGTGAAGAACAGCTCTCGTTTATTAACTGGATAGCCAAGATTTATATAGGTTATTACAGGTAAACAAGCAGAATTGTTCATTGTGAGAATATTCAAGCAACCAAAGTCACTCCCATGAGAACATTTTTAGATTATTTCTTATGCTCCCTAATCTAGCTCCTCCTGTCGAGGAGGAACAGCCTTGGGGTGCACCTGCAAGTTCAGGGTGTTCTCATCCTTGCATATCAAGAGTGGGGATGGTGAGCCAATTGTCCTGATAAAGTTAGCTGCTCATGTTAGTACAAGTCTCAAGTAAAACCTGGACAGTACCTCACATTCCAGACTACATCAACACTGGCCCTCTCCAATCCTCTTTCCAACTTTTTAAAGTCTGTTGTTGTTGTTGTGTCCAACTGTTTGGGGTTTTCTTGGCAAAGATACTGGTTTGCCATGTCCTTCTCTAACTCATTTTACAGATGAGGAAACTAAGGCAAACAGGGTGTAGTGACTTGCCCAGGGCCACCCAGCTAGTAAGTGTCTGAGGCCAGATTTGAACTCAGGAAGATGAGTCTTTCTGACTCCATGCTCTATGTTTAGTCTCCTTCTTTATGTTCTCTCTATTAACAATCACATTGTCCAGATTGTGCTTAATAAATATTTTCTTAACTGAATGAATCTTTAAATGAATGAATCATCTAGATCAACAGGTCCAAGAAACTCTTTCTAAGGGTCCAGGAAGCCAAAACTATTTTCATTATAATACTAAGACATTATTTGCCTTTTTCATTCTAATTCATTCATTAATATGGTTTCAGATTCCATAGAGCAAATAATCTTTAAGAAACTATCATTTGTAAACTTTTGGTAGAATATCAGAGAAGAATATCCACAATTATCTTAAAAGGTTATTAAAACAATTCTCTGTTTTTAACAACTTGTCTGAGGCCATATTTTTTTCATATATTTCAACTAAAACAACCTTCACACAGATTGAATGCAGAAGCAGATATGAGTATCCAGCTCTGTTCTATTAAGCCAGACATTATAGAGATTTGCAAAAAATGTAAAATAATGCTACTCTTTTCACTATTTTTTTGGGAAATGTAATTATTTTTAAATTAAAATAACAAAGAAATTGTATATCTTCGCAAGGGGAAGTCCTAGACCCCTACCGGGGCACCTTATGCAGGCTATGAGAACAAGGTGACTACCAGTTTTGTTAGGTGCTATCTAGTTCCAAGTCAGAGATAAAGGATGGACTGAGAAGTGGACCTGTAATCAGGGATGGTATTCTAGGATGGGGAGCTATTACAAGCTCTAGGTAGTGTATACCAAGACAGGAGCAAGTTCAGACGCAAAAGCAGTGATATGGCTTAGATCCCAGTTGTGGAGCAGAGATATGTCTCAACTGTAACTTCTAATCAGTCTGAAGCCTACAGACGATTAACCAGGGTAGGAATCACAGATCAGAGGGAAGCCAGCGTTTCTGTCACTATAACCAAAGGTCCCAGCTGGGTAACAAAGGCTGAGCTAAGCAGCAAGCTCTGGAGTTAAGAACCAAACATAAGTGAATAAAGATAAGGGACTAAAACAAGAATGTGCTGCCAAATTCTAATAGAACGTGATGGTGGTTGTGTCTCTTCTGAATCCTTTCATCATCAAGGGTCAAGGAAAATGTCTATTTATACAAGGCCTTGGAGTGGTTCTGTTAATGCTTAATGCCCTTCAGGGAAGAACTGAAAGTGAAAAAGGAATGGATGGGGTAGGGAAAGCAAAG
>CM053772.1:207964573-207981660 GCA_028658325.1 Potorous gilbertii | reverse complement strand
GGGAGGGGGAGGAATGAGCTGATGGTGTTAAGAGAAAAATTTCTCCCATCCCCCAAAGGTATCTTAGAATTCTGAGGGAATGGTATACTCAGCCTTATATACTCAGTCTTACTCTGGAGAAATGAGTCCAAAGTCTCTGTATATATGTAAAGAGCTTTGCAAACTAAAGAAATGTTATTAACCACAGAAATGCTAGTTATCATCATTACATTTAAAGACAGAAGGTACTTGCAGTGTCTCCAAGGTATTATCCTAAATAATCCCCATTATACAGGACATATAGGTGAGGAAGATGTAAGCACTCAAGCTGAATATGCGCTGACAGAAGGACAACTTTCTCATGTTGCATTTTAATCAACTTCCATCAGATTGTGGTTTTTTTTGAAAGGGGGAGTATAATCTACCTCTTTCCCACAAAATAAATTTTCTTGAGGGAAGTTAAAGATGTTTGTTCCAGCAGTATTCTTGTACCATACCATATAATAGACCTATACAGGATTAGATTAGATACAGATTAGATCCAAGGGGAGAGAAAACCCAAGATGCACTACTTGGAAGGCCTAAAGGTCCCACTTTTGGGTTCAGGGGAAGGGATGGGAGACTGATGGAAGCTGTCTCCATTTCTCATCTAGGAGGACCTTCCCCCACAATAAACCCACCATGGAACCCTACTTTCCCTATGCAATCAGCAGGGTGGGCAGTATCCAACACTGACCACCATGACGACAGCATGCAGGTAAGTCTTTTCCTCACACACCAGTGGGAGTCTGTGGGAGGTCTCAGAAACTCCTACAAAAACCCAGGCCTGTTCAGACATCCTAGGTCAAGATTTGTCAACTTGGTGCTCCACCAGTATCTCCCTACTCTTCACATCTATGCACCAGAACTCCAGGCCAGCCTTGATCTGGGGCAAATCCAACACACAAGGCTGCACCCAGGTCATATACATCTACTTGTCCACCTTCTCAATGCTGTCTTTCACCAGATCCATGAAAAGGACCTTCATAACTAGCAGTTTCACCTTGTTCACCTTCATCTTGAAGTTCTGGGCAATCTCCTCAAAGGTCAGCTGCAGGTGATTGGTTGGGTGCATGAAAGTCATCTCCATGAAGCATGGCAGCTGGATCTTCCAAAGCAGCAGGGCCTCATTGGCCATCAGATCTAGTTTCTGGCCCCAGATGGACTTCAAGGTCTAGAAACTCTCAACATTACCTCTGTTGAAGGTGTAAAGTGTGTCAGTCACTGGCAGTCCGTGTTCTTCAGAGAGTCCAGCACAGGGTGATGAGCAATTCCCCAAAGTTGTAGACACCTCCCCCTGGAGGTCCTGCCAGGCCCAAAGTAAATGCTCTTTCCTGCTGCTCAGACACAAGAGCAGATCCTTTACATCGAGACAACCCAGGAACTGCTCTGTGTCTGTTGGATGCATGATTTCTATCAGATCATACTGGATGGAAAAGTCATAGAAACAACCGTGCATGTACTACACACCTGGAAGACTGTCATGCATCTATTTGACATCTTCAGTTTTTTCCTTGGTCACCTGGAGGTCTCCAATGTTCAGTTTCAGAGTTCTTTTGGCAGTTTTGCATAACATTACTGCCTCGTCACTGCTTTTTACCTTTTTAGGAGTCTTTTCCAGAAACTCAAGAGTAACATTAGGATCTGTCATCTAAGTACATGGAGAAGGATTTCCACGAGAGACAAATGAGGAACATACACACTCATGTAGATTTCCGGGCAATTCAATTATTGTTAATTATTTTTAATAAAATATATTTTTAAGTCTAATATTTGATCCCAGAAGTCTTTCTTTTCATGGGTTCACGTTTTTGCCACTTACTACACCAGTTTTTAGAAATGGTCTCTTGGTTTTAGGACTGCATGAAAGGAGAGAGGTTCATAGATGCTTCTCAGTCACTATTGCTCTCTTAGAATTGGGGTTTATTGTACATTTTCTATAGGTAGATCTTATTTATGCTGTGTTTACTCCCCTCCTTTTTAAGAGACTACCAGCAGGTGCACCAGTTCTCTGACTATAACAGCTTTCCATTTCCAAGGCTCTGGACTCTTCAGGGATGCTCCTGAGAAATATGTATCCAAAGTTAATGTGGGACAAGATGATGCAAGCTTTGCTCTCAAATCACATCTAGGAAAGGTAACTTCTTGTCATTTGTACATGGTAGATTACTAGAAAGTGTTCATGAGTGCCAATTGGACAAAAATTCCATGAATGTGAATGAATTAGGGACACAAAGATCATTTGGAGAAGGGTTTGGAAAAAAGCAAGTTTCTAGGATGTGATAAGCAATGGAACCAGATTTGGACTGGCAGTTCTAAGGAAGTCATACTTTGTAGCACAATAGAAAGACCATTGAAGTGAGGGTTGAACCAAGTGTTGTCAGATCCTTGCTGTATGTATCACTAACTACCTGTGTGACATTGGACAAGTCACTTTACTTCTCCAGGCCTCAGTTTCCTCATCTATAAAATGAGAAGGTTGGTTGGTAATGGAAAAGTCTTTGTTTCACTCAAGATTTTCCTCCATGGCAACTTAGGGATTTCTGTGAAGGAGAAAGTATTCTGGTCATTTTCTAAGCAGGAAAGTTTGTCTTCCTCTTCATGTCTGGTAAATCAGTGAGTGAAACTATTATTTTTCTCCACTTTCTATCTGGTTTCACAGCAGTTTTCAGAGGGCATGGAGTCAGCACCAGAAGTCTGTATGTAAAAAGACTAGGGAGTTAGGAGAAACTAGGGAAGAGTGGAACATCTGGGGCTGGGACTCTGTGCTTCATGGAACTGAGGTCAGCAGCAGGTCAAATTTGCAAGAGGTATGCAAAATAATCACTAATGATAGGGAACTTTAGATGTCATTGTCAAGAACATTTCATCCTTGGGAATACTGCTTAACAACGAATAGGGATTAAAATCCATGTGACATTTTCTCATATCCTGGAGATGTGTTCCCTTTCCTTGGTGTTTCAACTACATGAAGTCTCCTGTCTATATTTTCAGAGTAGGATAAAAATGTAGAAAGGTTTAGATGGTAAACTTCTTGAGTGGAAGAACTAGGTATGGTTTATACACTTTGGAGAGTTTCTAATTTGACATAGGAACTCAATGAGATAGATTCCTTTGTTATGTAAACTAATTCCTAGGAGTGAGGCAGGGACTTGCAAAATTGCAATAACTGAGAGACACAGAATCAGTTTTTTAGTTAAAGTTCACCAGCCTATTGTTTTGCAAAATCACAAAAATAATACTACCAATCACAGAGACTTCAAAATAGAGCTCAGAAAGATAAGTAGGGCCCAAGATGGGGATCTCCTGGGATCAACCACCTAATCACATCTTCTGAGGAAAGTCTGGTGTTGGTTTCTATGGTTTCGGATTGGGGAAAATTAACATTGCAGTCATGAACACTGGGGAAGACTACGCTTTTTTATGGTTTAATTTTCAAGCAGCTTTCCCATTCTGTAGACACTTCCACTTGGGGATAACATTCTCCTGATACTTCCCCTAGACCACTATTTCAGGAAAAGCACTTTCCAAATTTCATTTCCCTTCTTCCTCTCCCAACTTCTTCTCCATAGCCACACCAAGTATTCAGGTACCCTTCCTTCCTCTCTCCTTCCCCACAAACTCCTCTCTGCCCCTGCTTCTCATGGGAGCACTGAGCCATGCTTCGCCATTTTACCTGGGTGGGATGTGTCAATCTACTTCCCTACAGACCAACTCATCATACTGGCAACTTTACGTTGAATCCTGTCTACCACTTCCTTTTGTAAATTGACTCCTCCATTCAAATGTAAGCTATTTGAGAACTTAAACTATCTTCAATGTTTGTATTATATAGCACAATGCTTGGTAAATATCAAATGCTTAAAAAATGTTTTCTTTTTATATGAAAGGCAGACTTGTAAGAAAACAGAATTTTTTCAGAGCATCAGAGTTACAGTTTGCTAAATACTAGCTTGAAAGTCAGCTAATCTCTCTCTTTGATTAAGCTTCCTCATTTCTATCTCTCAAAATTTAGCCCACAGTTCATTTTTCCAAAGAAATCTCCAACTAAGTAAAAGGAAATTGTGTCTCACTCAAATGGATTCCCCTTCATACTAAACAAACCAGCATTTTCCTACTATTATTTAACTGACTCTCCTACGGTTCTTTCTCAAGTGAACTCCACTGTAAGATTCAAGAGAGTAGAGACCAAGTAGCTTTGTGTCTGAGTGCTAGACTCATTACTGATGGTCATGTGTTATATAGGCAGCTGTGTGGTAAAAGGAGTAGTGTTAGTACTGGAGTCAAGAAGACCTGAATGCAAATTCAGTCTCAGACACTTACTAACTGGCTAAGTCACTGAGACCCAATCTAGTTCAATTTCCTCATCTGTAAAATGGGAATCACAATAATAGCATATGTATTTAACAGGGTTTTGGGAGGAGCAAATGAGATTAATCTTGGTAAAGCACTTGGCACAATGTCTGGCACCTAGTAATCACTTAATACATGTGTTTCTTTTCCCCCTTCTCCATATATGTGCCCAAAGAGATGCTAAATGAATCAAATTAATGCACTTTAAAAAGAACATAGAATTATAGTGTATTAAGGTTGAAAAGGATGTCAGCAGCCATCAAGTGGAACTCATTCCCCAAGCAATCATCACCCTAGCCTACCAACCACATGATCTGCTTGAACATTTCCAATGATGAGGAGCCTATTGTCTCCAATGACTGCGTGTGCTTTTGGATGTCTCTATTGGGACTTTGCCTCTTTAAAATACAACCTCTGGTGTTCTGCCCTCTTGGGCCAAATGGAATAAATCTAATCACACACACACACACACACACACACACACACACACTCTTCACATTGTTATCATGCTACATCTCCCCAGCATCACCCTACTCAAAGTCTTCTCCAATTTAAACAGTTCTTTCCGCACATAACGTGGACCCAAGGCTCTTTGGCATTCTGATTTTCCTCCTTTGGATACTCTCCAGTTTATCAAAAGTCTTCTAAAGTCAATATTAATTCATGTCAAAGCTATAGGAGGGGGAATCAGGAGGTTTTTCTTTCTCCTTACCACCCCCAAAAAGTATTTAAGTGGCTTTACGCCTGTAGCAGTATGGTTTTCTAAGTCCAGGGCATTAGGAAACTGGATAACAGAAGGTGGAGAAAAGAGAGTGAAAGTATATACTTCCCTATGAGAATGCTAGTTTGATTCAGCAGATAAGATTCAGATGGTAGAACCCGGTTTGAGCCCAGGTGGGGACATCTAATCCAGACTGTCTGGATGGTCATATTTTAAAAGTCTCACTTTCCCACTTTTTTAAGGACGAGGAAGGTCATCACTTGGTGATGTGGCCACAAGCTGTTCAGGGAAGAGACTTTGCTCAGCACATTTCAGCTACCGTGCAAGGCTGAGTCCGTTTCAGAGAGCCACATAAAATAACTAATAATGCAAAAGTGTATTAGTTCTGATAGGGCACTGACAGCAGCTCAGAGAGGTGGGTCCTTGCAAGCCCATCTTTCAACAAAGAACTGACCTGAAGATCCAGGAAAGCCCCAGACAGGACCATATGGCTCAGGATAAAAACATATTTCAAACTCTGTTTATTATGCATATCTTTCAAAGGTTCACCACTCTGTGATGAAACATAGCACCTGCACAGCTTTAATAAGCTTCAAAACCCAGCGCAATTATTAAACCGTAGGCACCTAAAGAATTTGTCTTCTTTTATACTGTGCCCATGTGCTGCCCACCAATGACTGAACTCATTCTTTTTAATTATTGGGGTTTGCAGTATTTTGTAAGCTGCAATCAATATTTATTCAGAAAATAAAACTCCTTATGGACCTCAGAGTGAGGGCCATGAAATATGTCTCTCCTCTTAAACTTTGAGAATGAGAACATTATTACATCCAGAAGCCTTCATTATGGCAGGGTAGAAAAAGAATTTAATCACACAACATTGAAAAGACAGAAATCAACTGTACAGAAAATTAATATCACTTGATTTAAGTGGATATTTGTTCATCAACAGGATGGACAACCACATTCATTTAGGGCTCATGTACATACATTACATTTCAACATGCCTGATCAGAGTCAGCTAATTCAGCAAATCAATTATCAGGGGAAACTTCTGATGTCAAAGGTGTAATAAAATTACCAATCATCATGACTGCATACAGAGATAGAAGTAGAAGAGAAATTCCTAAAGTCAATGGCTCAGGTTGATGAAACTTTGATTTTTTTTTTAAACAGACACCACCTTTACTACCCCATATAAAAGTCACAGATGGTAACCTGGGAGATTTAGCTTAGTCTCAACTTTGAGGCCTTAAATTCACCCAAGTATGCTAAAAATCCCCAGTGAGGAACTCATGTAACATCAAGTCCCTAGAGACCACTGTCTGTAGGACAATGAACTTGCCACTTAGTGAACCAGAAAGCAAAGGTTTCCTCATCAAGTCAAAGCAGATATGGCAAGGCAAAATAGGGATATGAGAAGAAATGGTAGAGATATGTAAACATACACAATAAAGTCCCAGTTGTACTATGGTTACAAATAAATTGCACTTTAGTGTTGGTATGGTTAGACTCATAGGATCATAGTTCTTGAAAGAACCTTCAATAACATCATCTCCAAAATTCTCATTTTACAGATAAGGCCCAGAGACTTGACTTGCGTTTAGTCTTGGGAAAAGATAACTCTTGCAGAACATGTCTAAAGATGTAAAGAGCATTTTAGAGACAGGGAGGAAAGGACTCTTGAATGATCTGTTGTAGACTTGGAGACAAAACAAAGCACAATAGAGAGTGTGTGTCTCGTGAATTACCTGAAACAAGTAACAATTTGCTTCCACAGATATATATATATGTCTGTCTCAGAATATGCGACCTTGAATAGATGAAACCAGATTGAACTAGATTCCCAACTATAACCTCGCTCTCTCTCATTCAAGTGCAGAATTTTGTGTAATACATTTGTTTCATTTCTCTCTTCTTTTGTGTTTCAGTTTTGTCTTTGAAATGTCCCTGCCTCCTCCATCTCCAGAATTTTTCTTTCCCTTAAAACTTTTATTTAAATTTTTAGGGGAGTATTGGGAATGGGATGGTGGTGAGTTTAGGGCCACGGTATACCTGGTAAGACCAAGAGGACCTCCTCCCAGATTAACTATTTGTCCTAATTCATGAAGCCAGGGTTAATATCCTAGATATTCCCTAAGGGAAGCCATATTTCAATAATGTATAGTTCTTGGAATTTGGAAAGCTTAGTTTTCAGTCCTTATTCTGACACTAACTTTGGGTCTCTTTTTCCAGCTCTATAAAAACAAGAAGCTTGAACAAGACCTCTTCCAGCTCTGAAAAATCTAGGAGATTATCTCTGTCTTTTCACTGAGAATTGAATAAGTCTTTCTTTATGTTCTTGGGCCAGATATATCCCCTATAGGGCCTAGGTTTCTTCCTGTGTAGGAACCAAGGAGCTATAATAGATTATCTTTATGTTCCTTCTAGTTTTAACATGACAATTTGAGGAAATGGGGGTGGGGGAAGCTGGAAGAGTATCAGGGAGTTTGAATTCAAGCCCTTTTCCACCTCTTTCTCCTATTTGTTGTAAGAATTAAGAATTTACTCCCATCTGTAATAATTAAGTTTGTTTCTTTGATGCCAGGTATGAAGAAACAATTAATTACTCTTAATAACCAGGTACTATGGTTTTAAACAGGAAGCCATCTAATGGCCCTCTGCTTATGGTTTCAGGAGGACAGTTTTCCCAGCAGAAACTTGAGGAGTCTTGGAGTTGTTGTCGTTGCGTCAGGTTCAGAAATGACTAGTTATAGCTCTACAGTTGACTTAGAATTCCTTTAGTAGGTGTACACTTGGGGAAAGCACATGGACTCACTGCTGATGTCTCAGTGATGGCTCATGTGAAGAGAGGGGTGGCCTCTCACTCCCATCATGTAAATGTACAGAAGCTACCCAAGGCATATTTGTTGTGTTTACCTCCTAGAACCAAGGGCCAAGCTCCATTAGCCCAGTTTGCTAAAGAGTGAATCATTTTAAAGCAGCATTAATGTCCTGTGATATTACTAGAACAGTATAAACAACTGCAGGCCTGACTGTCCAATGGGAAACTGCTCTCTGGAGAAAACTACTCACCCATATACCATTGGCCAATTACTCAGAGTCTATTTAGTAAATTATCTTCTTTTGTGTGCTAATTGGGACTGAGTGCCTTGCAAAAGTTAACTTCCTTTATGTGAGTGAGCAGCTAGCTCCAGATATTAAATTCTGTCTCTCTAGCTCATTGCTGAAGCAGTCCAACTATTACTGTTATTTATCTTTGTGGAACAGCCCACTATAGTACAAGGAATGTGACACGGATCAAAAACATGGTGGTGGGGGGAATAAATAAATCTAACCGGGTATGCATACTAGATATGGTTAAAGATTTTTGTGGGGAGGATGTTTATTTATGCTCCAGAGTTGTTGCCAAAGAAGTCCTAACTTTTAACTGATTTATCCTTTTAGATGATACTGTGTAATTGATCTGCTATAGAAGTGTCTCCCAAATCCAATCAGCTTCTACAAGTTCAGCTCATAACACTGCCATGTCATAGGCATGGTGTGAGAAATGAAAGAAATAGTAAATGGAACCCCAGAGATATATTCTCTTCTTACTGGGCCTGAGCCAGTGATATTTGACCCAGCCTGGATTAAAAACTACAACCCCCTTGCTATAAAGCTTTCCCTCAAACTGAGGCACAAAAGGGCCTGCAATGAAGACTATACCTTGACGTTTAGAGAGAAAGAATGAACAGCAACCTAAATGTTCAACTTCAAAGTTCTAATTACTTAGAGAAAGATAAAGCAATACTTTCATCTTTAATGTACTGTGTTTTCATCATAGTGGGTGGCAAACAACAAATTCAAATATAATAGAAAAATATTAAACTTTTTTGGAAAAATTAAATATTGGACTTTCAGAAAGAGAATAAGGAAAATGTTTGGGGAATGAATCTGGCTCCTCCTCCTTTCCTCAAAGTAGCTAAAAATTGGCTAAATATGCTTTTTTTAAAAATAACTAAGAGTAAAAGGAAATTCCATATAGGGGAGAAAACAGAATAAAAAAAAATTCCTAATTTAATGAAGAAAATCTATGTAGCAAGGGGATACCAAGAGAAATCTCCACCTGAAGAAAATAATTGTACAATATCTATGAATGACATGCCACCTAAAAATAAAAAAGACTAGAATGGTCACAAGAAACCAGACCACATTTAGAAGGCTTCATAAAGGAAATGAGGAAGAGATAGGAGTGAAATGAGAACTCCTAATAACATTTTTTTTAAAAAAACTTTAAAATAGTGAAAAACAAAAGAGGAAAAAATCTTTAAAAAAGATATATAGAAATCCTGAAAAATATATAGAAAATGGGTCTCAGAAAATTGATTACAAAACAAGAAATATTAGAGTAAATCAAGAGATGGTAAAATTAAGAGTATATAGGAGGTATGTAAAATTAAAAATAAAAATTGGCCTGGAAAAAATGTTCAAGGAAAGAACTGAAGAATCATTCCAGATCCAATCATTCCATTTCAAGATCCCAGAAAACAAACAAAAATAATGAAATAAAAAGTGGAGAGGTGTAGGGGAGGGGAGAAAAGTAGAATGGTCCAGCAAAAGAAATGACAAATAAGATACCCATTTCATATTGGTGATGACATGTAGGAGCTGGGGAGCAACAAGAATAAGGACTCAGCACTTTAGCTATGAAGAAGTAAACTGATTAACACTCTAAGTAGAGCAATAAATTGGGTTTCATGAAATCAGAAAAGAAAATTGCCCAAAGGCATTGGAACCAAGGGAAAAGTAAAGATTAATAGAATCCAGAGGTTACTACCAGAGAGGCCACCCAGTTTAACTCAGTCAGAAATGGAATTGCCAAAGTCCAAAGCACCTAGGTCAAAGATAAAAAAACAAAACAAAAAAAAAATTGAAAGCAAACAGGATGTTCCTCATGTATCCTAAATAAACTCCAGTCAGAATCGCAAGACTACTCATCAGAAACCAGGATTTTTAAAATTTATTGGAATGTGGCAAACTGAAAATGAAAGAAAAGTGACATACCAAGAATCATTTGCCCTTCATCTAAACCTAAGCACCACATTAGTTATTATTTGGGCCCTGATAGAGTAAATAGTAATTATTTCTCTTTTGGCCAAAAACCCTGGGCATCTTCTCCTCTCAATCTATTTTTTTTTTTAATTATTAAAGGGGTCATCCCTTAGATGACTTCTTAAACACCTCTAATCACTGAAAAAGCATTGCCTCAATCAAAGGGAGAAGTTGAAAAGACCTTAAAAAGAATGAAGTCTCCCACTGCACTAGTGGGACATCTCTAGTTGTCCTGACCTATAGCTGGCTACTGGACCTAGATGTCTCTGGAGAAGAAAGTGAGGCTGGTGACTTTGCATAGCCCTCTTTCACTTAAATCCAACTCATTTACAAGCCATGGCATCATCTTATTGATGTCATGATCCTTTTCAAGAATGAAGGACAAACCACACACAACCATAAACTGATTATGATATGGGGAAAAATAGCTCTCTAACAGATTTGCCCACTTCTAAATAGTCTTTGAAAGTCTGAGTTGGGGGAGTCTTTGAAATGCAGGTAGAAGGTATAACAGAAGCTTAAAAGTTGGAGACAAGTCTGAGTAGCTCCAGGGCTACTCCAAGTAGATAGTAGTAGAGCTTGGTATCTCAAACTAAATCACTTTGGTACTCATTGTCAAAATTATCTGATACTGGATACAATAAAAAAGTAAATCATTAGCAAGGACTAGAAAAGTAAGATGTGAAAAGAAGAGCGCATCGAAGACCAGTATTTAATCATAAAATCCAAGGTTTAAAGCTAGAAGCATCTTGAGAACTTATTTAATCCAACTCCTTCATTTTATAAAAAAGGTCTAGAGAAGTTAAATGATTTTGTCCAATAGAAAGACAGGAAGTTAATGACAGAGGTAGGATTCAAATTCAGATCCTCTAACTTCAAATCCAATAATACTCTTGCCATTGCACCATGTTGTCACCCCCACAGCTGAGGAACATGGACTAGGAAAAAGAGACTCTATGCAAAAACAACCGCTGAGGAAACAGTAAAAAAAATGGGCTTAGATCCATATCTGATATGTTACATCACAGTCAACTCCAAAAAGAAAAGCAATCTAAAAAATAGTGTTATGCCATTTAAAAATTAGATAAGAATGAAAGGTCATATCCTTCTTAACGGTTGAAGGAGGAATAGGGAGTTACACCTTCACATACACATGAACATACTCACACAATATCAACCACTTGAGCTGCACAAAATTGAGAAACTTTTTGCACAAATAAAATCAAGGTGGCTACAATCAGACAGAAAGGTGAAGATAATTTTTTAAACTAAATAATGAATGAAAATCTGAAATCCAAAATCTATAGGAAATTAACACAACTATGTAATAAGGAGTCATTCTTTAATAGACAGATGATTGTGTTCTATTTATTATCATTACAATATTGTGAGCTTTATCTCCTTATTAGCTAAGGGAAAGATCATTGTGTTATAGCAATGGTTATTACTGGTAGGGAAGCCTGAGTGCTTAAGATCTGCTCTGAGATAAAGAAGACTGAGGAAAACCCAATTACCTTCAGACATTCAGATCTAGCCACCTATGACTAGTATTAGAACAAAGCTGGTCTTTGCTGCATAAGAAAAAGATGTCATCCTGGTTTTTATCACAATAATTTATAAACAATGGCTACGTTAATAAAGCTGAAGTACTAGAAAAGCTTTACTGGAGTAAAGAATCTTTTTTTTTTTCTAGAGGTTTTTAATCTTTCTTCCCTATTATAGCCTTCCAATGGGTGCTCACACTTAGCTTTCTTAAGATTAAACAGATTAGACAGGAAAGAATTAAAGCGGACTTTCCATAAGTAAAACTGAATGTGAAAAGGATTAGTGAGAATATTACCACCTCTTTCTATAGACTAGAGAGAAAATATGCAGGGCTCTCCATTTTTAAAAGTGAGAGTGGGGAGATTTCAAAGTATCCAACAAAGGAAATGACCAAATGGATCCTAGCAGCATGTACGTGATAACAAGTTGGAGGTGGAGGGGGTGACAGGAAGATTTAGGACTCAGCAGTCAATTATATATGCAGAAGAAAATTGACAAGCACTACAAGAAGAACTATAGATAAGACAGGACCAAGTTTATTGGTCTTCAAATTGGAGTCCTCTCCCCCCCACCAAAAAAAAGCTAAGGTAAGCAGACAGGTAGTCCACGCCTAGAAAGACAATATGTGTATATGCAAGGTGGAATGTGCAATAACTCTCCTGTCTCATTATTTGGAAGCTGTGAAACTCAGGGCTCAGTGCTTTTTCTTCACAAATCCTCTATGGCATCCATCTCCTATCAATACTTAGACAACTAGAGGGATATGGAGATGTGAATGGCAGGAAGTATTCAATTTTACTCCTCCCTATAAGGGATGAAATAAGTACTTAGTCCACAGATAGGAGTTGTCTTATTGCCTTCTTGAACGCTTCAGGGGAGTATTCAGTAGTCATTCTACCTGACCTGCCCTCTCAAGGTGGTAGGAGAGAGGTCTAGAGTGGGAGATGTTGGGAAAGAACTGCACTTAACTCAGAATATTGGCACAAATTCTTGTCAGGTTCTTAGGGTGAAACAAGAGGAGAGTGGTATAGCACCAACAAGATATTCACAGTGCCTACAGTGGCCATGAATATCCCAGTGAAATTCTGCATCGTGAAATAACACAGATTTTCTACATGAAAGGCAGAACCAAAACATTTATTCAGACACCAGAAAGCCAACTCCATCATAGTAACAAAAATCTATACACAATAACAATGCAGAGGACAACACTATCCCTAAGGCTTCTCCCTCCTAGACTTCCCCACAAACCAACTCCCTTAAACAAAAATCACAAATAAGCTCTTTCATTCATGCTAGCCATACCATACCACACAACCCCCCCCCAAAAAAAAAAACAATGGCATAACATTTTAATAAAGCTATATAGACAGGTGGGTCCCAGCGTCCTGAGAGAATTCATTTGGATTGTCTCCAAGTTAAAGAAAGGACTTTATTGCAGTAACACACACAGTCAACCTGCTCCCATGGAAGGCAGAATACTTAGCCTGGTCTAAATACAGTTTAACAGGATATGGGAAAGGTAGGGGATGAAAGAGGAGGAGGGGCAAGGCTGACTGTAGAATTCCTGGAATATCAAGTACTCAGTCCTAAGGTGTCTTTGTCATACAGATAAACAAGGAGAACAGGAAAGGGGCAATATCATGTAGTTGTGTGTGGGGGGGTTACTTTGTAAAAGCATACAGATAAGTCCATGGGGGGCAGAGTCAAGATGGCAGAGTAAAAACTCCAACTCTTCCCCCACAGTCCATAAAGTACCTGTAAAGAAAGACTCTCAACAAATTCTAGAGCAGCAGAAGCTACAGAAAGGGAAAGGTTGTCACACTGGACACAGAGTGGAGCCCAGCCTAGCCTTGGCCACATGGAACCGGGAGAAACAGGACCGGACCGGAGCAGGCTTGGGGGATAGAATCCCCAGCAGCAGTATCGATTCACAGATCCCTTAACCCAAAGGTACCAAAGGTCAGTGAAAGGGCTTTTGCAACCAGAGTGGGAAGGGAGCAGGGCCTTCCCCTAACCCCAGCCCTAGGTGGTGACAGCAGCAGCAGCAGCAGTGAGAGGCAAGCCACTTCAGTGGCCAGAGCAGCAGCCAGGGTTCATTGTTGGAGCATCTCAGCTTAAAGCCCCTGGGGAAATTGAGTAGCTGATCTAAATCTCAGCCGTAATCATGGTCCTGGGGCTTGGAGGAGCTGGAGGCCCCCTGAGGAGTAAACTCCTCTCCCTTGATTGTGCCACCTTGGAGGAACTGAGAAATTACAGTTCCCCAGAGTATACCCAATCAGGATAACACAAGATCTAGCAGCTTCTATATTAAGGGATAGGAAGGCTTCAAATATAATATTCCAGAAGTCAAGAGAACTATGATTAAAACCAAGAATCACTTACCCAGCAAAACTGAGTGTAATAGTTTGGGGAAGAAATGGTTATTCAATGAAATAGAGGACTTTCAAGCATTCTTAATGAAAAGACTAGAACTCAATAGAAAATTTGACTTTCAAACATAAGAATCAAGAGAAGCATGAAAAGGTAAACAGGAAAGAGAACTCACAAGGGACTTACTAAAGTCAAACTGTTTACATTCCTACACGGAAAGGGAATATTTGTAACTCTTGAAACTTTTCTCAGTACTTGGCTAGTTGTAGGAATTACACACACACACACACACACACACACACAGACAGAGAGCACAGGGTGAGTTGAATAGGAAGGGACCATATCTAAAAAAATAAAATTAAGGGGTGAGAGAGGAATATATTGGGAGAAAAAAGGGAGAAATGAAATGGGGCAAATTATCTCTCATAGAAGAGGCAAGAAAAAACTTTTCCAATGGAAGGGAAAAGGGAAGAGGTGAGAGGGAAATACTGAAGATTACTGTCATCACATTTGGCTCAAGGAAGGAATAACATGCACACTCAATTTGATATGAAAATCTATCTTACACTACAGGAAAGTAGGAGAGAAGGGGATAAGCATGGTGGGGGGAGTGATGAAAGGAAGAGCAAATGGGGAGAAGGAGAAATTAGAAGTAAACGCTCTTGGGGAGTGACAAGATCAAAAGAGAGAACAGAAGAAATGAGGGCAGGATAGGATGGAGGGAAATATAATTAGTCTTATACAACATGACTACTATGGAAGTCATTTGCAAAACTACACATATATAGCCTATATTGAATTGCTTGCCTTCTCATTGGGGATGGGTGGGGAGGGAGGAAGGAAGAGAAGTTGGAACTCAAAGTTTTAGTAATAAATGTTGAGAATTGTTCTTGCATACAACTGAGAAATAAGAAATATAGGTAATAGGATATAGAAATTTATCTTGCCCTATAGGACGAGAGAGAAGATGGGGATAAGGGAAGGGGAGGGGTGTTAAAAGGGAAGGCACATTGCTGGAAGGGGCAATCAGAATGCAAGGTGTTTTGGGGTGGGGGGTTGTAAGAGATGGGGAGAAAATTTGGAACTCCAAAATTTTGTGGAAATGAATGTTGAAAAATTAAAACAAATAAAAAAATAAAAAAACAGATAAGTCCATGGTGGGAGCATCAATGCGTAATCTATGGCTGGTCACATGCTGCATTTTATCTCACATCTCATATCCTACACCCTGCTTGCTCCATCTGCCTCTAAGCAATCTTTTCTACCTCATCAATTTGTCCACACCCTTTTCTACTGCCAGTTTCCTCCTTCTATCATCATTGTCCATAATAACTCCATAATAAAGTCACATTAGGTATTTATTTCAAAATCATGCAATTTTGAAAGTAACTCAAATTAGATTCCTCATATCAAGTTACTTTACAGAAGTATCTCATTAGCAAGGTTTATCTGTCCAAATAAGATAGCATCAGAAATCAATTAAGTATTCACTTTGTTTCAGGGTACCCAAGTATAACCTAAGTTCCTTGAAGACAGGACCTGTTTTGTACTTTTGTAATCCTAGTCACTAGTATAGTGCCCAACACATTGTAAATACTTAATAAGTATTCATTGAATTGGCTTGTCTTAAAATGAAACCCACCAGATGATCAGCAAGGGTAAGCTCACTAACTCTCTACTCAAGTTGTTGTCCTAGGAGTACTGTCCTTCCTGTCCACACAATCTGAAGGTGTCTTTCCTACCTTTTGCTTTATAAGGGTCCACAGGTTAAAAACCATCCTAATTTTAGAAGTCAAGGAAGCAAGAGGCAAAGTTTTGAAGGGACATACAAGACTTGAAGGTTTAGACATATGATAAAAGTCTAAGTAGGGCACAGCTTTAGCCTAGAGATGCCATCTATGACAAGAAGGGTCAGGCATGTGCCACATAGGTATGGGAAGAGCAGAGGGTCAGTTTGGAGAAGAAAACTAAGGTCAAAAGCATCAGAGGACACCACTGCGACAAGACAGGATCTAGATTTTAGAGGTTAGAGAAGCAAACCTAAGAGCAAAAGATACCTATTTCAGCTCTGATATGAGAGCAAATGATGTTTGCTCTCTCGATTAATTTCTATTCCCTGCTGTGTAAGGACAGCCCTAGGGCTATAAGTGTCAACTATAACCAGAAGGAGGGCAGAGACCTCCTCGTGTGCCCTGTTGCTGTTCAAAACTGGTACAGGTACTCAGGTTACTTCACTAGTTACACCAAGCCACAAAGATGACTTGAAAATATTTTTATTTGCAGGTATTATTATATCTGGTATTATGAGATAAAGTTTCACTTTAATAATATGTATCAATGTAGTTTGCATGAAAGGATAGTGAAGGACCAGAGATACAAATGCCCTATAAATGCTAACCTGTCATAATGCGTGGTAAAAGCCATAGTGTTACCTGGCTACAAATCTCCATGAAGCCTTTACAGATCATTCCTGACCATAGTGTCTCCCTTCTCTGATCACGTTTAATATATTATTTACTTCTCATTCCTTTCTGTTTTACTTTATTATTTTTTCCATTTACTTTAATAAGTAAATTTACTTCACAATTTACTTTCTATTCTCTTACTCTTCTAATATCATTCCTTACTTAATTTGTTCATATATTTATTTATGCTTCCTATGGAAAGACTAGCATTTGTTTTTATTCTATAGGGTGGACTGGTTTCCCTTTAAGGTATGGATAAATAAACTGCCTAAAGAGAGAGAGGGAATAGCTTTCTGATCTAACATGGCAACCCTGAAGAATGAGATGAAGACCAGAACTAATGTCTGATGTGAATCAATCCTATTCTATAAGTTATATGATGAACACATTTTATTTATATTGCATTTTATGGTCCAGGAATGTTTCGTTCCATTCCAGCAACAAACTTGAATCATGACATTGGATTCAGGTATGCTTGGTCCAAAACACCGCATCTCTACTACTTGACTGTAAGTTTC
>CM053772.1:207948249-207964073 GCA_028658325.1 Potorous gilbertii | reverse complement strand
TTATCAGGAAAAATATCTGTAGCATCTATCCCAGAGTTTTGTGAAGAAAGAACACTGAGTCTTAAAGAAATGGAAGCTATCATCACTATTATGGAGCAGCTAGGTGGTTCAGCAGATAGAGTGCTGGACCTGGAACCAGGAAGACTCCTCTTTCTGAGATCAAATATAGCTTCAGACACTTACTAGCTGTGTGACCCTGAGCAAGTCACTTAACCCTGTTTGCCTCAGTTTCTCATCTATAAAATGAACTGGAGAAGGAAATGACAAACCACTCCAGTATCTTTGCCAAAAAAACCCCAAATGGAGTCAGGAAGACACAGACATAACTGAAAGGACTAAATAACAGCACTATTTATGAACTCCTGTGAGTTGCATCAAAGGGAAGAGTTCCCATACTGGAAATTCTCTATACCAACCAAACCACTTGTAAGAGTCCATGTGGCACAGTGGAAAACATGTTGGATTTAAAGTCATAGGACAAATATTTGCTACCTATTGATTTTGTCACCTTATTTTTAAAATTTAATTTAAAATTTGTTTTTTTTCCAATCTTTCTCCTTCCCTCCCCATCCCACACTAGAGAAGGCCAGCATTGTATGCACATTTATAAATATATATAAAATCATACTATGCATGCTTCTATTTATCAGTTCTTTCTTAAAAGTGAATAGCATAGGTCCTTTCTAGCTGAGTTAAGAATTTGTGGTATTCAGAGTAATGTGGTTGTTTACAGTTATTCTTTGAACAATATTGCTATTACTGTATACAATGTTCTCTTGGCTCTGCTCACTTCACTTCTCATTATTTCATTCAGTCTTTCCATGTTTTTTTCTAAAATCAACTAGCTGAGCATTTCTTATAGCACAATAATATTTCAGACTGCCACCTTAGAATGGTAATTTCTCTGAGGTCCACTATTCCTCATCAGTAAAATAAGGGGTTTAGATCAGGCAACATCTAAGTTCTATGTCTGTGAACCTATAAAAACACATGCATTTACATAAAGAAAGGGGTTTTTTTTTTGCATATGTTCAAGATCAGAATAGACATACCCCAGGCATTGTAAGCAGCTACATTTTTCTCCATCGTAAATACTGAGTTCAAAGGTCATTTTAATGCTAGATTGCGGCAGATATGAAACAATGAAACAAGGTTTAGTATTCTCAGTGAGTAAGTCCAGAAACAAAAAACCCAAACAAAATCTGAAAGCTGTTGTTGTTTTGATCTTTCTCTGTGATGCAGTGGAGATTTTTCACACTCTGCTACATGAATCACCAAAGTGCTAATTAAGCCTTGCTCCTCACGGTAAGGTCCTTTTGTGCCTCCCTCAAAGTGATAACGAAGGGAATATCACTGTTTTTCTTAGATCTGAGATCACAAAATGTCCACAGGCTGTTGCATTGATACAACAGCAAATATGGTTCTGAATGTCACGGCCAACAGTCAATTATATAGGAAAGAGCAACTTATTTGGTCTTGTAAATGACCTGGGCTCAAGACCTTGCTCTCATACTTACAACTTCTTCTTATCCTGAGTAACACTTCATCTACAAAGTATTGCTAATGATGTCTGCACTATGCATCTCACAGGAACTTTATGAGGAAAGTGGTATAGAAACCCAAGGCAAGCTGTATTTATTAAGCACCTACTACGTGTAAGGTACTGCTACTAGGTGCTTGTGTTATAAACGTCAAACCTATATACATATATGTGTGTATACATGCACATGCATACATATATATGTAAATATGTGTGTGCATTTCTTATCTTTAAGAAGCCACCGATGATATCATATATAAAAGATAAGTAGATAAATGATTATTAGTATCGAAAAGGCCACTGTGCTTAAACTTGAAGTCATTCCAACCTTGTAGAATCTACCAGAGTCAGCCCATAGCTTGTTCAAAGAATGAAGACCCTGGGTCATCTCGAAGTCACAATGATGCACTGAGAAGGACTTCTGTGACCACAATCCAAGTAAAAGATTATGCTATACACCGTACAGGCTTACAATTACAGAGAAGTTCACCACTGTCAGGTCAGTCCCCAGGTGATAGATCTTTTTGGTCCTAGTGAGTTACAAAACTGATAAGCACCTACCTCCTGTGCTGTGGCCATGGTGAAATGAAATCAAGAGCAGAGTCCTCCATGAAGTACATAGTTCTTAGCTATCTACAAATACAACAATAACAAAGCAATAATAATGGCTTATTATGTGCAAACACTCTGCTAAGTACTTTATAATTTCATAATATTTGATCCTCACAACCAATCTTGAAGGTGGGTGTTATGTTATTGCCCCCATTTTACAACTGAGGAAACTGAGGCAAAAGAGTGCAGTGGCTTGTCCAAGTTCACACAGCTAATAAGTGACTGAGGTGAGATTTGAACTCAGGTCTTCTTGACTCTAGGTCCCATGTTCTATCAATTGGTACTGATACTCTTAATGAGTAATCTAAGTTTAATCACCAAAGAGTTGATATACCACTGGAAGAACTCAATGATATTGATATTCTCATTGAATAAAATCAAACAGAGGCTGAGTAGATAGAACCATTCAAAAACTGGTTCATGTCATTCTGACATATACTGTTATACGTTGCTAGGCAAGTCTCTTAAGCTCCAGGTAATTCTCTATGACTATAAATTGAAGAACAAGGCTCAATTTACCATGGTAGAGGAAGTTCTCTTTTGGGAGTCCCCTAAACCAGTGAAATCAAAGGTTAATTTAATATAGATAAGTTTCAACTAAAGGGAAGGATAACATGCAAATTCTTCTCAGAGAGACAAAGGAGGTGACAGAGCCCGTTTCATCATAGGCTCAGTGGTAGGAAGACATCATTTCATCACAGTCAGTTTGCCTCACAATGTTTATGAGGATCGTAAGAAAAGAAAAGGAAAAGGGTTGGGGAATGTTGGATGTGGTGAACATTGAACATCACAACCCAAAATGAAATCAGTTCTATTTGAGGAGACAGGAAACAAAGAGGTATCTGAAATGGGGATCATTTAAGAATCACGCATCTATATGCAATCATATCATTGACAGATTATAGCAGATGCCAAAATCAACATCAAATCAGAAGATTCTAGAGGCCATTAACCAACTTGTTACAAAGCTACTCACACATACTATCCATTACCCAACAATGTCTGGGTCCTTTTATCCATCCCCACTCCTTTTTTTCTAAGAGTGCTTGGAAAATGTCAATTAACATAACTGCACAACTTAAATCTGACTATTAACAATACTCCTCATCAGGAATTGTTTTGTTTAAGGGCACTAGGATCCATAATCCATGCCTAATTTCTCTCCAGGGCTTTCTCTGCTCCTGATATACTCCCTACTTTTCAAGGGACAGATCGCTCATTCTAGGGCCTCTCGAACTATTAGTTCTCTGTTCACCAAACTCCTCTGATATCCAGTTATTCATTCACCTATATGTAATTATTCACACTCTCTCAACTCTTATACTGTCACATCACCAACCCCCCCCCACACACACACATGCTTCCTCCATCAATCCCTTTCTTTCTGTGTTCACATACACTTTCATTTGCAAGCACCTGGGCTCTAAGTCACTCATTCAATAACTGCGTGTTTGTCAAATTCAGTTGAATTGAATCACAGTACACTCAAAGGCAAGATTGCCATTATAACCACAACACCTAACAATCTCTTACCATAAGTGAATGTCCTGATATTCCTTTATTATAGCCTAGAGGGATGCTACCAATTATGAACAATGGCATAGTGCCTTTGACCTCCCAAGAATAGTTTTCTGCCTTTCAATTGGAGTATCCCCAAGAGTCAAACACACACAGCTGCAATCTGACCACCTGACCTGTTTTACACACACACACACACACACACACACACACACACACACAGACACACACACACATACACATACATATATACATACACATATATATATATATATATATATATATATATATATATATGGAGAAAGGGAGAGAGAGAGACAGACAGACAGAGAGAGACACAGACAGAGACAGAGACACAGAGACAGAGACACAGACAGAGACAGAAACACAAACAGAGAGAGAAGGAGAGAGAGAGACAGAGAGACAGAGAGAGAGAGAGACAGACAGACAGACAGAGAGAGAGAGAGACACAGACAGAGACAGAAACACAAACAGACAGAGAGAGAGGGAGAGAGAGAGACAGAGAGACAGAGAGAGACAGAGACACAGACAGAGACAGAAACACAGACAGAGAGAGGGACAGAGAGAAATAATCAGAAACAAACATAACTAGCTTAGGGTACAAGGTCATTTGCAAAACATTTGGTAGGAGGAGAATGGAAGATTCAGAGTATCACTTCAGAAAACAGCAAAAATAAATTGGGGAGAAAAATGCTTGCAGAGCTTGGCATAAGACCCAGATTAGTAGACCATCCCAAGAGCATTTGTAGACAAAACTAGGGCAACAAATAGACAAAACAGTCGGTTTGCTCCGAAGTCTTTCCACAGTAATCTAGTCTAGGCATAAACAAGAGTGAAACTGCCACATATTGATACTTGATACTAACCTATTTATGATATGTAAGATACTTTCAAGTATTTGAAAGGATGTATCCAAAAGTAAAATAGGATGCCCGGGAGTGGGTCAGGGATGCTAGCACCTTGCAACTTAGTAGAAGTCTTCAATCAAAAGCAAGATAATTATGTATTATTGTTCAGGTATGGGGTGGATGCTCCTTATAAACCTAGGATTTAGGAAGTCTTAACCTGATTCAAGGGGTCAAAAATGATATAAAAAAAACCAGAAGAGTGAATAGACCTGATACAATTCACACAGAAGAATTTCTGTTGGTGGTACCACTAGGTACTCAGAGAACAATTTTCAAGATATCCCAAAGAGAATGCCAAAATAATAAGTTAGTTCATGAAATATATCATTCTCCCCAGCTACCTCTCCCAGCAGAAGTAATCACAAGATATTAGAAACTACCAAACCATATACCTACTCCTTTTCTATCAAATTTTTAGGAAAGTCATATCTGTGTTCATTCTTCATTTTTGAAGAAGACCATGACATCAGAAAAATGATGACATGACTTGCACTTGATTTTGTTTTGAGGGAGGGAGAGTTGTGCAAGGTCACCTGTCTCATTTTCTCCCCCTGAGCCATCTGGTTTCAGTAACCAGAAGGCCCAAGATGCAATTGGAAACACTGGCCTATTCAGGTACTCATTTAGAGTAATTTGTCCTCTATACATTCACGAAAGAGCAATCTATCCTCCATACATTATAACATGATGTTTCTTGTTGTGGTTGCAATTCTCTCTAGAAATATGATATTCAAAAATAGAAGTACATGCATGATACTTTCAGGAGACAGGGCTAACAACTAGGAATATTAGAAAAGGTTTCCTGTAGAAGGTAGCACATGAAAGATGCTAGGAATTACAGGAGGTAAAGAACAAAAACATTCTAGAGATGGGGGCCAGCAGAGTGGAGGCAGGATTTGAATTTTATGTACAAAGAATAGCAAATAGGTTGAGTGTTTGAGGGGAAACGTAAAAGCAATCTACAAGATTGGTTCCAGCCAGAGCGTAAATATCTTTAATGGCCAGACTGAAGAGTTCATATGCTTAGAAGCAGCTATGTGGTCAAATGCACAGTGGGTTGGACTTCAAGTCATGGAGGCCTGAGTTTCAATCTCTCTTCAAATACTTACTAGATATATTATCCTAGGCAAGTCACGGAGCCTCTCTTGTCTTTAGTTTCCTCTCCCGTAAAATGGGAATAGTAATGTTGCCTATTTCCCAGGATTGTAATAACTCAATATATGTAAAATATTTCATAAATCTTAAAGTACTATTTAAATGTTAGCGATTAACCTAAACTCAATAGGCAGTCACTGACATTCTTGAGAAAGGCAGTAATATGGTCAAGAATATTAATTTAAGAGTATTAATTTGGCAGGATGAATTACAGAGGGGAGAGAATGGAGAAAGGGATATCACTTAGTACAATTTTGTAATAGTTCAAGCCAGAGGTGATGAAGGATTGAAGGAAGAGAACAGCTGTATGAGTAGAAAGAATATAATAGACTAAGAGGGAGAATGAACAACACTTAGCAGGAGGTTGGATATGGCAGAGCTGGAGGTGATGAGAGAAAGGAAAGAGTCAAGGATTATTCTAAGTTTGTGAATGGAAGTAGGGTAGTACCATCAGCAGAAATGGGAGAGTTTGAAAGAGAAGCGAACTGGTGGGAGCTGGGGTAGAATAATGAGCTCCATTTTACTTGTGCTGACTGAGCAAAGAGCGAGTAGAATCTAGGGATGAATACACAGACCTAAGAGATTCCATTAATTCATATTTGTGGAATCATAGGCAGGGTATATTTTGAAATTTCTCAGAGTGGGAGACAGAGCCAATACAGCAGAGTAAAGACAGGGACTCACCAGAGCTTTCCTACAAATACCTTTAGGTGATAACACTAGACAAATTATAGAGTGGAAGAACCCACAAAAAGATGGAGTGAAGCAATTTTCCAACTCAAGACAATTTAGAAAGTCAGCAGGAAAAGTTTTTTGGACCATGGAGAGAGGAATGCAATCCATCACAGGCCATGCCAGTACAGCCCTGGCCCCAGCAAACCAGGAGAAAGTTTTGGAAATGACTGAATCAGCAGCAGTTGCAGCTGCTGCTTCTGGAGCTCTCAGTTCACAGACAGTAAGTTGAACAACTGGTCAGAAGGAGATTACATTTTTTGCTTGCAGTGGGGCAGGCCTCTGTTACTTTGCCCATATTCAGATTCAAGTCACAGCCCTGTGTGTCAATTCTGGGGTAGGAAGGAGAATCAGTGTACCAGACTTTATGGCCACAGTGAAGGAAGCAGGGGATCCTCCTTACATTTCAAGGTCAGAAAAGAGTGATAGTTCCCACAAACACACCAGAGAACAGAACAGGAGAGTAATAAACAACTCTCCTAAGATCATACCACCTTGGAAGAACTGAAAGCTTATAGGTCTTTAGAATTATCTTCTAAAACAGCTGCACAAAACTCCTGAAGCTTGGAACAGTGCACCCTCCACTCTGGAAGCAGATCTCTATTTTAACAAAGAGCTAAAAGTCAAGTAATAGGCTGAGAAAATGAAAAAACAATAAAAAAAATATTCTGACCATACAAAATTACTATGGTGACAAGGAAGATTAAAACACACACTCAGAAGAAGGTAATAAAAGGCAAAGCTCTTATATCCAAAGCCTCCAAAAAAAACATGAATTCTTCTCATGCCATGGAAGAGCTCAGAAAGGATTTTGAAAACCAAGTAAAAGAAGTAGAGGAAAAATTGGGAAGAAAACCGAGGGTGATGCATGAAAATCATGAGTCAACAGCTTGGTAAAGGAGATACAAAAAGTACCAAAGAAAATAACACTTTAAAAAATAGACTAGGCCAAATGATGAAAGAGATACAGAAGTCAATGAGGAGAACAATGCCTTAAAAAACAAAACTGGCCAAATGGAAAAAGAGGCACAAAAATATCACTGAAGAAAAATAATCCTTGAAAAGTAGAATTGGCCAAATGGAAAAGGAGATACAAAACTCGTTGAAGAAAGTAATTGCTTAAAAATTGGAATGGAGCACACGGAAGCTAATGACTTTATAAGAAATCAAAAAATAATAAAACAAAACCAAAAGAATGAAAAAATGGAAGACTGTAAAATATCTCATTGGAAAATAGATCAAGGAGAGATAATTTAAAATTACCAAACTCCCTGAAGGTCCTGATAAAAAAAAAAAGCCTAGACATCATCTTTCAAGAAATGGTCAAGGAAAACCACCCTGATATTCTATAACCAGAGGGTAAAATAGTAATTCAAAGGATCCATTGATCTTCTCCTGTAAGAGATGCCAAAATGAAAACTTCCAGGAATATTATAGTCAAATTCCAGAGCTCCCAGATTGAGGAGAAAACATTGCAAGCAGCCACAAAGAAGCAAGTTAAGTGTCATGAGCTACAGTCAGGAAAATACAAGAGTTAGCAGCTTCTAAATTAAAAGATCACAAGGCTTGGAATGATATTCCAGAGGACAAAGGAGCTAATATTACAATCAAAAATCACCTATCCAGCAAAAGTGAGTATAATTCCTCAGGGGGAAAAACAGACATTCAATCAAATTGAGGACTTTCAAGCATTCTTAATGAAAAACCCAAAGCTGAATAGAAAACTAGGCTTTCAAATACAAGACTCAATAAAAGCATTATGAGGTAAACAGGAAAGGGAAATCATAAAGGACTCAATAAGGTTAAACTGATACTTGTAACTCATAAGAATTTTCTCATTATTAGAGCAAATAGAAGTATATATGGAGAGAGGGCACAGGTGCGAGTTGAATATGAAGAGATGATATCTGAAAAATTAAATTAATAGAAGAAAAAGGAATGTATACTGAGGAAAAGGGAAAGAGAGAGGTGGAATGGGTTAAATTATCTCACATAAAAGAGACAAAAAAAGACTTTTATAGCAGAAGGGAAGTGGTGAGAGGAAGTGAGTGAACCTTAGAATTGTTAATCAGAATTGACTCAAAGAAGGAATAACATACAGTCAATTGTATATATAGAAATCTATCTTGCCCTACAGGAAAGAAGGAGGGCATGGGGATAAGAGAAAGGACGGATGATAGAAGGGAGGGTAGTGTGGGGGAGAGTGTTATCAAAAGCAAAACACTTTTGAGGAGGGACAAGGTAAAAGGAGAAAGAGAATAGAATAAATGGGGATTAGGATAGAGGGAAATACAGTTAGCAATAGTAACTGTGAGAAAAAAAAATTGAAGCAAGTTTCTCTGATAAAGGTCTCATGCCTCAAACATATAGAGAACTGAGTCAAATTTATAAAGATAAGAGCCATTTTCCAGTTGTTAAATGATCAAAGGATATGAACAGTTTTCAGATGAAGTAATCAGAACTATCTATGGCCATAGGATGAGATGCTGTATCTCACTATTGACTAGAGAGATACAAATTGAAGCAATTCTGAGGTACTACTTCATACCTATTGGATTGGCTAATAGGACCAAGAAAGAGAATGACCAAATAGTGGAGGGATTAAGGGGAGAGGGGGATTGGAGCATTATTGTACTGTTGGTGGAGTTGTATACTGTTTCAACTATTCTGTAGAGCAATTTAGAAATTTGACCAAAGGGCTAAAAAAACATGCATACCTATTGACCTAATAATGCCACTACTAGGTCACAAAGAGATTTTTTTAAAAAAAAAAAAAAAAGGAAAGGCACCTATATGTGCAGAAATATTTACAAATTTTGCTTTAATGAAAAACAGTTGAAAAAAATTTTTAAATCATTTTTGAAAGAAAGTTTCCTAGAGCAAATGGAAGGAAGGAAATAAGCAGGCACTTGACAAGAATTTTACAAATATCATCTCATTATGGGCAGTCTCAGGGAGGGAAGCAGGGATGGTATTTGGAACTCAAAACTTTAAAAAAAATGTTTAATTATTTTAAAATGTAATTGGAGCTAAAATAAAATATTATATAAGTGAGGAAATATGTATGTATTTCCTCTAGGAAATTTTAAAAAAGTATCATCTCACTTGATCCTTCCAGCAATCCTGGGAGGTAAGTGCTGCCAGTTTTACAGTTGAGAAAACTAAGGGAGCTATAGATTAAGTAACTTGACCAGGGTCACACAGCAAGTATCTGAGACCAGATTTGAGCTCAGATCTTCTTGATTCCAGGTCCAGTGCTCTATCCAGTGTGCCACTTAACTGCTTCCATAGGAATATAATGCATCAAAGACAGAGTGATCTTTGAAAACCACCATCAGGATCAGGCCACTCTATAAAAAAAGACATAGTGAGGGGCTGGAGAGAGGAGTCTGAGGAATAGTGGGGCAGGGAGAGCACTGAGCCATAGGGTGCTTATGCATGAGTAAGATATAGGTATGTGTATAGGCAAAAAGGAAATAGAAAAAGAAAAAAACAGAGATATATTTAAGATTAAAAATAGAGAGATGATGAAAGAGACAAATTCTCAAAGGATATAGGATCAAGAGCATAAGTTGAGAGAAAGAACAATCACTAACAAATAGAAAGATCAAGAAAGACATCATGGACTATGCATATTGCCAAGGACTATTTTACGGAGAATTTGCATGGGGCAGGTGATCACATGGTGGTCAAAAGAAGCAATACAAGGACACTCTCAAGGTCTCTCTCAAGAACTTTGGAATTGATTGGAAGACACTGGCACAGGACTGCTCAGCATGGCATGCCCACATCAGAGAAGTTGCTGCACGCTATGAGCAAAGGAGAATTGAAACAGCTCAAAGGAAACATAGGATGCACAAATTCAGAGTATCCACCCTAAATGATCACACGGATTATTTGTGCCCAATCTGTAGTAGAGCATTCCGAGCTTCTGTTGGTCTGATCAGCCACAATCAGACACAATGAAACTTGACATTATCATAATCACGTCATTTTGATCCCCCTTCAAGAATAAAGGAAAGCAACTAACCTGCCTCTGAAGGAAACTGAGGGTTCTCACTCAATAGGATATGTGAGGATGGAGCTACATTTCCCCAGTTACACGTAAAAACAATGTTTAACATTTGTTTTTGAAATTTTGATTTCTAAATTCTCTCCCTTCCTCCCACCTCACACCATTCCCTCATTGAAAAACAAGCAATTCAGTATAGGTTATATATGTGTAGTCATGCAAAACATAATTTTTTTTCTAATTTCCCCATTTTGTAGATTTGGAAACTAAGACTGAAAAAAGCTAAATGATTTGCTCAGGGTCAATTAAAGAATTAACATACAAGAGAAGACTAAACCGCAAGACATATTGTAAAAGAAAACACAGACAAAAAAAAAAACAAAAATGTATGCTTCATTCTGTATTCAGACAGTTCTTTCTCTGGGGATAGAGAGCACTTTTCATCCTAAGTCCTTTAGAGTTGTCTTGGTTCGTTGTATTTCTGAGAATAGTTATGTCATTCATAGCTGACCATCTTACAATACTTGTTGTTACTTTGTATACAGTGCATTTCACTTTGCATCAGCTCATACAAGTCTTACCAGGTTTTTCTGAAAGTGTCCTGCTCATCATTTCTTATAGTACAATAGTATTCCATCATAGTCTCATACCACAACTTGTTCACCCATTTCAATTGATCAACCCATTCAGCCAATCAGGCAATTGATGGGCTTTGAATGGGGTGCATTCTAAGCCCAAGGAGATATGGAGGAAATAAAGGAAATGGCAACTTGAGGCATGGAGAGGGCACTCTTAGTAGGCCAATGTGACTGGGATGCTTAATGCATGCTGGAAAAAGGAATCTGGAGAGATTGAGGAGGGCTAGATTATGAAGAGACTTAAATGATAGGATGAGGAGTGTGTCCTTTAGCTAGAGGACCCTTGATAAAAATCATGAGAAGGCAAAAGGCAGGCTTGGGAAGACAATGTGCTGTAGCATAACACATTTTAATAGTCATGAAATTGATGAACAGCTATAAAAAATTAAGATATGACTCTATAGGATCTGAATTTCAGAACTAGAAGATGATACGGAGATCATTTTTTTTCTAATTTCCTCATTTTGTAGATTTGGAAACTAAGACTCAAAAAAGTTAAGTGATTTGCCCAGGGTCTTGTAAAGAGTTAATATACAAGAGAAGACTAAAACCCAAGTTTTCTTATCCCCAAGCTTAGGTAGGGGAAGCCCTAAGGTATCATGGGAGCAGGGGGATGCTTGGAAGCAGGAGATGTTACCAAGAGGAAGGAGGAAACTCATGAGGAGATAGCAAAATACAGGTGAAAAGTCTTACCAATTTTATCCTATAGACAAACTCCAAAGCAATAAGAGACAGGCACTGTGGAAGTCCATAGTTACTTTAGACATTCTCAATGTTGGAGGAAGTGTCAGTGGCTTGGGGGAGGGAGAAGAGACACTAATCCTCTGGAGTATTCCATTATATAGATTATATACCACCTGATTAGTCAACCAGATAATTTGGTTTTCTCTTGAGAATTCAGTTCTCTAGAGAAATTTTTTTTTGACATTTGTAAAAGAGACAGCTTAGCTCAGAGAGTGTTAACAAATACCAAGCAACCATTCTTCAGAATTCAAGCTCAGCAAAAATCAACCAAAGGCTAATTATTTCTATCCAAAGCAGCTGCTGCCCATATATACTTCCTTCTTTCATCATTCTTTCTTCTTTTCTCTCTTTTTTTCTTTCTCTCTTTCAATAAACAATTATTAACTGCATTGCTAAACAGGGAGACTTTAAACAAGAGCCTCAGGGAGCTAAAGATGAGTATCACACAAAGGACAGTGGAAAGGTACAGAGAAGGCTGCAACATATCACCAGGAAGGAATTCTGAAGAACAGTAAGAAAGGATGTCATTTAGGAACTGAACTGTACTAAAAGGTTGAAGATGGGCTTCTGTGGCAAGAGGAAGAAATGACAGGTGGACAGTTGAATGCCTCATGGTATCTTCTTAAAGTTAGGGGAAAGTTAGGAAGGCCTTAAGTACATTGGGTGGCTCACCTATAGTGAATTTTGGGAAGGACATAGTCTCACAAATGGATAAGTATGGAGGGATTTCTGGAATCAGTAAGATCACAGGCTGGCAGCCAGATGTCATAGCACATAGAGTGTTGGACCTGGAGTCAGGAAAATCTGAATTCAAATTTTCCCTCAGACATTCCCAGCTGTGTGACCTTGGGCAAATCATTAATCCTGTTTGCCTCAGTTTCCTCATCTGTAAAATGAGTTAGAGAAGGAACTGGCAAACTGCTTCAGTAACCTTGCCAGAAAAAAAAACATGGGATCACAAAGAATTGACCATGACTGACATGACTCAACAAAATAACTAATCCATCTATTGCCAAGCACTGGACGAAGTTCTCAGGATAAATATTTATTTCTAGATAAAACATTATCCCTCTCCCTCATAACATATATACTTTTAACATCCAAATTTCTTCTACTCACCAACTTTCACATCTAGAAACAAATCTTATTATATGGTACTTAACAGTCATTCTGAAAGGTAATCCTTTTTTTCCTGGTCCAAATATAAAGTGAGGAGTGCAAAGTCACTGAGGCAAATGGCACTGCAAAAATTCTATCTGCTTAATGTAGGCAATATCTACATGTCATGGAACTCTCTTCAAAAATAGCAAAATATCAGCAAAGCTTTCTATTCCTTCTTTCAGCTATCTCTTAATCTCTTTCTCTATGTGTGTATATACATATATATGTGTGTGTATGTGTAGGTATGTAGGTATGTATGCATACATTTATGCTATGTGTTTATGTGTGTAAAATGTATGTCTATATACATATATTATACACATATGCACACGCACACACACTACCCCTCCTTACTTTCCTTCTTTTGCTCTGCTACTCTCCCTCTCCCTCGCCTCACTCATTTTCTTTGTCTTTTTGTCTCCTCTTCTCTCAGTGTTTATCTCTTTATTCACTCATTTCTTCCTCTATTTCCTTTCTTTCTCTGGCCTCAACATTCTCTTTCAATCACTCTCTCCCCACCTTCAGTTTTCAAAGTCATCTCTGAGTGAAAAAAACCACATTTTTTCATATAATTGATCTCATTCTCTGTCTTGTACCCCACAAATAGCTGGATAAATTATTTTTACATTTTCAAGCTAAAATCTTCCACCTGGCTAATTTTTAAATGAAACTGTATTTCTGATCCTAGAAACTATATTTTCTTACCACAGAAATCCTTTAGAGTTATAATATTACGAGTAAAAAAAAAAAAGATCAGACTTCAGTGTACCACAAGTGAAATTCTATTCTTGATGAGCTCAAAACCATTCCTTATTTCATTTGAATAC
The DNA here is from genome assembly GCA_028658325.1 of Potorous gilbertii. Taxonomy (NCBI): domain Eukaryota; kingdom Metazoa; phylum Chordata; class Mammalia; order Diprotodontia; family Potoroidae; genus Potorous; species Potorous gilbertii. Next base: position 207,950,205 of record CM053772.1, on the reverse strand, counting down.
AGCTCATCATGAATTACTGTTAATGCTGAAGGGCTCACACCAAGCATGCTATCTGCCTCATATGATTGCACCCAGAAGTGAACCTATAATGACCAAGCTCTGTGTGGATGGGCTCAGCGAATGCCTAGGCATTGCTGCATTACAATCATTTTCTGATCCTTATCCCAGCTTGCGTTTGAGGAGGAGGCAGAGGTCACTGCAGACTGTGATAGCTATATTGGGAAGCCAAGTTTAGCCATGGACAGAGTAAGTGAAAGACAAATCAGTCAAGTCGTAAAACAGTAGGCTGGCAAAAAGAGAGCAAATGAAAATAGAAGGAAAGGTTGGGATGAAAGAGGACAAGAGGATTTTAAATTTTATTTCCATTTATTTCCTTTTTTTAATGCAAGCCAGAACAAACATATGGCTAGTTACACCGTGTAGATACCAATTTAACAAATATAGAATAAAAAGTTAAGAGGCAATAAAGAATTAAATTTATCATCTTTTAGGGTGAAACAAAGATGGGGGAGCAAGATTCTTCTTAATTGAATTTACTACTTGACTGAGGGTTAACTAGGACATCCTTCTTGACTTCAACTCCTATTGCTGGAAAATCTTTTAAAAATTGATTGGCTCAAAGTATGCAGATTTCTTTTGCATAGTTATGCCTATTTATTACAAGGATTATGTTTATGTTTTATTGGAAGAGGTGGAAAAGAAGGAAGCTATTAATAGTGTATTAAAAAAAGAAAAAGAAAGGAAAGAAACAAAAGGAAAAAAGCAAAGAAGGGACATTGAAGCATTTTTAAATGCATAAAATAAAGTTCATAAAAATAACTGAAAAGAAAGAAAAGGTTCAAAAGTGTGCTAATTTTATTTTATTTTTTAAGCGCAAGTTTGTAATAGAAATTTACAGTATCACATATAAAAAAATTTAAGGTAAAAAGAATAAAACTAAATTGACTAATCAACCCTTCCCATTTTGGTAAGTATAGTATAATGAATGTATGGATTCCTGGATGACATTATATGTCATCATGCCTCAGCAGCTCATTCCATCAATTCTTATATATTCCATATATGCCAAGTTCGAGAAATTAGGCTAAATATATGTCAACCTCTGGGCATATGCTAGAAACCATGTTTTTTTTTAATCTAAGTCCCTACCAGGAGTTTATTTTCCCATGATCCTCCTCTTTCTGAATATATAGCCAATATATTAAATCTTTCCATAAGTGGGGTTGGAATCAATCTAGCTTTATTTCCTTTATCCAATCTATGTTTACTCCCTAAAAAAGAGAATGGGCATTAAAAAACAAAACTTTCTTTTTTACTTTATCATACTAAAAAAAATCTGTATGAACAGTCTATGTTCCCATATTAAAACCTTGAAGTTTGAAGGGAAAACAGAGTTCATTTAGCCTAACATCATACTCTTCGCAGAAATCCTTTCTTCTCACAACCTCTTAAGGTTCTCACCTTGTTCTTTGCTTGAATATTTCTAATGAGAACTACTCATATCCCTAATAGCTTGTGTCATTCACAAGTTAAATAAACATGGTTTCTGTCTTCATCCAATTCATTTTTTTAAGAATGGAGCCATAGATAGTTCTTTGTACCTCAGGAGACCTCTTGCTAGTTTGACACCACTAATCAACATTTGCTATGTCCTGCATTAATATACCTGACTCTGTAATAATCAAGTTCTTCCTTCTTTTTTTTTCCCACCAAGGCATCATTAACAGTTTCATCAAATGGCCAAATGAAATCATCAGATACTATGCCTATATCATTTCTCTTCTCTTCCAGCCTAGCAAACATATCAAGAAATGAAATGTTGGCCCTGCCCCCACCTGAGAACCAGCAGATAAGCCTGCCGCCAAAAGCCCTGAGGCTGGGGAGCAGCATCTGAATCCCAGACCCCAAACACTGGCTAGGCGGATTTAGGCCAGGGGTAGAGAGGACTCTTAGAAA
>CM053772.1:207891627-207947749 GCA_028658325.1 Potorous gilbertii | reverse complement strand
ATATATATATATATATAAAATTTAGTAACTTTTGGGGCATAGCTCCAAATTGCTTTTCAGAAATTGACCAATTCACAGCTCCAAAAGGGCAACAATGTAACTCTTTTCCTGTAATTGACAAATTATGTCATTTTCTTTTTTTTAAAATCAAATTTATCAGTGTGATCGTAAGAAGTGGAACATTAGAGATGCTTTAATTTAATTTTGTACTTCTCTATTATTTATTTGGAACATTTTTCATATGGTTATTGATATTTTGTATTTCTTCCTCTGAAAACTGCTTATATTTATCCTTTGGCCATTTATCATTTGGGGAATAGAATAGTTCTTATTCTTATAATTTTGAATTAGTTCCTTACATATCTTGGAAATTTTTTTCTCTGTTAACTATCTCTTTCCTAATTTTAGTTGCATTGATTTTATGAAGAAACTTTAAACAATTTATGTAATTAAAATTGTCCATTTTATCTTTTGTGATCCTCTCGAACCTTTGTTTGGTCATGAACTTTTCTCCTGTTCATAGTTCTGAAAGGTAATCTCTTCCTTGCTCCTCTAGTCTGATCATTAGAGCATCCTTTATGTTTAGGTGATGTAACCATTTGCAGCTTTTCTTAGTGTAAGGTTTGAAATATTGGTGCATATTTAGTTTCTGCCAATCTATTTTCCAGTTTTCCCAGTAGTTTTTATCAAATAGTGAATTCAAACCCCGGTAGCTGGGGTCTTTGCAATTTATAGATCACTAGGTTACTGTATTTGTTTGTTGAATATATTTTGCAATTCTGTTTCTTAATCAGTACAAAATCATTTTTAATGACTACTACTTTGTAGCAGATTTTAAAATCTAGAGAACATAACATATTTCACATGGTTCAGGGGACTGAGGTCTTGAGGTCTTACCTAGTACTAAATTCTAGGCAGGGTTTCTTAATTTGGGCACTGCAAACTTTATACATACATACACACACAAACACACACGTATATTTTTTTACACATGTATAGTTATGTATGTTGTATATGCACATGTGTATGTGTGTATTTCAAGAATTGTATTTCATCAAAGTTAGTTTTCTTAGAACTTTTACGTATTTTATTTTATATTTAAAAACATTCTCAAAAGTGGTCCATAGGCTATCCTAAAGACATCCAAGACTCTTAAAGAGGATAAGAACCTTTGTTCTGAAAGCTGCAGTCAAGAGGAGTTTAGACAACAGTTCCTTTGGAGCCTGAAGTGAGCTTCTTCCTACATCCTCTTCCTATATTTCCTGTTCAGGGCAACAGTAAACCTAGATGGAGGCAAGATGAGTTCTTTTGATTCTTTTATTTTGATGGTAGTAGAAAATTTTTCTTATGCTGCTTCAGAGCTAGAAAAGGAAATATTCTGTTTGTGAGGACATTGGTGGTTGATATAGAGAAGAAAGAGTGACTGCTTGTTTTTGGCCCTGTAGAGTCCACAGTTGCTGAAATGATGAAGGAGATACTAAAAGTAATTCTCCAATTAAAAAGAATTCCAGGGATGCTGGAGGGTAGAGTCTGACTAAGCTCAGCTGGACTGAAAAACTGACCTCTGTATGTGTAGCACAGACAGTCCAATATTGGAATTCTTCTTGTCTAGCACAATACTTTGTTTTTTATCTGGTACTAAACCGTTGGTTCCTAAATCTCAGACCTTGCTTCCTGCTGGCTCTCCAGATTTGGCTGTGCTCTTCATTTTCAACAAGCTTTCTTTTCCTCCACTCCTATTACCTTCAGCTTTGCAATGAGCAATTCTGGTGTAATCCAGCTATCCAGCCAAGTCTGGGACGTTTTGTATAAGATTCTCCTAATTTGGAAAGCATTTATGAGATGCTGCATATGTCAGCATCCTCTCTATTAATTAGGAGAATCTTGTGCAAAATACTCCAGACTTGGTGGGAAACTAAGACTACACTGGTTATTGATTTGGATTCCTCTTCTAGCACAGTTTTATTTCCTCTTCTGTTTTCTTGTACCATTATTTTTTTCTTTGATCCTTACCACATGCACTGTGTCATTTGCCATTTCTCCCTGTCTTCTTCAGCACAGGGAAGCTTTTGGCACCTCAGGGGGAATCATTTGAGCACAGACTTGGGCACATCCCAATCTTGAGCTCCCCAGGGCTAGGGAAAGCAGTATTTATCTTTTGATAAATGAGAGGGCACAACATATCAAAACAGTAGCCCTTTGAAGCATTTTCCTGTCACTGGTTGGGGAAGCTATATTCTTGTGTACAAAAAGTGTTGGCATTAGGAATTGCTTCACTAAAAATCTAAGGCCATTATATTTCTCTTTAAGTTGCCTTGACTGTAACTCCCTTCCTTAACCAGTATAAAATCATTTTAGTGACTACTGTTTTGATATTCCCTCTAGATTTCCATGTTACAGGAAGGCCCATTCTGATGCCTATTGACGTTGGGAAGTGTATAGCAGAGGACCTTAAGGAGAATGGAAACTCCTTGAGGGTAGGGATGGATTTCTTTAAGTTATTGTATCCCCAGAGTCTAGATTATGGTCTGGTGTGTAGTAAGTATTTAATAACTACTTGTTGAATGAATGAAAGGAGATACCAGCACCTACCATAGTGCCTTACACCTAGTAGGCAGTTAGTAAAAGGTTTTTTTTTAAATTTTAAATCTAAATTTTATTGATTTGAGTAGTTTGACTGTCTAGTATTAAAAAGACCAGAGACTCTTAATAACCTCCTAAACCATAAGATAGCCCCAATACCTTCAGACCACCTTCAAGGCAAAGTGAGCGGTACTGCTCTTCTCTTCCAGATATATCCCATCCCTCTCCATCTCCTATTCCCATAAGGAAACACAAATTCAAGTCTAGTTCTGTTACTTAGTAGGCAAATTACTTAAACCCTCTGTACTCCCTACACACTGTGAAGTTCCATATTTATATAATGGATCAGATAATTATAAATTCACAAGCAACCTAATAGGAGTTGTTATGAGCTAGGTGGTCTCAATGCAATTCATTTTAGTTTTGGAGGACACAGGCTCTAGGGCTACAGAGACTAAATTGGGCATGATTCCTGAACTCAAGGAGTTTATAAATGTAATAGTGGAGACAAGATATTTACTCAAATAAGTGTGAGTCAGCCAATGTGGGATTTTGCTTTGTTTAACTATGCATATTTGTTTAAAAAAATGTTTATTTTTCTCTTTCAGTTTGGGGTGGGAATGTGAAAGAAGGAGAGGGTGGATTTTTGTTAATCAAAAATATTAAAATAAAGGGGCAGAGCCAAGAGGGCAGTGTAACAGCACTCATATTCTAGAGTGCTGCCCCCAAGCACAACCACATACCTGTAAAAAAATGACTCTAAACAAATTCTGGAACTGCAGAATCCACAGAATGACAGAGTGAAGCAAACCTCAGTCCAAGACAGCCTGGAAGGTTGCAGGGAAGTGTCTATCATGGCACTGCAGAGCTTAGGGCACAGTCCAGCATGGGCCACACAGGCACAGACAAGACCTGAACAGGCCTTGAGGAGACTGAATCTATCACACCTGCGGAAATTCAAGACTTCAGGACCCCAAAACACAGAGGACAAATTGGATGGTCAGTGGAAAAAGCCTGTGGAACCAGTGTGAGACAGTGCAGTGGTCTAAACCCAGCCCCAGTGGGGCAGAAGGAGAAGGGGGCAGAGTAACCCACAGCAGCCACAACAGCAATGGGGACAGAGACAGTGACTGTTTCTGGAGCTCTAGGCCCACAGATTGGGGGAGAATCTACTGTGCTGGTAATCATCTCTCACCCCCACTGGAAGCAGGCATCTACCTTGACAAAGAGCTCAAAAGTCAAATAAATGACTGGGGAAATAAGCAAAAACTGAAAAAAAGAATCAGACTATAGAATCTTACTTTGGTGATAAGTAAGGTGAAAACATGCGAATAGAAGACAACAAAGTCAAAGCTTCTCCATCCAAAACCTTCAAGAAAAATATGAATTGGTCTCAGATCATGGAAGAGGTCAAAAAGAATTTAGAAAATCAAGTAATAGATGCAGAGCAAAAAATTGGGAAGAAAAATGAGAGTTATTCAAGAAAATTATGAAAAATGAGTCAACTGCTTGTTAAAAGAAACAAGAAAGCATACTGAAGAAAAACAACACTGTAAAAAATAGACTAACCCACATGACAAAAGAGATCTAAAAAGCCAATGAGGAGAAGAATGCCATAAAAAGTAGAATTGGTGAGATGGAAAAGAAGTACAAAAACTCACTGAAGAAAAATCCTTAAAGATTGGAATGGAACAGATAGAAGTTAGTGACTTTATGAAAAATCAAGAAATTATAAAACAAAACCAAAGGAATGTAAAAATAGCACAAAATGTGAAATTGAGATATTGGAAATATTGGAAAGGTAAACAGGAAAGAGAAATCATAAGGGGTTTACTAAAGCTGAACTGTTTATATTCCTACATGGAAAGATCATATTGATAACTCTTGAGACTTCTCTCGGTGTTAAGGTAGTTGGAGTCATTATATAGGTTGAATAGGAAGGGATGATATCTAAAAAATAAATTAATGGATAAGAAAGGAATACATTGGAAGGATAAGGGGAAAAATAGATTGGGGCAAATTATCTCTCACATAAATGAAGCAAGAAAAAGCTTTTTAAATGGAAGGGAAGAGAGGTGAGGTGAGAGGGAAGAAAAGAATCTTTCTCTCATTATATTTGACTTAAGGAGGGAATAACATCTATCTTACACTACAGGAAAGTAGGGGACAGGGGGATATGAGGGGTACAGGGTTGATAGAAGGGAAGGCAAATGGGAGGAGGGCATAATTAGAAGTAAACACTTTGGAGGAAGGATATGATCAAAAGAGAGAATAGAATAAATAAAGGGGTAGAATAGTTAGTCTTCCACAACATGATGTTTTTGGAAGTCTTTTGCATAACTATACATGTATAACCTGTATTGAATTGTTTACATTCTCAGTGGAGATAGGTGGGGAGGGAGGAAGGGAGAGAAGTTGGAACTCAAAGTTTAAAAACGAATGTTCAAAATTCTTCTTACATGCTACTGAGAAATAAGATATACAGGCAATGAGGTATATAAATCTATCTTGTCCTCTAAGAAAATAGAGGGGAGGGAGATAAGAGAAGAGAATGCTGTGATAGAAGGGAGGGCAGATTGAAGAAGGGGTTATCAGAATGCACACTGTCTTGGAGTGGGCAGAGGGAAGTGATAGGGAGAAAATTTGGAGCTCAAAATCTTGTGGGAAATTAGTGTTGAAAACTAACATAAATAAATAAATTAGAATTTTAAAAAGAAAAATATTAAAATATATATTTAAAAATGTATGAGTTAAGGTAGAATTAATTCACATGAAGACTGCTAAGAAATTTCAGAATGGTGGTGATCTGGACCCTGAAACAAGAAAAATGTAGGTACAGAAGGAGTGCCCTCACATATATTTAGCCTCTGCTTAGAATTTAGAGAGGGCAAAAGAGAACTGGAGAAGGACAGCAATATTATTTGGTTGAAACAGGGGTGGGAAGAACAGTGAAAATGAGACTGGAAAGATAAGTTAGAAAAAAAATTGTAGAGTGTTTTAAATCCCAGGTTAAGGAGTTTGTAGTTTATTCTTTTAAGAGACAGTGGTAGAGTGGAAAGGACATCTAGACTTGTAGTCAAAAGGACCTGAGTTCAAATGTTAAGTTTGACATTCACCATGTTGGTCCCCTAATGCCTACACACACACACACACACACACACACACACACACACACACACACACACCATGCTGTTCTATGATGATCCCTTAGGGACAAAGTTGAAGATCATTCTGTGCCAAGGCTTTGGACTCCTCATCTTTGTTTCTGGGAAACTGCTTCCTTTTCTGCCCGTTATTTCTTGGGTGCTCTTTTTAAGGAATCTTGAGTGTACTGACTGGCAGCCCCCTACTACTATGGCATCTTTTTTATTTAAATGGGGTGTAATTAGGGGACCAAAGGCTTTCCATGTTGGGAAATGATGGAAGATCAAATCCCTATTGGGCCCTGGCAGAGGAACTCCTGTTTTCCAATCTTGAAGTCATAAAACATGCAGAGGAGAACTGGTGCCCAGTCTAACTGGAAACTTGAAAGAATTCTTTTTAGGGCCCTGAGATAATCAGCTGCTAATGTGTTTTATGTTTTAATCACAGCACTGACATGATATTCATTATATTTGAAAATGCCTTATCAAGGATCCCACATAGGAGCTGGGTATTTATGTGTGCTGGGTGGATATTTTTCTCCTGTCATCTTGATTAGAGACAGAGAAGTGAACACAGGATGTATTAGGATGAGTCTGAATGAGGAGAGCTAGATAGGAATCCAGGCTCTATCACTTACTAGAGGAGAGGTGCCAAACACTGCTGGCCACACAAGTCCCACAGGGCTTACAAGTGTGACCTGAACCAGATTAAAATGTAGTTCCTCTCTGATTTTAATATGTTGATGCATTAATAAAACAGAATTGTATTTGGTTTTCTAAGACAATACTTGAACTGCAGGGATCCTTAGTTATGGGTTAGAAGCCACCATTTTTATTTGAGTTTGATATTTCTTTACTGGAGGTTGTGATGGTGGCCAAATCATTCGACTCCTCTAAAGCTTAGTTTTTGTGAGCGAGTAGGTGGTACAGTGGATAGTGTGGCCTGGAGTCTGGAATACTTCATCTTCCTGAGTTTGAATCTGGCCTTAGACATTTACCAGCTTTGTGACCCTGGGCAAGTCACAACTCTATTTGTCTCAGTTTACTCATTTATCAAATGAACTGGAGAATGAAATGGCAAATCACTCCAGCATCTTTGCCAAGAAAACCTCAAATGGGGTCACAGAGATTCAGATGAAACTGAAACAACAAACGTTTCCTTATCTGTAAAATAGGGATACTATCACTTGCATTAACTCTTTCCTAGTGCTATTGTGAAGAGAGCTTTTAAAAAATAAAAATAAAGTTTTATTAATTCTGTTTTTTCTATATCATGGACATTTCTGGATATATTTTCATCCTCATCCTATAGTGATCTTTCCCTTTTTAACAAAGAAAAATTATTAAACAAGATCACCTAACATATTGATCATAGTACCCCCACCCCCAATCTCTCCTTTTTACCATGAAAAGGAAGAAGTTCAATGCATTTTTCATCTCTTCCTGTTCCCTGGGTCTAAGATGGGATAGAAAAGTTCTTTGTTAAATGGTAAATCACTATGGAAATATGAGCTTTCATTTCTAACCTGCCGACATTTTCCTCCTTGCGTTCTAGTCAAAAGCAGGATACACAATACAGGGGCCGCGATGCCCATCATATTTTTCCCACTTTGCTTTGTTCCCACAATCATCCCTGTCAGTCTCTGTTATCTTTGCATTCAACGCTGGCTAGAGGAAGAGATTGAACACACAAAAGTGTTTTTTTCCTCTATTCTTCAAGATTTTGGGACCTCATAAATCACACTGACAGGTCACATGATGATGCTTCTTTCCCTTTCCAATGAGATTGAATGCGGAGAGGCATAGAAGTTCCTGAGTAGGTTTGCCATCTTCCCTGGCACTTCGGCCCAGTGTGGCCTGCTCTAGCAGCCTCGTGTCTAGCCTCCTAACCCAACCAGGTGAGGAGCTGTACCTGGGCAGTCACATGATGGAAAAGAAGAGCTGGGTCCCAGGATCTCAGAATGGAATTTCAGTGCTTGCTATGGAACCCTGACAGTTAACAATAAGACTGTCAGGATTACCTTTTTGTCCCCTCCTTGATGCAGGAGCAGCCTCGTTTTATCCCAGGGTTTAGCACATGAATCACTGCTTTTGTACGTGATCAATAGTACTGCATGCATTTCCAGAGACTGGCTCTGTCACTGGCAACATTGGCTATTGAGCAGTATGGTTCCAAATCAGATGGCAGAGGCAGGGAGGGGGAATGATGCCCATTCTTCTGTGTGAGTCATTTGAAAAACCAGAAGCCTCAAAGGCAGTTGTTGTGTTCAGGTTTTTGTACCCTTAGATGCTGTCATTTTTGATTCTTTAGGAGATGCAGGGGACTTAAATTAAGTTTCAGATTCAGCTCCTTTTCCAATAGGCTCTTTGAGTTTCAGATGGTCTCAGGGCAAGGGTGGTGATAGAGTGGAAAATGTGTATACATAGGAGGAGAAGGAATACCCAGCAAATGTTCCCTTTCTCTTGACACTTGGCTAGTATGCATGGATATCATGTTTTCCATCTTCAAACAATACTTTATTCAAGAGGGTCCAAAACCACCCTGTTTTGCTTCAAATCTGCCTTGAGGTTACGCACGAGGCACTTTCTCTGCCAGTGATTTTGTGTGCCTCCAACAGGCACAAAAGGAAAGAAAATGTAAGTCAATTAACCTGTTATGAACTGTTCATCTGTGAAATCTGCATGATACTCAAAGAAAATCATTTCCAAAGGTCTGGAGACTTTGAGGAGTGGTGAACTTCAGGTGTGCTCCTTTAGGAAAGCTGATAGGTAAAAAGTCAGGGTTTACACTGGAATGGTTATGGGATGATTCTTTATTTGATTGAAAGCCTCCCTAGAGGATTCCTTTAGCTGGAAAACTCTTCTAGCATTTTTGAAATAGGATGAGATCTGAAAAGTGTTGATGTGTATACAGGCTTTTAAGAAACACAGCTAGAATTAATTGGAGAATGTTAACTCTGGAAGAGATCTTAGAGAGACCAGCCAGCACAACCTTATCATTTTATTTTACAAACTTGCTAAATGAGGTCCAGAAAGAGGGTATGTGCCTCATTTAAGGTAGTACATTTAATTAGTGGTAGAAGTGGTACTACAATGCATGCATCTGTACTGCAGTACTTAAACAAAAAAAGATCCATTACACAGGATTCTGTGTTGCTCCCATGATCCCTTTGATTCAGAATTGTCTGTTGAGGCAAAGGTGCTTTCTTCCTCCTGCCTCTCTCCATACAGGCATCCCTAGCCATCTCAGCCTTATCCTTTTGGTTCTATGTCCTCCTGTGTCCCCCCATTCCATTGGGCCATATGGAAGCCCTGCTCCCAGTCAACAAACTCAATCTGAATCTAAATCTCAAAATTCTGCCTCCTTCTGGGTGATCCTGTATCCCTAGTACCCCTCTCCAGCATTAGGGGCTTCTTCTCTAACCCTAATTCCCTCCTTCTCCTGTCACTCCCCACCCTTCTCTCCACCAGGCCAGGAGGAAGAAGAGAGGTATAACTTGCTCTCAATTGCCACTTCCAGAATTTCCCTTTGCCACCATCACTGGCAACCTCTCTTGTTCAGAGGTTCACTCAATCTGTCTTTATCACCCAGTCCAGATCCTTGAAGTCGTCTTCTAATGGACTCTGGGTCATTCTCTTTCCTTTCTCAAAGTGTTTAATACCTCCCTTATAGTCATATTCTCCACTGTTCTTCTTTTGCCATTCCCTTAACCTCTTCTTCCCCTTATATCCAATCAGTTACCATGTCTTGTGGATTTGACTTCAAAAAAATCTTTTGCATCTGTCCTTTTCTTTTCATCATTCTTGCATCCACCACCCTGGTTCAGTCCCTTGTCATGTCCTGCCTGTTGAATTCTAATTGGCCTCCCAGCTTCAAGTGTCTCTCTTCTCTAATCCACCTTCTTTATAATTGCCAAAGTGGTATTCTTAAAACACAGGACTGATCACATTATTCTCTGACTCAAAAAGCTCTGGTTCTTCCCTTTTATCTACAGGGATGAGTAAATGAAAAAAAAAGATTTATTAAGCACTTACTATGTACCAAGCTAGGACAACTAGACAGTGCAGTGGGTAGAGTGCTTGGCCTGGAGTCAGGAAGGCTCATCTTCTTGAGTTCAAATCTGGCCTCAGACTCTTATGAGCCACGTTTCTCTGGGCAGGTATCTTAACCCTCTTTTCCTCAGTTCCTCTTCTATAAAAATGAGCAGGGGAAGGAAATGGCAAATCAATCTAGAACCTTTGCCAAGAAAACCCCAAGTGGGGGGGTCACAAAAAGTCAGAAATGACTGAACAAATGTGCCAAGCATTGGGAACATAAATAAAAAAAGACAGATAGACCCTTCTTTTATGGAACTCACATGGATAATTGGTAGAGACAACATATAAAAGAAAGGTCAGCTTCTGGGTAGATGAAAAGTCCATTACTCCTAAGGATGCAGTGGTGGGACAGATGGCAAAGCCCAGAGGTCCTTAGGTTACTTAAGTAGTTAAGATGATAGTGTTAGGGGGATGACAGGCATTAAGGCAGGGCAGATGGCGAGGCCTGGTGGGTCTTCATCTCATCAGAACAAATGGAATTATTGACTTTTATCTCATTCAGACACTGAGTAGTCAAGCAGCCCAGGCAAGGGATATGAGAAAGGGGTAGGAAGAATACGAGCTCCTCTGTAGTGTAGCCTTCAAACTACCTTTTCAAGTTTTATAACATGATTTCCCTTCAAACACTTTACATTCAAGCCAAGTTGGTCGGCTTGCAGCTCTTCATACCTGACATTGTCTCGGTACCTCTTCGTAAAGTCACTTCCTTCAGGATTCAGTTTACATGCCACCTCCTGCATGAGGGCTCTCCTGATCTGGGGTATCGGGCCCTTCCTTCTCACGTTGACTTTGCATGCATTCTGTAAGGATTGTGTATGTACACAAGTTGCTTGGGATGGTAGAATGGAGGGTAGGTGGCACTTAATTTTTCTCTTTTTTCCCCAGAACCTTAGAGTGTCCCCAGCACATCGTCAAATGCTTAGTACCTGCTTCATTGATACTTGAGGATGTCAATATACATTCTGTATATTTGTTCTCCTGAAGCCTGCCTTGGAGAAGCAATAAGGTTACAGGGAAAAAATTTGGATGACCATGGGCACCTCATGTCTCTGAATCTCAGTTTCAGCATCTGTAATAGGGATAATAGTATCTTTAGCACTTATGATACTAAGCTATGGTGAGAACCAAAGCAAATGATCTGATAAGTGTACGTCCTTCATGATATTTACTCAACATATAAATGCCAAGTATTTTATTTCTGTTTAAATCTTATATAAGTATTATTATTTTTTTTTGTAATTACAGCTATCCATCTTGATAAAGTCAATCTTCAGTTATATTGTGTCTGGTCTCTTCTGGATAACTTTGAATGGACCCAAGGATATAGTAGTAGATTTGGCCTCTACAAAATTGATTTTGAAGACTCAGCTCTACCTCGAGTTCCTTACAAATCAGCGATGGAGTATGCCAAGATCATCCAGAGTAACGGAGTCAAAGGAGCCCTGTAGAAATGGTGACCTGGGAAAACTCACGCTTGGAGAAAAAGTCCTTTGTGCCTACATAAGAATATTCTTGACAGTCCCCATGGAGCAGAGTTTATAATCAAATCATATTACTATCTACATGCTAAAGCACTTTCAAGGTTATGGATATCTATAAGAATGAAGGAAGTTTCTTGACTGGAAGTTTATATACTATTATAATCATAAGTCTAGTCCAAAAAATATTGATTGATGACTTTGAATGACATCCGTAGTTACTTGTTAATTCTTATTCTAACTTTTTCTCCAACAGGATATGTGGTGTCTTGATTTTTCTTTAGTTATTTGAGATATTACAGAATTTAATCTGTGGAAGAGATTTCCTGTGGATTTAATCCTACCTCCTCATTATTTCACTATTCACTATTCAAAGTATTATAGAATTTTTCACATGTAGAAGACCTTAGAGAACATTTAACCCATTTTACATATTTAATCCCAGCCCTTCTTCCCCCATGCCATGCAAGATATTACAGAATTTTACATGTAGGAGGGATCTTAACATTTAACCCCATATCCTCTACTGAAGAAAATGAGAACCAGAGATATGAAATAATTTTCTCAAGGTCACAGAGCAGTGGACCTAGGGCTTGAACTCTAGGCTCCTGACCTCTGGGCTGTCTGCACTACATCAATAATTTCCAACCTATGGCGATGGAATGTAAACAAAAAGAGTCTGTCCACATGCAATTCGGTAAATAAACAAACAGCTTCTATAGATTAAATCAATTATATACGCATATATCTCACTATTTTTTGAATGTAAGAAGATGCTATTGTGACTGTTATGGTTTGATTTAAAGCTTTACTGGATTCATAGTACTCTTTGATTGTCATCTATTTTCTTAGCCAATGAGTATTCTCACATCTGGATCTGGATATGAGATGTGTAAAAGGGGTCAACATCCTTGAATGAGTTCGGAACAATTATTCCCTGCTAAGGAAATTCTTCTTTTGAAAGAACAGAATGGAAAAGGATTAATCAATTTTTGGAATAAAATAAATTTGCAGAGTATAAAAGCCTAAACAAAAATTGTTCATCAGTTACAAAGGGGAAAAATATTACAGAAATGGTGGATTGTAGAAGTTGACATTTATTTAAAGTGTGACTGTTCACAAACCAACTGAAGCCTACCTATGGGAAGTGGGTATTGACTTATTTCTTCATCTAGTGTCTCTTTACCAGCTCTCTGGCTATAAAAGCTATTCTGAAAGGACCTGATTATTTTCATTCTTGATCTTGATGACATTTAAATAAAATCTGTGAGTAGGCACATTATCATTACATATAGATATCGTACTTATGGGATAATTCTGTTAAAAAATGTTCCTATGTTTCCATTGTTCCAAATTTTTCCTATGTTCCATTGTTGTTTGAAAAAAAAAAGATAGACCTTACTGTAGCTCACCAGAGTTTGAGGAAATGTAGTCTCTTTCTTTCTCCCTTTCTCTCTTTCTCTCCAAAAAAAATTCTTTAAGGACAAAGGAAATTAATTATATAATATAGGATTAACATCAACAGAGCTGTTAACTAGTATCTTAATAGAGCTGTTGGAATCCTGTCACCTATGGCAAACTCAGATGGGTGGATTCCTTGTACCATAATCTGATTTAGACCATGTCTCCTTCCAGACCTACTTGGAAGTTGGACTATCACTTTGTCTGTACTCAACATCATGTAGACATGAGTAACTCCTACTCTCGTGCAGCATGACATCGGTCCTTGTATATCTGTAGGTTCTTTCAAGAGTGGATCATGGTTAGACAATTGCTGATTGTCCCTGGAATGCTCAAGAGCTGATCCACCCTTCTAACTAGGTCTTCTTCCACCTAACTAGTTCCTTATCCTAGAACAGATTTGCCAGGAACTTAGAATTTCCCTCTTGGTGGTAGATACTGAAGTGGTAGGGTGCATGCCTTTTTGGGCTACCATACAGAGACAAAATTCTCAATGGTCTTGCCCTAGGTAAAACAACAACAATAAACATTTATTAAGTTGTTCCTGTAACTTGGGTCTTGTGCTAAACACTGGTTCTACAAAGAAAGGAAAAATTTTTCTCTACTCATATGACCCTGCAGTAGACAACTTTTATAATTTTCAGAGAAGGTGAGAAATCAGTTGACATGCAACCTGTCTTTGTAAAGCTTACAATGTAAGATAGATTACAAAATGATGGAAAGAGCTAGTGAGCACATTTATTAAAGAGTATTAAATCCAACCTCCCTCATTTTACAGAAAAGGAAGTTGAGGCACAGATACTTGCAGTAACTTGAAAAACATTACAAATCTTGCATCTGCTCTCCTGCTCATAACATTTCTCTCTAGCTTGTTTTTCTACCTTTCATTGTATTACATTTGAAAAACAAACAAATAGAAAACCTCTTTGAGCATTTTCTTATGCCACCCAAATACTGTAGAGACCATTGGAGTCAAGAGTCAAAAACTTTGGCTTTAAGTACTGTTGCCAATTGTGTGGATATAGGCAAATCATTTTCTCTACCAGCCTCAGTTCCCTCATCCATAAAAGGGGCATTCTAAAACTTTCTATTTCACAGGGTTGGTGTTAGAAAAGTGATTTGTAAACTCTAAAGATGTAGAAATACAAGCTCTTATTGTTACTCTTCATCATTTTTATATTTTATCTTCTCAATTAGATTATAAACTCTTTGACAGAGTAGATATTGTTTTACATTGTACTTTCCTAATATGTCTCACATTATCTAAGAAAATGTACATGGTAGTTGTGAAATAAATGCTTGCTGCACATATCTACTAAGAGAAAAGTGCTAAGAGCCCTCTGTGGCTAAGGTGATTATATTTAATTCAATTCAGCAGACATATCTAATTCCTACTATGTTCAAGGCACTGAACTACACACTGAGTATATAAAAATAAAAATGAAACATTTCCTGCCTTCAAGGTACTTACCTTTTGCTAGGAAGAACACAGGAAGTATGCACATAAATATCATAAAAAGTAGAATGATAGAAGGGAAAGGAAGCCACACCCCACAGAAAATATGAGAAAAGAGAGAACAGTTTCAACTGAGATGATCAGAGGGAGGGTTCACTGGGGAGGCATATTCATGTCAGCCTCATAACTCTTAGCTTCCCACTCTCATTTTGGCATGTCCTCTTCATTTCCAACCCTCGGAATGCTCCAGAACTCATTAACAAGGTGGGAGTGGTGACACTCCAACTCCTAGAGTCAAACCCTTGGGAAATCTCCATTTGTTCATGGGAGACCATACCATGATCCCTTTCCAGCCACCTTCACTTCATCATTTCTCTTACTTGAAAGTCATAGAATAGGTCCTTTTGGAAACATTTAATTGGTTGGTGAATCCAGTTCGTATGAGTTTTGTGGCTGTCTGTATTCCTATTCTACTCCCATGACCAGGGAGTTTAGGGACAACTTTGTCTCTTTGGACATTCTTGTTGGGGGTGGAATGACGATTCTTATGGGTCTATTATGCCACATTTCTGCATTTTCAATTGGTTTCTGAGTTGCTTTCATGTTTGCACTTGGGTAACACCAACAATGCAAGTATCTTAGTGACTTTGGACCAAGAGAAAGAGAAATGACTATCGTGGAACTACTGGGGAAAATTATAGTAAGATAAAAACAGTATCCAAAGGAAATTCCATTACATCTTTGCCAATGGTTGTTTATTTTTATTGTTCAATGAGACATTATCTTACAATTTGTGTTCATTCAAAAGCCCAGTTCAACATCTTATTTCATTCCTTTCCTATCCAGCCTGTCTTTTTTATTTTCACAATGTATTTTATTTACAATTTATGTGCCCTCATATTATTGTGCAAGACAACTCAGTTTTCCTTTTAATTAGGATGTGATTTTGAATATTATTTATCCTACAGGGCATATTTACAAGTTTTTACAACAATACAAATGAGCTCCGCATTTTTTCCACCAAAAAAAAAAGAAAGAAAATTAATATTCACACTGTAAATAAAATGCCCTGTCACATTTGGTCTACCAGGTGAAATAAACATCCTGGATGCTGGCACACAGACTTCTTCAACGTGCATTGGCCATCTGCAGCTCTCTGTTGGGCTTTAAAGGCCAACTCTCCCTTCCAAAGATTGATCAGACAAAGGGCGACTCACTAATTAGTACTTTAAATTGGTATTGCCATGAGGTTAAAGCAAGGGAAGTGGGGAGGGTAGACTTAGTAGACCCTGCAGTGTTTCAATTGATGTTACTTTTAATTGTTCGAATTAGCATTAGAGAGTAAGATTGATTGGCTTTTGACAGTCAGAAAAAAACTAAACCTGAAGTTTTTTTATATATGAAAATGGAAATTGTTAATTATTCTTTAAAACCACATAGATCTTAAGCTTAGGAATCCAGAAACTCTATTGAGTACAGTAAAGCTTATGTTTTTAAGTATCTTTGATCCAAGGGAAAACTTCTATATTAGAACTGTGAATTGGACTCATTTGTTTTATTTTTATTTTTTCTTTGTGAGTATTTGAAATGTGGTACAAGCTCCTCCTACTTACAAAGGGAAGATACTTTAGATATTTTTTATTTGAGGTGTTTCAGAATAGTTTAAAAACTTTTTTTTTTAAATAATAGTAATTTTTCATTTGGCTGCATAGTATGCAATTCCTTTAATTCTTGTTGATGCTAATAGAAATTGTCCACCCAAACCTTGTAGTAAAGCCAAGAACTTCTGAGCTTTCATCAAGGAAACCATAAAGGAGAGGGCTGGCTATAGTGGGACTTGTCAAAATGCCTGTCAGATATCTGTAATCTTGGAATTAGTATTTGTCTAGTAGCTTTCAATTATTTTTCAGATGAGAGAATCAGAAAAACATATGTAATATACTGGAAAAAACATCCATAACATCAAATGACCAAAAAAGAAGATTTACAGGATAATCCTTAAAGACCAATTCTATTGGCGCCATGCAAGAGGAAAATAGAACAATGGGTTTTGTTACTGGGAGAGCCAAATATAAATCAAGCAGGATGGAATTACTACCGTTAATTACTAGCTCTCTGCTTCACCTGGAGAACAATATTCATTACTGATCACAATATTTTAGAATCTAATTGTCCTGGGAGGGATATTGTGCAGAAGCACAAAGTAGGATGAGTTTTATAGAATAAAGTTAGAAGAAATTTTAAGAAAGCTGAAACTTTGAAGTGGCCTTTAGAATAATTGTAGGCTATGTCTGAAAGAGGATAGGGAGTAGGAAACTGGTATGAGAGGGTTAGACAGGATTTACCACCTATTAATATGTTAGCATGTCACTCTTCGATGTGAAGAATTCTTAAATTTCACTCTTCTTATGTGGGTGCTGAGGTGGCTTAATGGATAAAATGCTAGACTTAGAGTCAGGAAGATACGAGATCAAATCCTGCCTTAGTCTTTCACTAGTTGTATGACCCTGAGGCACTCATTAACTCATCTTAATTTTAGTTTCCTCATTCTCATTCCTAAAATGGGGATAACTTACAGGATTGTTGATCAAGTGAGATAATATATGTAGAAAATGCTTTATAAATCTAAATGCACCTACATAAATGACGTCTATTATTTCTTTTTATAAGCTCTTTCTTGACTCCTGTCATTGTGTGATCATAGGATTTGAGCTGGAAGGGGTCTTTAATGGACTTTCAATGCATCCCTCGCATTTTATAGATGAGGATTCAGGCCAAGACACATGAAGGGACTTCAACCAGTGTCACAGGCAATATATAAATGACAGGGTTGAGAGTTGTGTCTTCTGACTCCAAATTCACCATTACATGTTTCTGGAGGGGGTCATTTTCATTCAGAATGCTTTATCCGACCTTCTTGAAAATACTCTAATTGTTTTGCCCCGGCTTCTGTATATGATTTTTGATCCTCACTGACCATTGAAATTGCCTTCTACCTGCTTGCGGTATCTTTGTTCTCTATTACTTCTGCACGTTTCAATCTTCTTACTTTTAATTTTTTGAGGCAATTAGGGTTAAATGATTTGCCCAGGGTTATACAGTATCTGAAGTTGGATTGAAATACTTGAACTCAGGTCCTCCTTTCTTCAGGGCTGGTGCTCTATCCTCCATCCTGTCTAATTTCCCTACCTTTAAATCTTGCTGAAGTACAGATCTAGTTATGTCACTTTTCTACTGAAGAATTTCGATGTTTCCCAAACTCAGTATTTCGTTTGCATTCTCTATCCTTTTGAAACAGCAGTTTGATATGCCTGGAATGAGCCCAATCTTCATTCTCACCTCTCAGAATTCCTAGCTTTCTTCAAGGCTCAATTCATGGGCTATTTCCTATAGGAAGCCTTTTCTTATAATGGTTTCTTCTTCCTCAAATTATCTATCTTTGCTTATCCAGGTAAATGTTATATTTCCCCAGTTGAATGCAAGCTCATTGAGGGCAGAGGCTGTTCATTCGTTTTGTCTGTATCAGTATCTTGTTACATTTATTCAAGAGAAGTGGTGGCAATGAAAAACCAGAAGGGGGCACCAGGGAGCTGAGTCTCAGGACATATTCATGGAAAAAGAGTATCACTGGTGCATTAGGCTTGTAGCATGGGAAAGGACACACAACTGAAAAGACAACACTTTCAGGCTGTATAGAAATGCCAAATAAGTGCAGTTAGATAAGTGAGATTTCATGAAGCTGGAATCAGTCAGGAAAGCAAGGGATATCTTCACAGGAGTGATATTTGATTGAAGCAATATTTGATTTAAGAATGGAGAAAATTACCTGTAATGTCCGTCCATGGGCACATTATTATGTGCCAGGCATTTTGATAGACCCTGGGTTACAAAAAATTCAAAATAGCCTTTGCCCTCAAGGAGGACAGAGAACAGAAACCATTAGCTATATGAGATATATCCAGAGTGGAGGGAAAGCAGACTTGGGAACCTTGGTGAAAATTGAGCTGAATCTTAAAAGAAGTCAGGATAACTCAGAGGCAGAGGTGGGCAGAAAAGCTTTCCAGGCATGAGGGCAGCCAGAGATAGGAGACAGAGTGTCAAATGAAATGGACATCAAGTAAACCCATGTAATACATTCAAATGAGGAAGGAAGCCAAGTTGAGAATGAGAAGAAAGGGTTAAAGTAGAAAGGAAACTTCCGGGCCAGGGATAAAACATCAGCAATGATGCTAAGGAAGGAGAGCATGGAACATATTTAAAGAGTAGTTTGGGGGTGGGATCAATTTTGCTAAAGGCAGAGGATTTACACAGGGATTCACATAAGAAAGGTAGATGGGAGTCAGATTGTAGAAGGTTCCGACTGCCAGGCCAAGCTGTTAGGGTTTTATCCTGTAGGCATAAGGGACTCAGCCACCGAAGGACTTTGAGAAGTGACATGCCATAATGACTAATAATGGCAATAGTGTGCAATTTGATTTAGAATGTAGAGAATGGAGGAGAGCTCATCAGCTTGGAGGAGTGGCAGTGAGAATGAAAATATTACCAAGGGGGAAATAATTAGGACACGACCATACTTTGGATGGAGGAGAAACAGAGAAGGGAGAAGCCAAGAGAACCTCCTTCCTTCCTTTCCTTCTTTCCATCCTTCCTCTTTCTCTTTACTGCCTTTAAAAAAGAAAGGATTGTAACGGTCACTGCTTGGCCCACATGTTTCTAATTCTCTCACGGTTTCTCCCAGGGTGTCAAGGGATGAGAAGATCAATTTTTTAAAATATTTATTTATTTATTTTTAGTTTTCAACATTCATTTCCATGAAATTTTGAGTTCCAAATTTTTCCCTATCTATTCCCTTCCCCCCACCCTATAATGCCTTGCATTCTGATTGCCCCTTCCCTCAAAATGCCCTCTCTTCTATTACACCCCTCCTTTCTCTTATTCCCTTCTTCTCTCTTTTTTTTTTTGTAGGGCAAGATAGGTTTTTATACTCCATTACCTGTATTTTTTATTTCCCAGTTGTATACAAGAATAATTCTCAACATTCATTCCTAATACTTTGAATTTCAACTTCTCTCCTTTCTTCCCTCCCCACCCATCCCCACCAAGAAGGCAAGCAATTCGATATGTGTGTAGTTTTGCAAAAGACTTCCATAATAGTCATGTTGTGTAAGGCTAACTATATTTCCCTTTATTCTATTCTGCCCTCCCCATTTATTCTATTCTCTCATTTGACCTTGTTCCTCCCCAAAAGTGTTTACTTCTGATTACTCCCTTCTCCCATTTGCCTTCCTTTCTATCATCTCCCTCACTTCACTTGTCCCCTTCTCTCCTATCCTTCTGTAGTGCAAGATATACTTTCATACCAAACGAAGTGAGCATGTCATTCCCCCAAGCCAAATGTGAAGAGAGTAAGCTTCCCTTTTTCCCTCTCACATCCTCCCTTTTCTCCTCCACTGAAGAAGTTTTTTCTTGCCTCCATGATGAGTGATAATTTATCGCATTCCTTTCCTCCCTTTCTCCTCCCAGTATATTCCTCTCTCACCCCTCAATATTATTTTTTTTTAGGTATCATCCCTTCTTATTCACCTCACCCTGTGTTCTCTCTGTGTATGTGTGTGTGTGTGTGTGTGTGTGTGTGTGTGTGTGTGTGTGTGTGTGTATAATCCCTCCAATTACCCAAATACTGAGAAAAGTGTCAAGAATTACAAATATTATCTTTCCATGTAGGAATGTAAACAATGTAAGCTGGAAAGTCCTTTATATTTTCTCTTTCCTGTTTACCTTTTCATGCTTCTCTTGATTCTTGTGTTTGAAAGTAAAGTTTTCTTTTCAGTTTTAGTCTTTTCATCAAGAATGTTTGAAAGTTCTCTGATGCATTGAATGAGATTTTCCCCCTGAAGTATTATACTTAATTTTGCTGGGGAGGTGACTTTTGATTTTAATCTCAGTTGCTTTGACTTCTGGAATATCATATTCCAAGCCCTGAGATCCCTGAGAGCCCTGAGATAGAAACTTCCAGATCCTGTGTTATCCTGATTGTATTTCCACAATACTCAAACTGTTTCTTTCTGGCTGCCTGCAACATTTTCTCCTTGACCTGGGAACTCTGTCTATAATATCCCTAGGAGTTTCTCTTTTTAGATCACTTTCAGGAGGTGATCGGTGGATTCCTTGAATACTTATTTTGCCCTCTGGTTCTAGAATATCATAGCAGTTTTCATGATAATTTCATGAAAGATGATGTCTAGGTTCTTTTTTTGATCATGGCTTTCAAGTAGTCCCATAATTTTAAATTGTCTCTCCTGGATTTATTTTCCAGGTCAGTTGTTTTTCCAGTGAGATGTTTCACATTATCTTCTGTTTTTTTTTCATTCTTTTGGTTTTGTTTTGTGATTTCTTGGTTTCTCATAAAGTCATTAGCCTCCATCTGTTCCATTCTAATTTTTAAAGAAGTATTTTCTTCAGTGAGCTTTTGAATCTCCTTTTCCATTTGGTTAATTCCGCTTCTTAAAGCATTCTTCTCCTCATTGACTTTTTGGATCCCTTTTTCCAATTGAATTAGCCTAATTTTTAAAGATGTTATCTTCTTCAGCATTTTTTGGGTCACCTTTAGCAAGCTGTTGACTCGCTTTTCATGATTTTCTTTCATTGCTCTAATTTCTTTTCCCAACTTCTCCTCCACCTCTCTTACTTGATTTTCAAAATTCTTTCTGAACTCTTCCATGGCCTGAGACCATTGCATATTTATTTTGGAGGTTTTGGACACAGAAGTCTTTACTTCCTCTGATGTTATGATTTGTTTTTCCTCATCTGAAAGGATGGAAGAAAATACCTGTTCACCAAGAAAGTAACCTTCTATAGTCTTATTTTTTACTCCCTTTTTTTGGCATTTTCCCAGTCAGTTACTTGACTTTTGAGACCTTTGTTAAGAGGAGGGTATATTCTTGGACCTCAAAGTTCTCAGTTCTTCTAAGGTGGCACAATCAAGGGAGAGGTGTTTATTCCTCTCCTGAGCTGCACACTAGTCTGGGAGCAACCAAAAACTTTTCTGTCCAGAATTTTCAAATGAATTTCCTCACCACAATTGCCTCCAGCTCCACCATCAGTGCTTCTCCTCAACCCTGGGTGGAGCTCAGGGCTGTGAATCAGATCAGTGGCTCAATTCCTCCAGGGGATTTAGGCAGAGGTCTCCCAAGGCTGCCATTCAGGGCTGAGATTAAATCAGATCTTCAATTCCCCCAGGGACTCTAGGTGGAGAGCTCTGAAATTGGCAGCTGCCACTGCAGTGCCTGCTGCCAGAGG
Source organism: Potorous gilbertii (assembly GCA_028658325.1). Classification (NCBI taxonomy): domain Eukaryota; kingdom Metazoa; phylum Chordata; class Mammalia; order Diprotodontia; family Potoroidae; genus Potorous; species Potorous gilbertii. The sequence continues at coordinate 207,926,231 of CM053772.1, read as the reverse complement.
TCCAGAATGTTCTACCTTCTCCTGGGTGAAGGAGCCCTCCCACTGACCTTTGAAGCTGTCTGTGGCATTTGTAGGTTGAGGATTCTGGGAACTGCTGCTGGTGGCTCCCTGAATCCTGCTCTGGGTCCTGTCCCTGCTGCTCCATGCTGGTCTGTGCTCCACCCTGGTCTGCCAAGATCTATTTTTTTAAAAGTTCTAGATCTCTATCCTTTTAGCACAATTTGACCTAGAACAAGATACTCCAGCAACTAAAAAAATTGCTTCACACAATAAAAGATGAGAGCTTCTTAAATTTTTTCCCTCATACTATTATTTCTAAACCAGATAGTAATAGTATCTAGTATTATATAACTTAAAATTTGCAAAGAGATAACCTATGTTATCTCATTTTTTTTCTTTACACAGTAACAGTAGCTAACATTTGTATAGCACTTCAAGATCTGCAAAGCACTTTATTAACATTATTTCATTTGATCCTCCCAACAATGCTGGGAGGTAGATGCTAGTATTCTCCCCATTTTACAGATGAGCAACTGCTACTAGACATTTGAATGTTTTCCTCCCAAGATAACAGTGCCACTCCTGCTAGCTGTTTTTCCCCAAGTGAGTAGGTGAAGTCTGCAAGCTGGTTGGACAGAGTCAAGCTTGGAAGTGACAAAGGACCTATTTCAGGAGAGGGGAACATGTAGGCTTGAGGTCACATGTGACCTTCTGGATCCTTTGAAATTCAGTCAAAAGGCTGCACTTAGAGATCTAGAAGGCCTCATGTGACCTCAAGTCCACAAGTTCCATGAAATAGGTCCCCATTTTCTTGGGGAGTGTTCACACAGCTTCCTCCACCAGGCACATAGATAATTCGAGCAGAAGGGACCTTTGAGACCATTTAGTTCAATCATCTTCTGAATTACAAGTGAAGAAAAGGAGGTACAGAAAAGTGAAGTGATTTGATAAAATCATAGCAAGTTAGTGATAGCAGCAGAAATGGAACTAGACCCCACAATTCCTGTGTCACAGAGTGGTGATGTCTGATGTATTCAGAAAAACAGCAGATTTAGAATAAGACCTGAGTTTGGATGCTGGCTCGGCTATTTAGTGGTTGTGCGATTTTGTATAAATAACTTCTGGGTTCTGAGCCTCAGTTTCCAAATGCATAAAATGAACATAGATCAGGAGATTTTTCATGTCCCTTCCATTTTTAAACCCAAGATAATTGTTACCTCAATAACAATGAAACCTTTCAAATGCCTGAAATATAATTTGTGTTTTTCTGGCATGAATCTGAAAACCTAGAGTTACCTCTGGACCATGACGGTGTGTTGGAGTACAATACCATCCTCTTCCTCCTGCTCCTCTTCCTCTTATTACAACAGCTACTGTTACTACTACTGCAATTGTTTCTATTCCTACTACTACAACAACAACTACCACTGCAACTAGTACTACTACTACTACTACATTATTAGATTAAATCAGCTATTTTGACTACCATAGCACCCAGATGACTCTTATTTGGATTGCAGTCTACTAAAATTCCCTACCCTTTTTCAAATGAACTGCTCCTAAACACATCTCCCTAATGCTTTTCTTATCTACTTCACTTTTTTGAACCCAAGGCTTAACTTGACATTTGTCTCTATTAAATCTGATTTTATTAGAGTCAGCCACTCCTTCTTTCCATCTATATCTTCATCCAAGTCATTAATAGAGATGTTGAATGTAATAGGGTGAAAGACAAAACTCTTTGGAATTCAACTAGAGACCTCTCTTAGTTTCAATTTCAGTTAAATAGATATTTATTAAGCACAGGTTGGTATCAATTCATTAATTGCCACTGCCTGAATCTATTAAATCAACTAATACTGAGTCAGCTGATTTTAATAATCCCGTCCTTTCCAATATAGCCATGAGATATCAGGAGGGTCAGGTATAATAGGCATACACTGATTACCCCCAATGAAAGGTACCAAAAGTAGTCAAACATCTCTTTAAAATTTATGAATAACTTCTTTCACCATCAGCCCCATCTCTTGCCTTTTCAGGGGCCATAAAAAGCATGTGCAACATGGAGAGGGAGAAAGGACTTCTGATTAGAATGCTCATGAAGAGTATGGGGCCAGGTAAGGGAAAGAACCACCCTGCCAGGTGCATGCAAAGGCAATCTAGGGTCAAGTTGAGTGCTACAGGAAACTTCAAAGGCTCACAGTGTTGTGTAGGGGAATGAGAGCTCAGGGGTTACTCTGAAAGATGAGGGTACAGACCAAGATAAAGTTTGGGAATGACCAAAGATGTAGAGATACCAGAATAAAAGAATAGCCAGACCCCAGAAGGAAGCTGGTGAGTAGAAAGACAAATATGCTGACCCTTCACTTACGTTATCATTTCCATTCATGTTTTTGGAACTCCATTTGGTACTGGGCTATGATTTTTGTTGAGTATCTGACTGAAGCTCTGGGAATGGAAAAGGAAATGAAGCTCACTCTAGAAGGAGTTTTAACTAGAGTATTACCTTGCTAAAAGAAAAGCCTTGGATACCAAGTGCTTCTCCATTCAGTAGTATTAATAAAAATCTGTGGATATTGTTCTAGTTAGCTTTGGTGTTTGCAGGGGACTAGAAATTCCTTTGAGAGCCATGAGCCATATTTTGTTGTTAATAGGAAGAATTCTGTGTAGAGACAGGCTATAGACATAGTTGTTAGAGAAACAGAAGGGAGAAGGGCTCAGCTTTCCAAAAGACTGCCTTGTTCTCCTATCAGCCAGTAATCTCCCCTTCACCAAATGGTAGAGGTCTGCCCTCTTGTTGAATAGGTAATCTGGTTCATGGCATTGCTATCACTTAACAATCTGATAATCTTGTTAAAAAGGGATGAGTGAATAAGTTATTTTGACTATTATAAATACCTACATTAAACATACAGGACAAATGCAGAAAGACACTATCTGCATCCAGAGAAAAAAATTGATAAATAGAAATATGTATAGAATATGCATATATACACACACACACACCTATTTGTGTCTAATAGTGGCTGTCTTTGGAGTGGGGGGAGGGAAGAGAAAAAGGAAAACAAGAAATTTACATGATAACTGTATGTTTAAAAGGAATAATGAGTTGTGCCTAGTAGATTTGCAGTTTCATGTGCAATTATCTTTTTTTTAATACTCATGGAAATGCTTGTTTAATTCCATAAATTAAAAAAAAATAATAAAGGACTTTGTGGTCAGTCTGCTATAATTTGTTCTTAAATAATCTACTCTGGTTTATAATGGTTACTGTATCCATTTAAAAAATATTTTTATTAATGACTTTTGTTTTTAATTGCCTAGGTTCTCCTTTTGACTCTCTGAGACATATCATGTAATAAATAGTTTATTAAAGAGAAAAAGAGAAAGAAGAAAAACAATTGCCAAGAATGATCAATATTAGCTCTCTCTGAATGCTCACAAGTTTGCCCTTTATGGCTTTTATACCTGTTATGACTGTCAAGTGTCTGCTAAGACTTACTTTTTTTCTTTTCTCTTATTCAACAGTATAAAATAAGGGGGTCACAGGTATATTTGCATGAAATATTTCTGACTGAGATTTTTGGTAAACATTTGAAATCAATAAATATTTTTAAAGTATCTGTTAGAGATCTAAAATTCTGGGCAAATCCCCCAAACATGAGACATACAATCCGTACTCTACAGGACATCATTATCTAGTTTGGGAGGTGGGAGAAGACTTGCATGAAACTAGAGAATAAGAGGACACATGAAGAAGGGGTAGATGACTGACTGAAAAGACTATAGGAATTGAGAGAAGGAAAATATTTATGGAGTCTTCAGTAATGGTTTTGTGGAAAAATTAGAGTATGAAATAGGTCTTGCAGGAAACATAAGATTTAGCTTGGTGCAAAGGAGGTTAGAAGGCATTCCATGCAAAAGACAGCCTGAGAAAAGAGTATGGAGACAGACTGAGAGATCTCAATCTTAGTGAAATGGCTGCCTGGAAGCAAGGACTCCCATGGCAATACTGTGAGAGATAAGAAAATTTAGGTAGAGTAGGAACAGATCACAGATATAGACTTGGAAGTGATACTAGAGGCCATCAAGTCCAATTCCCATTTTACAGATGAAGAAACTGAGGCACAGAGAGGTTAAATGACTTGCCAGGAGTCACACAACTAGTAAGTTTCTGAGGAAGGACTTGATCATGGATCTTCCTCTCTCTAAGTCCAGTAATCTATATAATATTCCAGGATATGTTCTGAATGGCTGGCCGATGTGATGAGCATTGTGTAGATCCTTATTCAAAAGACATGGTTCACAAATCTATCAAAGTTTGTAAGATAGTCAGGAGATGCTGGACACAAAGAGGATGCTGTGGTAGTAGCATGAGCTAATGAGTTTCTGGGGTAAAATCAAGGAATAATTAATGATGATGATGATGATGATAGGGGGAGAGATTTGCGATATCATTAATATAAGGAACTCTCAAATGAGAAAACCCCTTCTGCCAATGTTCATTCTCTGCTACTGATTGTCATAGAGAACTACATAGAATAGTGAGAGGTAAGGTCAATAACCCAGGATCACCCAGCCAGTGTATCTCAGAGATTGACGTTTTCATAGTTTTCTCTTCACCACACAACACTGCCTCTTAGGAATAATAATGTGTTTTAAAGTTTGTAAAACATTTTTCACACATGAACTCATTTAATTCTCAATGACCTGATGAGATGTTCTACCTATTTTAATTATGTCCATTTTGTAGGTTGCAAAACTGAGGCTGAGAGAAGTTAAATGACTTGCCCAAGGTCATACAAATAGCCAGTATCTGAGGCAGCTTTAGAACTTAGTTGTCTTTGTTAAGCCTAGTGCATACGCTTCCGTTACCCAGCTACCTCCATGCAGGAATGGAGAGGGAGAATCACAGAACCTGACAATGGTGATAACTTTCTAATGCATTTCTCTGACCTGTACTGTCCATTATCAAACATTTGAAAGCTAAAATTTGATTATTGCTTCCCTTAAGACACATATTCTCTGTTTTTCACCTTTCTTACATCACCTCATTCATGAACCCAGATTTCATGCTGCATGGGGCAGGAAGTGACTACAGAATCCGTTCAGAGGTGAGGTGAGCTTTTAAAGGAAAGGCAAGGTAGGAAGTAAGCTAGAAGCAGGGAGAACTAAGGATAGATCTAGTGATAATCAGTCAACCCACATTTGTGAAGCATCTTCTGTATGTTGGGCACAATGCTAAGTGATGGAGATATAATGCAAGCTAAAAGACAGGCTATTCTTTCAAGGAACTCACAGTCTAATGGAGGAGGAAACGTAAACAGGCACAAACAAGCTATATAAAGAATAAGTTGGTAAGGATCAACAGAGGGAAGGCAGTAGAATGAGGGGGGTGGGGATAGGAAAGGCTGAATTTTAGCTGGGACTTGAAGGAAGGTCTAGCTCTGCCTTCAAAGAAAGAGATAAGGAAAGAAGGCACCACAGGCATGAGAGATAGTTGGTGGAAATGCCTAGAATCAGGAGATAGAATGTCTTGATCAAAAAACATCAAAGAGACCCATATTATTGAATGGGAGAATATGGAGGGTGAGGTATAAGGTGCAAGAAGACTGGAAAGGTAGGAAAGGCAGGTTATGAGGGGCTGTGAATGTCAAGTAGAGGACTTGGGAATCCTCATCCTGAGTTGAGAGGGAACCATTGGAATATATGGAGTGGAGGGAGGTGATGTCAGGTCTGCAGTTTAGGAAGAGCCTTTGACAGCTGGCAAATCTCTCATTCCCCTCCTTTGAAAAAAAGAATCCCAACCCCTAAGTAGCTCTTTTCTTTTTTCCCCATACTCCTGATCATCAAAGGACAGGATTTTCAGCAATCAGCTTTTGGTGCCTTCTTGTCTCTTCTAATTGTCATCTACTCTTTCTAAGGCTGACTTCTTGAGAAAGGGGATCCCTGGTGGGTGGAAGACTAGGAGGATAAACAGGTCCTTCTGAGGGCAGAGCTCTCCTCTCTTCCCTGACCATGGTTCCCGCAGGGTTCAGTGGCTAAGCATCAAAGATATTACTCCTTTCATGGCCAGGGTGAGGGGGTGTTCGGTAAAGAATGGGTCCTTCGTGACATTGATGCTCTGCGAGACACACCTGGAGACAGAGACACTGGGGAGTGCTCCAGCTCCCTGATGTGTGGGTGATGATTTAGGGGCTCCCATACCGAGAGCCAAACTGCAATTCTTTCATGCAGGAGGTTTTATGTAGCATTTGTACATTCAGTTTCAGTGTCATGCAGAACTGAAAACATTTTATTTACCACTCGAGTGGCAATAAAGAAGATTATACCAAGAATCCTGGGCTGTGTTTTCAGTTCTCTTGTAAATGTATCTCCCCCTGCCCAACCCCATAAAATATAATACACAGCTCTTATTACTCTAATGGACTGGGAATTGATTTGCTTGCATGATGGAACTAGTGAGAGGATCTGACTAAGAATGACATTTCTTTTCCTCACGATTTCATCTTTTACAGTAGAATGGGTCACTGAAAACCTTCTAAATCCTATACCTTCTGATAATACCATCTATTATAATACTGCCTGATGGCAAACTTCTTCTTATTGACTCTAAATTACATTTAATCCTGTTAGGCTCACTTTTTCTCAAAAGGGATGCTTTATGACAAGACCAAAGAATTCAGAAAATGAGGTACCCAAGCAGAGAAAAATAAACTCACTGAACTCTCCAAATGCTTTGGTTTTTCAAGTTGGGGCCAGCTGTGCCAACTCTTGGGGGACTGCATGGCACTAGGGTATTTGGCACAGATAATGGCAGACTGCCTAGGAGGTTGTCCACAGCTCTGCCTAGAATCATGACCTACTGTGGCCAGTGCACTGACGGCTGAAGGCCATCTTTGGGAGGAGAGAGGATAATTCTATTAGAGGAGAGCCCTTGCAGGGGGAAATTGCCTGGACTCAAACCTGTGAACAAATTAAAATAACAGGGCTAAGGGGAAAAATATCTCTATAAAAGGCTTTATGGATATATTGCATAATAATACCCCTGTCATATTAGAGGCGAGGGAGCAGGAGATATAGTAGCCTTTTATTACAGTTTACGGGCCTTCTTTACTAAACTTTTGCCTGTGCAATAAATTCCATTTTGGGCAGTAATTTGATGTACCTGGAAATTCTGCCAAAGCACACTTTTGTTCTTGTCAAGAAAATGTGGAGGATAAAGTCTGCATATCATTGCTGTGGCATGTTGACACTCATGAAACTGATTCCATTTGGACATCCCATTTTTTACTGAATGTATTGCATATGTAAGTCCACTGTAATTTGCTTGGGACCTCGCTGCTACAAATAACATTAATATCATTGTTCTGATATGGCATGTAAAATGTATTTAATCTCCTACCTCATTTTGGGAGAGCTTCATTAAAAGTGGTGACTAGGAAACAAAGCTGTCAGCAGAAATGCTGCTCATTTTCCAGGGTGACAGCATTCAGAAGTCCCAAGGAACAGAGCCGCCAAAGAGAGAATGTCACATATCATAGCATTATTCGGATGGTGTGATCTTATTGATTGGACAGCAGCTGCAAATTTGGAGCCTATGCTACATTTCCCTAATACCATGACAATGAAAAACATGAGCAATGGTCTGTCACATGTTTGAAAATTGTGCCGTGCAAGTAAATAAAGACACAGTTCATAATTCTATGAAAGGATGATGGCAACATTTATTCTGGAATTAAGCAATAATGAAGCAAAGACAATTCTTTGTGCTCTAATAATGGAATGGGAGCTGCAACACCAGGGTGACTCTTTATTATTTTTTTAATGTGGGCTAAAGTATTTACTCCAATGCATCCCTGTTAGTCTTTTCTTCCTGTCTTCCTTCCTTCCCCCCAACCTGCCTCTCCTGATCATCTTCCTTTATTCTCCTTTTCTCCCCCTTATCTTTCTCCCTTTCCTCCTGCCTCTCCTTCATGGCTTCCCTCTTTTCTCCCCATCTCTCCTTGCTACTGTTTTTGGCAACATATATTCAGCCTAGGTCTAAGATCCTATGACTAGGCAGTCTGTTGTTAACATGTGTAACTCTTAATCATGGAAAATGATAATAGGGTCTTTTCCTTTAGCTGTTTGCCAATTAATGCACTAAGATCTGCTTTGGGTAGCTTGAAGCATCCCACCTGAGTCAACTCATGAGTGATTGGGACTTCATGGGCTTCCTATTCCCCTGCGGGCTTTTACTCTCCTGGATGGTGGAATTTGGAGAGCTGAACCTATGACACACATGCTTGTTAAGTTGTTATCCAGTAAAAGGTTTTTTTTTCTTTTCAATTCCTTGCTAATTCAATCTCACCAAATTCTGTACTTAGAAATGGCAAGTACCTGTCCTGGAAGCCTCTTCTCTCTCTCTCCTTCTCTTTTCACCCATCCCCACCCTATTTCTGTAAATTTGTTGATGGCTCCTTTACTATCCAGGAGAGGGATGCAGGGAAACATGGTCCTTCACTCCTTACTGGAATCATATCATGCTGCTTGGAGAACTCAAGTTACTCTGAAGTACCCTCCAGAAGCTTTCTTCTCTTTTAACAGATGTAGAACCCCCTTCCCACCAACCATCCACTCCTATTAGAAGGAGTGGGAGGAATGGATTGCTCATTCTATTACTTCATATTAAATGTCAAGTCCTTCTATCAATGGGTTGCAGCATGACCACACATAGCCCTTCCCACCCATCCCCTCTCTCAGCTTGCCTAGGAATGACAACTGGATCTTCTTCATGGGGCATCCGGAATGACTCTTCAATATGCTGTGAAATGGGCCAACCTCACTAGGGAGAAATTAGTGAGGGAGAGGACAAGGTCAGGGATCCATTATCATTGTTTCTTCCTAGAAAGATAATTGTCAACTGACAATAATGAAATAAATGATATTTTAATACTTTAGTTACTGAATTGAATCTTAGGGATGGAAGATACCTTGGAACTCATGTAGACCACCCTCCTCATTTTATTGCTGAAAAAACCAGCACAGAATTCTGGACATGCTCCATTTGTTGTAGAAGGTTTTTTATACAAGTAGCAAGTATTTATTTATGACAACCCTAGAAATGATAATGGTTCCAATGAGATAACCTTGCCCAAACTATGACTGTGCGTAAATCCCATGAGTTGAGACCCTTCAAATGTAATGAATGCTATAAACAGAGGAGAAATGTGAGCCTAGAGAAGCAACGAGCATTTGGGGCCAGTCATATGAAATCTTGGAACTATGATAAAATCGAATATATGAGCCATTTCAACTTAATGAATGAAAAAAAGATAATCTAATTTCTTTTCAGCATAACATATGGGAGTGGCTGAGAAGATAAAGCATATATCACATCTGTGAGCTTTTAATATTTCCCTTCTAAGAGACTTGGAAATCTTTAGAGAATTTGTACTATGTAATTTCTATGATATGTTCTTGTGATATAAACAGGACAGTTTCATCGATGCCCTCCACCCAAACACCTACTATACAACACAATATCCATGGTCTATAATCAAACAACATGAACCATACACTCCAACTCTGAACTCTGAACTTTTGCTTCATTTTCCATTATTTCCTTTAACTTCCTAAAAGTTTAATGTTCTAATCCTAACAAATTGGAAATGTTTTGATTCAAGTCTCAAAGATCAATCAGGCTTGCCATTTGAGAATCAGGCTAAGTTAGTAGGGAAAGGTTGTTACCAGATCATATGAAATAAGGTATGTGAAGCGCTTTTCAAAATTTAAAGCACTATAGAAATATCAATTGTCATTGTTCTTAATGACCTGTGATTTCATCAATGTGAGGGACCCCCATGATGGAAACTCCCTCTGCAAATATAGATCCTCATCATCACCTACCTATGACATTATCATTAACAATACATAACAACACATATTATACATAACACAATACATAACAATACATATTAAATGCCTTCTACGTTTCAGGCACTGTGCCAAACACCAGAGATACAAAGAAAAGCTCTAATGTGGTGCCCTTATGGAGGAAAAACGAATACAAATAACAAATAACTTATAAGATCTATACAGTATAAATGGGAGCTAATCCAAGAGGAAAAGTGCTAGCAATGAGGGCAGGAGTGAGATTTGAAGAAGATCTGGAAATATTTGCATAAGATAGAATTTGAGATGAGTCTTGAAGGAAGTCAGAAGTCAGGGAGTCAGGAGGGAAAGCATTCCTGGCAAATGAGAAGGCAGGCACAGAATTAGAAGATGGAGTGTCACATGGGAGGAACCCCAAGAAAGCCACTATCCTTGTATCGTAACACATAAGAAGGCTGGGAAGGTAAGAAGGTGCCAGGTGGTGAAGAACTTAAAAGTCAAACAGAGGATTTATATTTAACCTTGTAGGTAATAGAATGGCATTGGAGTTTACTCAATGAGGGTAGGGAGCAAGTCAGCCATTTGATTGTAATGTGTAGTCTCAGCTTCTGGGGAACTGAGAGATTAAGTTATCTGCCCATCATCACAGAGTAAGTGACAGAAGTTAGACTCAACTCCAACATTAGCCTGCTCTTCATTACTACTACCGCTATTAACTACTCGTGGCTATTCACTACTAGTTACTATTAACTACTACTACCTATTGCTGCTGCTGCAATATGCAATGCTGCAATGATAATTGTCTTCTGCCAAGTGATAGACTTTTTGACCAAGGTCACCCCTTTTAAAAACTAGTTAGTAATTCTAATGAACATAAAAAATTCGGTCGAGTCCTCTTAGTGAACCCCAGGGACATCAATTATTCGTCTTATTCTGGGCAGCTAAGAAATTGATAAATTCTCCAAATTGCCCCTGTCTAAAGAAATAGACCTACATTTGGACAGAAGAATCAGATGTACCCATAGATTTGGTAGAGTCAAATTGGTACTAGTCAAAAATAGAAAGAGGCAATGAGGTGTAGTAGACGAGAGCTGGCCTCGTAGCCAGGAAAACTTGGGATCAAGAGCCACCTCTGACCCGCACTAGCTGCATGACCCTGAGCAAATCCTTTTACTTCTCAATAATCTAGGCAGGTCTCTAGAAGCAGATGTTTCAGAGAAGATAACAACCTTTATTGGTAGAAAGATTTCTTTAGATTGACAGAATCATTGCTCCAGTCCTTATCCCTATTTATAAAAGCGAATGGGGGTGGGTTCCCTTCCTTAAGGCCCTTCAAACAGAAGTTGGAAGACTAGGCATTGAGTATGCTATAGGGGAAAGGGATCTCTTTCATGTATTGGTTCAATTAGGTAACCATTGAAGTCCTTTCTAACTAAAGTTCTGTAATTCTGTAACTTACCATCAATTTGTCAGTAGGAGAGAGCCCTGATATACCTACCTCTGCTTCTCGTGACAATATTTACAAATACCAATGTCCCAAACCTTTCAGTTAATTCTAATTTTACTTTGGGAAAATAGACTAGATTTTATTTAGTCAGTTTGTCTACTCCGTAACTGAGTCACCTAGAGCCATAGTCTCTCCTGAGAGAACAATACTTTCAATTCATGACTTATTGAGAGCTAGAGGAAACTAGAAGATGCACTGCATAGAATGCTGGGCCTAGAGTCAGAAAGCTCTGAGTTCAAATTCAACTTGAGCCACTTACTAGCTCTGTGACCCTGAGAAAGTCACTTAACAGCCATCTGCCTCAGTTTCCTCAAATGTAAAATGGGATAACAGTAGTACCTGCTTTATAGGGTTGTTGTGAAATCAAGTGAGATAATATTTTAAAAATTAGTATATGCTTGGCATATAGTAGTCACTTAATAAATGCTTATTTCCTTCCTTCCTGATTAAGCACACCAGGTCGGGCAAGTCATGTCATTTTGACTCCTGAGGTTTCATTTCAGTGTATGTATTTTCTAATTCTGATGGTGATTTTTATATGCTTATAAACATTTTACAGTTATGTTTATTTCAATTTATTGTGATTTTAAAAAAATCAAACTGCAACTTAAAAAAAAGAAAACACTCTCCACTCTCTTGCAGCTACAAATGAGGCCTCATATTTTAACTGCTGTCAACCACCTAATGGGATCTATCTTTAGTCTGATCAAAGCCCTCGCCATGCTGAGTAGCCGTTCCAAGAGAAATAGAAGATTCCTAGCCTGAGCCAAAATTTTAACTTACCTTCCTCCCCTTCCCTCTGCTCAGGGCCATCTCCATGAAATATGTGGGGAGAGCAGTGCAACAGAATACCTCCTCAGTGGGGTTTCCAGAAATACTTTATTCTGCCATTACATTGTTCATAGACCCGATCACTTTCGGATGGTGACAGAAAATCATTTTCTGAAAGTCCCTCCTGTCCAGCAATGACAAAGAAAACACTGCTGTGTATCAATCGTTGGTGTAGCCATTTTCCTTGTACTCTGGGTGCATGTAAAATGAAGGGTCAGGCCATCCTCAAGTTCTTGACTAGACCTGCATTTTTCCCTCCAGTATTTTGTTATGTGTTTATTGTTTTAATAAATATAAGGGAAAGACTGCCCAAAGGATTTAAATTGTTCTTGCATACTTTTTTTAAAGGGAAGAATAAAGGGAAGATGAGTGGAGGATGCATGCTATGAAAATCCAAAGAACTGGTAGGCATCATAAATCTTGTAGCCCAGTCCTCTGTCTCTCAGTAGGATTCACAAAGCAATTCGGCAAAAGAGGTACCTGTCCTCATATCCAGGAGTTCCAAACTTCACAGAACAAAGGATTAGATCCCAAGGATTTGTTCTGTGAAGTTTGGATTCAGACAAAGGACTGCCCTTGAGGACCTAGAGGGTCACATGTGGCCTTGAAGCTACAGGTTCCCTACCCCTGCTCATATCCATGTCAACAAACTGACAAACATTTAAATGCTTCTTACGTACCAAGCACTGTGCTAGGTTCTGAGGGTACAAAGACTGAAGTAAATTAGTCAATGACCTCAAAGAGCTTGCATTATTTTTGAGGGAGACAGCATAAAAATATATGTGTATACAAAATGGAGAGAAAATAGTCACCCCAAGGTGACTTTAGAGGGAACTCATTAGACCATAGTGGATCAGAAAAGGCCTCATTAGGAAGGTAGTGCTTTAACTAAATCTTGAAAGAAATTAGGGATCCTAAGAAATGGAGGTGAGAAAAAATGTGCATTTCAGAGAGTAAGATGGGAGATGAAATGCTGTATAAATAAAATAGCAGGAGAGAGTTTGGCCAAACCACTGTAGGTTTAGGAGGAAGGGAAGGTAATAAGCATTTATATGCATCTCTTTAAGTGTTAGGCAGGGCAAATAATATGCAATAAGGCTGTAAAGGTAGGTTGAGGGCAGATTATGAAGGGCTTGAAATGCCAAAGAATTGACCCTGGAGGTCATAGGCAAGCTTTGGAGTTCATTGAATAGAAGAGAGACACAGTTAACTTGGTGCTTCAGGAAAAATCAGTTAAGCAGATATGTAAAGGATGGATTGGAAAGAGGAGAGACTTGAGTCATAGAGACCAATTAGGAGGCTTTTTTGATAGTCTAGATGACAGTTAATGAGACCTAAAGTAGAGTGGTAGCTCTGTGAGTGGAGAAATGAAGAGATTTAAGAGAGATCTTGGAGACTGAGGGGGAAAGATTTGGAAACTCATTGGATATGTAGGTTTCATGACTGGGAGGAGTTGAAGATGGCGCCAAGATTCTGATCCATGATAAATGAAAATATTGTGGTGGTACTCTTGATAGAAATGGGAGATGTTAAAAGAACTGAAGTGGTTAATCAGTTCAGTTTTGGAAATGCCAAGTTTGAGATGTTTACAGGATATATACTTTGAATTGTTGACTAGGCAGTCAATATTAATTGTGATTGGAACACAGAAAAGAGACTGAAACTGGAAAAAAAGATTGGGGAGTCATTGTCATAGAGATTAATTAAACCCATATGAGCTGATATGCTTATCCTGAGAGTGAGTGCAGAGAAGGAAAAAGGACACAAAACAGAGCCTTGGCAATACACTCAGAGTAGAGGGGCATATAGTCAGGTATATTAGAGAACTAAGAAAGAACAGTTTCAGGAAAAATGAAAAAGAGTAGGCATGAAATAAATATGATATTGATATCTAAACAAGGAAGAGGAAAATCAGAGAAAGAAAATTATCGATCAATGTAATTAATGAATATGGAAACAAAGGGTAACCAATAGTGTCAATTGCCGTAGAATTGTGAAGAAGGATGAAGGGTTGAGAAAAGTCCTTAAGATTCAGCAAGTAAAAGATGACTTGGAAAGGACAGTATTAATTCAGCAATGAGGTCAGAGGTCATATTGTAGAAGATTTAAAAGAGAGTAAGAAGAGAGGGAATAAAGACAATTAACATAAATAACTTTTAAAGGAGTTTGTTGAGAAAGGAAGGGGAGATATGGGGCTTTCAGGGGTGAGAAAGTATAATGAGAATGTTTTTAAGAATGAAATACACTTAGTCATGTTCGTAAGACAGCAGGGAAGAAAGCAGTAAATTGAGAGTTGCCATTGGCAAGAGTTGTCATGTGGGAAGGGTTTGGCTATTGAGAACAGAACAAGGAGTAATGGATAGAAGTTGCAGAGAGGTAGTTTTCCACTCGAGGTGGAAGCTTCCCCCACACCCAAAAACCTTTCTAATAATTTGTCCTATCTACTGGTCTTTGTGGCTATCTTAGGAAGTAGTGGGTTCCTCCTTTGTAGAGATTTTTAAACAAAATTTGTATGATTTCTCATTGAGAATGTTGCAAAAGGCATTGTTGGACATGAGTAAGACTAGATGCCCTTTGAAGTCTTCTGGAACTTAGATTCTGTGATACCATAGCATTATGTGTCCATTGTAATAGGATGGAGGTCATTGAGTTTATTCTTCAGCCTTTTAGGAATTTTTCTATTTTCCCTTTTCTTTTTTAAACCAGAACCTCAGTACCTTTACCCTTCTCTCATTGGCTTTATTTTCTAACACTTTGATATAATAATTGTTTTTTAGATCTTGACTGTAGTTTTTTAACACCAAAGTATGGAGATGAAAAGCTAAACATTTCATCCAACATCTGAGTATTTTATTTATATGGTTTCTTAATGTGGCCCTTTCTGGAATATTCACTGTTTTCCAATAGCACTTCAAACTTCTTGGTGGCAGGAACCAGTGTCTTCCATTTATTTTACAAACAACAGAGTGCCTAGTTCAGTACACATAGAGTTTATGCAGAGATATCAATGGATAATCACTAACTAGCTGGCATTTACACAGTGCTTTAAAGTTTGTACAGCACTTTACAGATTTTAACTCATTTGATCCTCTCATTAACACTGAAGTAGGTGGTTTTCTTGTCCTTACTTTACAGAGGAGGAAACTGAAGCTGAGAGGAGGAGTGATTTGATTGGGTCATGGATTAGTAGGTGGCAGAAGTAAGATAGAAATTCAAGTGTTTCTGGTCCAAATTCAGTGCTATCTCCTCTGCGCCATCTTGCCATCTCTAGCTACATGTTAAATCACCTTTTAATGAATTGAAGAAATAAGACAATTTATTCCCAGGTCTTGCATAGTACATTCATTCTTTCATAGGAGCATTTCATGAAAATGACGCATGAGGAAAGTTTGTTATTTTAAGAGGACATGGAAGAGGGTCAATGGGAGGCTGTTCTAGTTTGTGAATTTTGGAGCTAATTTTTGAATAAGGGCTTCTGCTCTGATGAAATATAGATGCTTAAACATCCAAGAATTAACAAGATTTGCTATGATGCCTTTAAATTGAATTCCAGTTTAAAAACTAAGCACATAAGAAACTTTGCTAATATTGTCAATTAAATAAAATGGAAGCTCATTATATGTTACCATTAATGTGAAAAGTTAGATAATTAGAGCAGTATGAAATGTATATTGAAAGAAAAAAGCTAATCCAGTTGGGTGGGCAAGGAGGAATATTCTCACAACCATCAATGTGTGTATGCATGCATGCATGATCCTGCTCCTGGGAGGCCACCAGATGTGGGGTCATAACATCTTTAGGCAATTCTTTCTCCTATGTTCAAATCACTGTTATCCTCCTGAAGCCTCTCCTGGTTTGTGGTGACTGCTTCCCTTGGAAAGGCATTGTTCAGCATCTCTCTGCCTCCTAACAACTGCCACTTGTCTTCCTGATTAGAGTATTGTATGAAAACAGTGCTTTCATTCCAGGGTTTTCACTAATCTTTTTCCTTTCATCCAGCTGCCTTCCAGTCTCTCTGACAGCTTTGCTTTTGCATTTTTAATTGAATGTTCGTAAAGTTGATATTCATGTATTCTGCTCTCCTAAAATCTCTGTTCCTATACCACCATCGAGGTCTTATCTTTCTCTTTTATATCACAGTCAGTTGGGACAAGTGAAATTAGGTGGCATGCAGTAATTAGGTGCCATGGGGGCATCCGTGCTATGAAAACGACACCCAGGGTTCATGATTATAGATGGACCCATGGAGCGGCAAATCTCCATTCTATAAGGACATAGCACATTCAACTGGGCATTTTGCTTGGCTTGTCTACTGGGTTAGAATGGACTCTAATTGGTTCTGCTGCAGCTGTTAACATCCTTTATCCATGGCCAAGAAACATTCAAGAAAAGGAACACGTGCTCTCCGACATTTGAAACGTTTCAGAAAAATCAAATCCAATGTTTCAGATGCAAACTTTGCCATGAGTCCTGAATGGGGGGAGGAGGGGAAATCCTTAGGACCAATGGGAAACGTATTTAGAAGGAAATATTTTATTTCAATAATAAAGTGTATAAGAAGTAAACAGAGAGGTAAAATTTCACTGTTCTGTAAACACACATGCTTAGCTGTTGTTTTCTGATAACACTGGAGAGAAAATCGGCAGCCAATTTTCCCTAAACATTAAGTTCTGGAATAGCCTTTTTATGAAACATCTTGTTTCTAGTTCAATGAAATACTAAATGCTTAAAACATTTGGATGGAATCATAATGCATCTTTCCATTCACTATTTTGGAGTCACTTGTTTTATTACATGAACATTTGTTAAAGGGAAGCAGGTTTATCACTCTATGAACTGATAACGTGCTACTTTTCAAGAACACATATGTGGAAGTTCTTTTAACTAGGAATTCTATTTCCTGGGGAGAAAATTTAGTTGGAGGTAGATGAAATCATTAGTCTTGGTCCTGGGGATTATTTATCCAAGTTGTTTCCTTCCCTGTTAACAGTCACAATAGGACCAGTTCACTCTAACCTAATTGACAAGCCAAGTAAAATGTCCTGTTGAACATTCTATGTCCTCATGGAATGGAGAGGGTCCTAACATTCTCCCTCTCCATAAGAACTGACATCTTGGGAAGTACTTTCATCTTCCATAATCAACCCTACCCTTGTCTATTGCATGTAGGGGACTCTTTAAAAGCATTGAATTGATCGGGAGACTACTTCCCTGCTCGACACTAGTCCCTAGGCTACCCAAGAGCATCACTGTCTCTCACTCTAAGGCTGCCCTTGACATGAAGGAGTAGTGCTTCTCTAGTTAACTCTTGTTTTCATCTGTTCCTTATCCTGGAATGACCTTCCAGGAAATTGATTTGTATCTTGTCTCTTCTGGGTGAAAGACTATTTGTTGGGAGGGGAAAAATATGACCTTTGGTATATAAATGACTCTCTATGGCAAATGTGGATCATCTACGTGGTGCTGTGCATAGAGCTCTGGGCCTGGACTTAGGAGGACATGAATTCAATCTGAACTCAGTCACTTACTACCTGTGTGACTGTGGGCAAGTCATTTAACCTTGTTTGCCTCAGTTTCCTCATCTGTAAAATGAACAGGAAGAGGAGTTAGCAACTACTCCAGTATCTTTGCCAAGAAAACCCCACATGGGAATCACAAAGAACTGGACACGACTGAAAATGACTGAACATAGAAAATATGCTACTAGAGAATGAAAGGCTCAAGTGAATAGAATATATCCTTGTGACTAATCAGGATGTGTGTGCGTGCTTGTGCATGCATGTATACATGTATTTAATCCTATACTTTAAAATAGTTTATTTAGAAAACATAATACTTGAAAAACTTGTCAGAAAATAAGAACTCACATTCTTGACAATGGTAATTTGAAATAAACTAATATATGTTTGTACATACGTATGTGTGCACACACATATAATAGATATATACATACACATGTGTATGCATATGTATACATATATACACATATATGCATATATGTATATACATACATATATATGTATGTATAATGTGTGTGTATATACATATATATATGTATATCTAGTGAGAGAGAGAGTGCATGGTCTGGTAGACGGAGTACTGGAGGAAGAATGAGGAAGACCTGAATTGGAATCCCAATTCTGACACATTGTAAATGAGACTATAGGCAAATCACATAAGCTCTGATAGTTTCAGTTTCTTTATCTATAAAATAGAAATATTGGTCCCTTCCTCACAGGGCTGCTTTGAGGCTCAAATGAAACTATGTATGTAAAGTGCTTTGTAAACTTTAGAGTGATTTGTATTTCTATTATTATATGCTCAGCAGAGGGGCAGGTACTATACAGGGCAAAGAAATATGAGAGATGGTTCCTGTCCTCCAGGACATCAGCTTGCAGGGTCACTCAATAATTTAATTTCCACTTTTGGGGTACAGGCTGAATGGTATTTTCCTTCTTAAAGCTAAATTTGAGAGTTTAGAAGATGAAGAAAGGTAAGAGAAGTGAATAGCTAGCTATGTAGTTATGAGGTGTCAAAAGAGGAAATTTTCATGTTCTGAACTGTCTTGACCTATCAAAATGATGAAACTTTGATTAGAGTGAAATTCCACCATAAAGAAATGTCTGGCATGTTTTTTCCAACCCAGTCTTCCTACAATGACCATGGTCAACCTTAGTTTTCTCTTTTACCTTTGACCCATCATCCCTATTCTGGTTGATTTGCCTGAAATTAATTCTCTAACCCATTATCTTCACAGGTTGTATCCTTTGTAGTACCTACCCAGTTGTGCATATGGGATCTCCATTTTTTTTTTTTGGAGGCATTCAGGGTTAAGTGACTTGTCCTGGATCACACAGTTAGATTTCAATTCAGGTGCTTCTGACTCTAAGACTGGAGTGCCATCCATTGTGCCACTTAACTGCCCCCTGAGACCTCCATTTTTGAAGGTCCTAGGTGTATACTCGGTTACGATCTCCCTTCTTGAACTTAAGACCCTTGTTGCTTTCCAGCACATAACCTTTTGGTGCCTTAATGTACCTTTATTTCCTCATACACCTGGTCCAGAGATTTGCTCATATAGGCTATCAATAAATGCTAATATTTGAATTCCTAATAAAGAATATTTCTTTAGCTAGTTATCTGTAGTACAAAGTAGCTAACTTTCAGGAGAGTGGAGTGCAGTCCTATTTTGTTGCCCTGATTGAATTTTTAATTGTAGGTAGAACAAAAAATTTCCATATATGTACACACATAAATATATACACATTATAAAATATTAAATTTAAAAATTATTTAATTTGATATATTTATATGATCTATACCTATATGTATATCTCTTTGTTTCTTTGTGTCTCTGTCTTTCTGTGTCTCTGTCTCTGTCTGTGACTTCCCTCCATTCTTTTCTCTTTCCCTATTTACCTACCTATGTATATCAGTCTGTCTCCCTGGGTTGCTTTACTATTAAATATTTAGGGATATAGATTAGGATAAAGAAAGGGACTGGATTGGTAATTTCATTAGTAGGGAAGGCCAGATGAGAAAATCCCTTCTACCAATGTAATTCTGGAACTTCTCTGCAACTTATTTAGAATTAGTTGCCTGAAATATTGAGAGGTTACCGTTAAGTGACTTGCTTGAACCAGGACTCCATCGTGCTGGTTTCTCTGCCTTCCTGGATTTGTTCTCTTTGAAAACAAGCCCCACCCCCCAAAAAAACCTTTGAAGTGTACATACTTTTCTAATTTGCTTTTACTACCCCCACCCCTACAATGGTTTCAGATCTTTGTCAATATTCAACTCTATTAAGCTCCTCCTATAATCTATTTATTAAAATACCCTGAGGTATCTAAAATATATAAAAAAAAGAAACAAAATATGTCTTCAGCAAGCATATATTCTATTTAGCAACTAGTTTAATGGTCTTCTTTAAAACATATCCAGCAAAAAGAGAAGCCTAGGCACACAATAAAATAGAAATCCATTGTACAGGCTACAGGTATATGACTTGTATATGATTGAATAATATTAGACTGAGTTGAAACCTATTACAAATTTTTAGTTTTTCTAATTCATTTCTCTGACTCTGGGCAAGTTAGAACCTCACCCATACCTTAGAGACAGATGCCTAGAGTTTGCTTTAGAATTCTAATAAACTATCTTATGTATCCTCTTAAGAAATACCAAAGCCTTTTTAGTTAGGAAATTTTTCCTAAAATATAGCTCAAGTCTCCTCTGCTATAATAAAAAATCTATTTTTTCAGCCTATCCACATTGAAACAAATGAAATCAATGTCTTCAACAAAACACAAAGTAAAAAACCAACCTTCATACATTTGTAGAATTAAACAATTAGGTTTCCCAAATCATACATAGACAAATATGATGATGGGAGGAGGAGAAGACAAGAACAGAAATTTATTTTATCTATTTATCTAATTGTTTATATATCATTATATATATATAGTATTATTATGTTATAGCAAATTAACTATAATATTATATATTATTTATCTATTTGGATCTGGTTGGCTAGAAAAGATTTCTTATGTAGGTTTATCTTACAGATCCCATGGTTGAAGTCTATATGAACCATAGCTTAAAATCTAGAAATATTTGAGTTTTGTCTAGGGATGCAATGCACCTAATGAGGACTGCTGAAAAATATATTTTCTTAGGATCTTGTACCTGTGATCAAGAAAGCTTTAATCTGTCAAAAGGGACAGAGAGCAAACTACCCAAATATACCTTGCCAAACCAGGTACCCACAGAGATTGGTGGTCAGAGTTTTGGAAGAAAATAACAATGTGGAAGAGCAGTAATACATAGAAATCATCACTAAGGAGAGAGTCAACAATAAAGCCCATGACATGGGACTTCACAGTCAAGTTTACCAAAAGCTTTACTAAGTGCTTATTATGTGCTTGGTATTGTGAGGTGTTAGAAATAAAGCAAACAAACAAAATCCACCACAATAACATCTCAAGTGGCCAAAGTTTTCAAGGTCTGTAAATATCTAATACAAACTATTGCCTCTTTGATGACTCATCTTCAGATGGCAGAAGGGTGAAGAAAGGCGACTTTTTTGACTCTGAGTTTTATAGTAAAACACCGCCATCAATGCAATATTTTGAAAATATAATATAGATTAATTTCCTTTATAACCATAGAAAATCACAGGGAGGAGGAATTTGAATTATTCTATGCATCTCCGAAGGTCAAAAATGAGAGCAGTGGGGGAATTTAAAGATGGTAGATTTCAAGCAGACTTTTCTAACAATTAAAGTTGATTTAAAATGAAATGAATTGTCTTTTGTAAAGCAATAAGCTCCTCATCATTGAAAGTGTCCTATAGAGGTTGGGTATTCTCTTGCTGAAAAATACATTTTTCATGGACAGAGAGTCCACAGATAATAGCAATTCACCTTCTTGTAAGGCTACGTGTCATTGCTAAATGTCTTCCCAGCCTTTAACCTTCTTACCTTAAGTCATGCAAGTATGATTTCCCTCACTTTAAAGATGGGGAAACTGAGCCTCTGAGAGGTTAATTGGTTTATCAGAGTCAAGGATATGCTTCAAGTTTCATCCTGTGCCATAAGTCCTGTTCTTTTATTGCTATAGTGCACTGCTTATTTTAATGGCATCTTAAGTGCCTTTTAATTCTAAAAATTCTTTGAAGGTATCATTATATATATCATAGAAGTTTAATGGCTAGGGTGATCAATGAAATTGGATTAGTTAGCAACTTGATCCAGTTTTGAAAAGTGGACATTCTTTGGAATGTTAGGAGATAGGAGAGGACCAGAATAAACATATTGAGCTTCTGGGACCAAGAAGAATTTGACTTGAGTAATGTATGTAACGGAATAGAAGTCACAACCTCATTTGGTCTTGATCCATCACCCTAATACATTCATCAAAGGTCTGCGATCAAATAAGGAGTTATGATTTGAAGGTATCAAAAAGCCTTCCAGTGAAGAGAGGGGGGCATGATAACAGACTTCAATTTTTTAAATTTAACACTGAGTAAGGTTATGATTGTATTCCCTGTGCATTTCACTTAAGTTAATTTCTTCTTAGTCTCAGAAACTCATAATGTTAATTCTTACCCTTTACTATGTTCTCTTATTTCCCAAAGAGCACAGTAATGGAATTGATTTGAACTGAGGATAGTAAGCTGCCTGAGGACAGTCATATGGTAGGAGTTCAATGACACACGTTGAAGAAATTCTGGAGGACATATGGACAATTTAATCAGTGATCTGGAAGCTATGAAAGCTCCGGATATTTGGCATGGCATGTACACAGGCTGTGTTTATTACTTTCATAAAGTAAAGATAATTATTAATTATTCCATGATAATGAGAGAAAGGTCCTTTAGATTGACTATCTAGACTTGCATGGAGGATTTCTGGGAACATGATACATTTAAGGACCTCAAGGTTATATTGTCCAACTACTTTTTCTAGAGAAACTGAGGCCAAATAAGGTGAAGTGACTTACCCAAAAACACATAGATGATAAATGGCTGAGCAAAGATTCCTATCCAAAATTTCTGAACCAAATCCATGGACAGGAGTAGCTCAGGCAGGTAAGCCATGGCTAGCTGAGATCTGCATCACTGGAAAAACAATCCAAATTGACTAGAGGGCCCAGGTCTGCTGTAATATTGGAGTTATTGAAATTTGAGAATTTTTAGGTTTGTCTTCTAAGGATATTATTAGGGTCTGCCCCTTTAAAAATAAAATGTGTGGAGTCAAGTTGATATCTTCTTACTAGATGCTTTGATATTGCTGTGACTTTCATCTTTCTACAATAGAATATTATCTGGTTGCAACACATAATTCAATTAACGTAGCCTTTAGATTCTCCCTTCTTTTATTAGAATGCCCAAATTTATTTTCTTTTCATCCTAGAGTCTTCCCTTTAAATCTCATAGACATCTGTCATTAGTATCTATCTATTGAGGTTATCATTTCAGCTCAGCTCAGAACTGTTTCATTCTTATCTGTTTCCACAGTGCATCATCCCACCTCCTTTTTTTCTAAACTGGGTACTGTTATCAATATTCCATCCTGATATATTTTTTATCTCAGCCAAGAATGTTGTATCATCTTCATTTCTGGTCAGATAAAAAGAAATGTTCCATTTGGATATTAAAATGATCCTGTAATTCAGATGAATATAGGCGGGGGCATGCTTTCAGTGTTGAAAAAAGAATTTTATCCTTAAATCAGACATTATATGAGACAAATGAGACTTTATATGCTGGCATATTTAAAGAAGGCATTTTTTAACCCCTCTACTAAAAAATGTTATTTATAAAATAGACTCACTATATAAACAACCCTTAGAAATGAAACCTTTCATTTATCTACCAAACAGGTACATGAGCTATAATTATGGAAGGTTTGATGTATAGTTCCCCACCCTCTAGTTCTCATGTTGTAATGGCATTGGTTGAAAGTGAATTACTAATCTCAAATACATCCTGAAATCATAGGATGACAGATCTAATGTCAACCTCACAAGTTTATTCCAAGCCCTCTCTTGATATGGGGTCACCGATGTCCCTAGATCTGAAATTATTTGCTCATAACTATACAGTAGTTTATAGTATAACCAGGAATGCAATCCAGGTCTCCTGGTCCAGCATTCTTTCCACTACAATATGCTGCCTTTTAGGCAGGTATAGTTTGTCTTTAATGTCATTCCATTTTTCCTTGAGCATTTACCCATTGTCTCCCTCCTTAATTCTTCAACCTTCATGTCTATTCCATGTTCTCATACACTCTTCCTAATTTCTTAGGTCCCTTACTCCCATCCCCCATTCAGGTTGGCAATGTCTCAATGCTCCCAAGCTTCCTTTATCTCTTTCTTCCCACCACAAACTATTTGTATTCTACTTCATTTCTACGGGGCTCTGCTTTCTGCTGGATGACATCAAGTATTAGTGGGTTCCTCGTGCTAACACCAAATTAAAGTGCCTCATTTTCTACAGGATCTTATTTTCTGCTAGGTGACAGCGATTATCAGTAGGTTCCTCATGCTGTCACCAAATTATAAAGATAATGTCTTCCAAAGATCATTAAGAATGGATATGAATGGTAGCAATCCTAGGAATCATGATGGAATTAATTATAGCATTCCCAGAAAATCCTCATTTAAAAGCAAAATATAACTCAGAAAAGATAACTTATTAACTTGTTGGAGGCACTGAATGGTACTACAATTCCCTGGGTTGTTGAGAGTTCAGAAAACACCATACCTGGTAGAAAAGTATGCAGTAAGGCTGATTTTTTCTACTTCACCATTTTGCTTAGGATGAGTTCTAACTGTTGGTCATTGGGTAGAAGATTTATACCCTTTATTCTCCCTTATTCATTACATCTACATCACTTGTGTCAAACTTAAACAGAAATAATCCCTGGCTTCTGCATGATTTAGAACACCAGAAATGAGCGTTATCTATGTTTTATTTTATTTTTATTTAATCTGTTAAATCTGTCCTAATTGTATTTGTCTGGTTTCTCTACCCCCAGTATCTGGAAGTTTTCTAGTTGTTTGTAGACCTCAAGTTTGATACCTATGGTCTACACACACAGGTTATCAGAAGTCTAGGCCTCTGGGATGGGAGTGATGGTGGAAGGGATTTTCTCTTAGTGAGAAACAGAAATACTCAGTCAGGAGCTTTAGAATGTAGCATACAGAACTGAATCTGAGGGCTATCACCTTGTTACTATTGGATCCACTGAATGACTGTGATGCTCTAGTCTCTACATCTGTCCAGGACTTCTACAGTCTTGGACAGATAATCTTGATGGCCCAGAGGCTGCTTCTTTCATAAGCCACCTGGGAAGAAAGTGGTCTGAGGAAATGTGAAGGCCATGGAGAACTGAGGCACAAGGAAGTGAAGTTAAGTATCCTAGTCTTCCTTAAGACCTCTACCACTACATTCTTGTTGTTTCAGACCCTTTTCCAGCTTTTATTTGCGTTAGAACAACCTTGTACACCCAATGCACAAGGCCTAGTGAATGAATTAATTTGCCTAGGATCACATAACCAGTATCAGAACTAGGTTGGAATTTGGTCATAAAACTGGTTCTAAGGTTTGACCATTGCATTCTTTCCTCTATATTTTATTACAGAATTAATGAATCTGAGAGTAAGATGGATTTCTTGGAGGTCAAATAATCTAACTTACACCTAAGTGAGAATCCCCTCTATCTAGCCAGGTGATCACACAGCCACTGCTTAAAGACAACCATATTATGCTGGTAAATGTTTAACAACCAGCCTTCCTGAAAAAAAAATAATAATGTATTCAGAGCACACTTTTAAGTCTAATCTTCCTCATTAACATTTTCTCAATGACATTTGTAAATCTAAACAATTAAGAAGACAATGAAACCTTGATTTGTAGCATTTGCCAATTTTTGAGGTATAAAATGCTTATAACTGCAAATTGAACAATTGGTTTAGAGAGCCAGTTCAAAAGGATTGCAGCATACCATTCCTCCGCACCCAACTTATATCATCTTTGAATAAATGTTGCATCTATTTCTTCATGCAAGTCCCCAAGGAAAGCACAGAGCCAAGCATAGGTACCTGCAGTCTTCTACCTGAGACTTTCCTCTTAGTGACAGCAAATCCTTAGTGACTACTTTTTGTTTCTTACCATTGAACAAATTTTGAATTCTCTTAACTACTACGACCTAAGCCATATCTTTTCATTTTGTCGCCCAGAATAGTCTGAAGGAGAGGCTATCAAATATTTTTCTGAAATCTAGGTAAACTGTATCCACAGGATTCCCTTGATAGAACTTATATTTCCCAATGAGTATTACTCTTCAAAGGACTTTTACTTGAAAACTATCAATTTATTCCAACAATGGTTGTTTGTAAGTCTTCTTTAAGAATTGCCTTCAGAGTTAGTTTATGAGACCCACTGGGAAACTACTTTCATTACTATATTGTCACATCTTGTTTACTAAAGGAAACCAGGACTGTTTTGTCCAAATCTGTGAACTGAAGTATAAGCCTGGCATCAGGAAAATTTGTGAATTGGGCCAAATTTCTCTTTGATCATCTCAGGATTTTCCTTCTGCTCCCTCTCTCAGTTTTTCTCTCTTCCTTTCCAAATGTCCAGTGTCTCCACGATGCCCTATTTGATCGACCATTTTACACTATAATATTAGTGCCCCCTAGGTTCCCTTACTCAAGACTGAAATGCTTAAGTCAAAAGAAGAATACATTAATGCTGGAATTCGTTTTTTAAATTTAGGTATCAGCAGTAGGCCAGTGGCAGGGAATATGTTTGATGGGAACCTTCCCTTCACTTCACTAACTCACAGGAAACATTCTATATCCCATAACCATTACAAATTCCTTAATCACATATTCCATCCTCCCCACCCCCAGCCAAATTGTATAAAATAATTTCATTAGAAAATATCACCTTTTGATGCTAAAAATTTACTGTATAGAAGCGTTGGAAAAAAGAAGGCTTTGTAGTCAGTAGGAGATACAGTGAGTACCAACCCTGATTTTTAAAAGCAATGCCCAGAAGAAATCTTTGAAATTTTATAAACAGATGGATTCTTTTTGCTTGATTCACTAATGTTTTACAATTAACTAATTAACAGGTTTATTGCCAAAATTAACAATAAAAAGTGTTCAGGAGCTTCGACCAAAGCAGTCTTTTGCAATTACATAGATACCAAAACAACTTCATGATAGTTTGAGGCTAAACATTGCTCAAATCAGAATTTCACCTGCTGTTTCCAAATAAAAGTTGACAAATAGGAAAATGAACCCTGCAGATTCCCACACTCTTTTCGTATAAGAAAGTCTCTGTCTTAATTAATATTAATTACAGGTAACTTACACTAAAGTTTGCAAACCTAAATGTCCCCAAATTGCTTTTCAGTGAGCCAAATTGCTCAGCAAAATGAATATTAGTGGGGTATCTGGAGCCATGTTTAGATAGGGTCCATCTGCTCTCCTCCAGCAAGAAGAATCTGAAATAACTCATTTAGCCTTATTCCCTATACCTTCTGAACATAGACCCCAAAATAAGAAAAACAACTCATAACTCTTGTACTATAAGGTTTACAAAATGCCTTATAGACAACTATTCTAGGAGGTGGATAGTAGAAGTAGTGTTATTCCCATTTTGCAAATAAGGAAGTAGATACAGTGAGGCTAAGTTATCTGTGCCAAGGTTATGCTACTAGTAAACTTTGAAGCCATGATCCTAAAACATCTTCAGAATCCAAAAACTAATGATGTTCATTCTATACTATGTAGTTCTAGTCAGATCTTTCCACCCTCTTTCCCCACTCTGCCATGCTTATTCTCAAGTTTATGATTTTGTACACCTTTTGTCTTATCCTACCCATCTTTAGTGACCTTTAGACATGTACAACCTCCACGAAGTCTTACGGACAAAACCTGTTCTTATAATCCCTATTTTTTCTCTGAATTATGAGAGCATTTATAGTATATACCATACAATTCAACATTCACTTATACATTATCTTTTATTGTGCTCTTTATTTCTTTTTCATGTTTAATTTTTTATTTTTTGTCAATTACATGTAAAAACAATTTTTAACAATCATTTAAAAAATTTAGTTTCAAATTCTTTTCCTTGATCCCTTCCATCACACTTCCTGGAGAAGCCAAGCAATTTGATATAAATTATGCATGTGCAGTCATGCAAAACATTTCCATATTAGCCATGTTGAAAAAGAGAAAATGCAGGCCAAAAAAAATCAGAATAATAAAGGAAGAAAAAATATGCTTAAATCTGTATTAAGACCACATCAGTTCTTTATCCTGGAGGAGGATAATGTTTATCATCATAAGTCCTTTTGAATTGTCTATAATTATATTGCTAAGAATTGCTAAGTCATTCACAGTTGATTATCATACAATATTACATTTATTGTGTACACTTGTCTCTGAGTTTTGCTCATTTAAATTTGTGTCAGTTCATATAAGTCTTCTCAGGTTTTTCTAAAAGCATACAGCTTATCATTTCTTATAGCACAATAGTATTCCATTACAATCATATACTACAACTTGTTCAACCATTCCCCAATTGATGGGTATCCCCTCAATTTCCAATTCTTCACTACCATAAAAAACAAAATGCTCTAAATATTTTCGAACTTATGAGTTCTGTTCCTTTTTAAAATTTCTTTGAGGCACATACCTAGCAGTAGTATTGGTGGGTAAAAGATAATGCACAGTTTTATAGCCCTTTGAGCATAGTTCCTATCAGTTCATGACTTTACCAATAGTTCATTAGTGTCCCAATTTTTCCACGTTCCCCTTAACAGTTGTCATTTTTGCTTTCTGTCACATTAGCCAATCTGATAGGCATGAGGTGGTACCTTGGAGTTGTTTTAATTATAATTTCTCCAGTCAATAGTGAAGTAGAACATTGTTCATATGACTATAGATAACTTGATTTCTTTGTCTGAAAACTGTCTTTTCCTATCCTTTAACCATCTAAGAATTGAAGAATAACTCACATTTTTATAAACTTGACTCTACTATATATATATTTGAGAAATGTGTTCTTTTTTTATCAAAGTAGAAATATTTTTTTTATCAGAGAAACTTGCTGTGAAATTCTCTTCCCCAAATTTGTGCTTTCTTTCTAATCTTGACTGCATTGATTTTGTTTATGCAAAAACCTTAATTTAATGAAATCAACATTATCAATTTTTCATCCTGTAATACACTTTGTCTCTTATTTGGTCACAAATTTATCTCTTTTCCATAAATATGATGAGTGAATTAGTCTATGATCCCCAAATTTGTTTTTTGATATCATCTGTTATGTTACAATCTTGTATCCCTTTTGACTTTACAATGTTGGTTTATCCCTAGTTTCTGCCAAACTATTCTGCAGTTTTTCTAGAAATTTTTATCAAACAGTAATTTCTTTTTTCAAAATATTTTGGTTTGCCAAGCCCTAGGTTACTATGGTCATTTGTTACAGTGTGTTCCATTGATCCACTGCTCTGTTTTTTAGCCAGTTCCAGATTGTTTTGCTGATCCCCACTTTGTAATATATTTTGAGTTGGTACAGGTAAGTCGCTCATTCATTCACTTTTTTTATTGATTCCCTTGATATGTTTGGCATTTTGCTTTTCCAGATCAATTTCACTATTGTTTTTTCTAACTTTATAAATCAATTTCTTGGTAAATTTGATTGGTATGGCACTGAAAAAAAGTAAGCCAATTTAGGTAGAATTGTCATTTTAATTATATTGGCTCAGTATATCTCCTATTGTTTAGATCTAACTTTAAGTGAAAAGTATTTTGTAGTTGTATCATATAGTTCCTGTGTTTGACTTAGCAGGTAGACTGCAACTATTTTATATTGTCTACAGTTATTTTAAATAAAATTTCTCTTTCTATCTCTTTATGCTGGATTTTTTTGGGAGTAACATATTGAAATACTAATAATTTATGTAGGTTTTTTATATCCTGTAATTTTGTTGATATTATTAATTATTAGAACTAGTCTTTAGTTGATCCTCTAATATTCTTTAAATATACTATGATATCATCTGCAAAGAGTGATTGTTTTGTTCCTTCATTGCTTATTCTTGTTCCTTCAATTTCTTTGTTCATCTTATTGCTATAGTTCAACATTTCTCAAAGAATAAGAATGGTGATAATGGCATTCTCACTTTACCTTATTCTTATTGGGAAGACTGGTAGCTTATCTGCTTGCTCTTGGTTTTAGATAGATACTATTTACCATTTTAAGGAAAGCTCCATTTATTTTTATGCTTTCTTTGTAGTTTTAGTAAGAATGTATTGTATTTTGTTAGGAATCTTTTTCTGCATCTATTTTGAAAGTTATATGATTTCTATTGATTTTGTTATTGATATGGTCAATTGTGCTAATAGTTTTCCTGATATTGAACCAATGCTGCATCCCTGGCATAAATCCCATCTTGTCATAGTGTGTTAATCTGGTGATAAATTGCTATAATCTCTTTGCTAGTATTTTACTTAAAATTTTTGTATCAATATTCATTAGAGAAATTGGCCTAGAATTTTCTTTTTCTGTTTTGGCTCTTCCTGGTTTAATAAGCATCATATTGTTGTCACAAAAGGAATTTGGTCAGACTCCTTAATCACCTATTTTCCAAATAGTTTATGTGGAATATACATATTATATATATATATATATATATGTATATGTGTATAGTATATTTATATAGTATACATATACACACATATTTATATAGTACAGAATTAATTGTTCTTTAAATATTTGATAGAATCCACTTATAAATCCATCTGGCCCTGGATATTTTTCTTAGCTAGTTCATTGATAGTTTGTTCAATTTCTTTTTTTTCTAAAATGATGTTATTTATTTTGTTTCCTCTTCTGTAAATCTGGGCAAGGTATATTTTTGTAAATATTCATCCTTTTCACATAGATCATCATGTTGGTTGGCATATAGCTGGAAAAAATAGCTTCTAATTGTTATTTAATTTCCTCTTCCTTGGTGGTGAATTCATCCTTTTCATTTTTGATACTGACAATTTGGTTTTCTTCTTTCTTGTTTTAAATCAAATTAGTCAAATGTTTATCTATTTTATTGTTTTTTTCATAAAACCAGCTCTTGATTTTATTACTTAAATATTTTTCTTACTCTCAATTTTTATTAATTTTTCATTTGAATTTCAGAATTTCTAATTTGTTTCAGTCATACCTGATTCTTCTTGACCCCATTGGACATTTTGTTGACAGAGTTACTGGAATGGTTTGCCATTCCCTTCTCTAGCTCATTTCATAGATGAAGAAACATATAATTTGTCTGCAATATCATCAATGTATCAGTTTCTCCATCAACAAAGGGTGAATGATGTAGTGAGACCAAAATATAGTGACAAATGAAGTTAAAGTCTGAAAAATTTTCTGCAGTCTGTTTGTGACACTAGAGGATACATTCTCCCTTTCTCTTGAGGGTTTCTTGATGCCTTTTGTTTTCACATCACCATCATTTCCCCTGATTACTACTCTGATCTCCACTGAATCTTTCCTTGTGTCAAAGAAAAAACATTTAACCATTATCTAGTGACAGAGCCACAAGTCTGACAGCAATATATCACATTCCATGTGCATTATATGTATACATAATGCAACATATGTGTGTATGTATATATACAATTCCACACCCTAAATCTATCACTTTTCTATAAGGGATAGGATGTTTCTTCCTCAGTCCTCTGGAATTATGAATGATCATTGTATTGATCACAGATCTTTCAAAATTGTTTTTTTTACAGCATTCTTACTATTGTGTAAATTCTTTTGTGTAAATTTGTGTAAATTCTGGTTCTGCTCATTTTGTTTTGCATCAGTTCATATGTCTTCCAATGCCATTTTGAAATCATATATTTCCTCATTCCCTACTGAACAATTAGTGCTTCTTTGTATTCATATATCACAGCATATTCAGCCTTTTTTCAAGTGATGGACACCCTAGTCGTATCTATTTTTTGTCTCTCCTCCCCTCTGAGAAGACTGCTATAAATGTTTTTGTTCATAAAAGATCTTTTTCTCTCCATTTGGTCTTTTTTGTGCATAGGCCTGGCAGTGGTAGAGTTAGTTACCTTCTGCAACAATGCAAATGGCTGCTTGCCCACAGGCATCTTTCCTGATTCTTGTCCATATCCTCCCATAAGTTCATCTCAGTCTGACGCAGGTTATGGGACAGTGAAGCCTGGAAGTTGTTCATTGGTTATCATTTGGTCATTTCTTGGCATACATTTCTCTGATAGCATACTTACTTCTCTTTTACAAACCTCTTATTTGTAGAGTGAAGCAGCCTGCTTATATTCACTATATGGCTCACTGTATAGAAAAGTGGGAAGATCATTGGAGTCAAAGGACCTGGGTTAAAAACTCACCTTTGATGCTTATTCTGTGTGTGTGTGTGTGTGTGTGTGTGAGTCTGAGAGAGAGAGAGAGTGAGAGTAAGAGAGAAAGAGAGAGAGAGAGAGAGAGAGAGAGAGAGAGAGAGAGAGAGAGAGAGAAAGAGAGAGAGAGAGCTTGGACAAGTCTCTTAACATCTCTGGACTTCAGTTTACTCATCTGTAAAATGAAGGGACCCTGGAAGTCCCTTCAGCACTGGCTCTGTGATCTTGGGAACCAATAATCTATTACACTATGTGCATTATTCAACTTCACTCTTTTTTTAAATTTAATTTAATTTTATTTATTTATAAATGTTCTGCAATCACTTCCTTAAAATTAAGATTTTATCCCCCCCACACCTTCCCCCCGCTACCCCCCTCCCTCCCCATGACAGCATACAATTCTGTATAGGTTCTACATATACTTTCCTATTGAGCATATTTTCACTATAGTGATGCTATGTAGTCACACTAACATAAGTGGAAGAAATCATATAACAAATCAAAATATAATACACCAAAACCCACACACACACAAATATGATCTGCTACATTCTGCGAATGACTTCCATATTTCTTTCTCTGAGTGTGGAAGGCATTTTGCATTAGAAAATCATCATTGAGATTTAAAAAAAAAATCCCAACTTCACTCTTTAAAAAAAAATATTCAATGACATCATCACAATATCACTTGATATCAACAACATTTCTGGTGTATGTTTTAAGACGATTTTTGTTTCATGGAATAGCTTAGGGAGAGGCAATCCAGTTTATCCTCCTCATCCAGTTCAATTCAGGGTCTACTCCATTGTCCAGTTTATTTATAGCAACAGAACTCTAGATAAATTGCATTTGGAAAGGATGTAGAAGAATAAATAGAACGTTCTGGGTCAGTTTTCTTTCATAGTCTTTTGAATAAACCTAGATTTGAAGATCCCCAGCATTTACTCTGAAAGCAGTAGTCTTCTGCCATCATTTTAACTTGTCCTTTTGTAATTCCTTTGTTTCTTTTTGTACTGTCGGATACTTAATTTTTGCATTAACATTGTCTGTGACATTGCATTACACATAATGTTTTAATTTTTTAACATAATGTACAGAGAATTAGGTATACAACCCCTGCACTGATAATGGTGCTACAGATAATGGGAGGTTTAATGCTCAAATTCCTTGCATATTTTATTAAAATTTACACCATTATTTCATCTGAGTTTCTTCTGGGAGCTGAATATAGACTGCTTAAGCAACTTTATCAAGAAGGACAACCTTTATAAATTATCAAAATTTTCTTCCATTAAGCTGTTTCTTTACTTTATATGTCAAGCAATGAATTCAGAGAACAAGCTCTGGCCCATATAGACAATGCAACTATGCATATATAAACCTCTGAGGCAGGGAGAGGTATAGTTGGCATGCTACATTGCTCTAAAGTTATGGTTCTCATTTGGAGAATTTTATATTCATAATACTACAGTAGCAAAGAGCAGACCTAATGACCCTGAAGGTCATTTCTATTTATAAATTATTATAGCTTGGTGTATTAAGACTTTCTTTGTATTCTTGACTGTGTATTAAGAAGAAGTGTAATGAGGCAAGAATATATGTAGCTAGTGGGAATCTACTACAGAATGAAAGGAAAAGTTTAGCAATATAAATGTGGAAAAGTACACAACTCGGATTAGAGCACATATTTGATGAGATGGCACAATGCAGGAGAAGGAATGCTGGAGATAGAGTCACAGGTCTTGGGTTCCAATTTCACATCTGATGGAACTTGTGTGACATTGCGCTGCCCTTATGGAGTCTAAGACACCAGGACTGGATGAATTACATCCTAGGATGTGGAAACAATCTGTGTTGCTGAGCTACTGTTGGAGATTTAAAAAAATATATATTACTGAAGTGAAAAGGTCCTAAAGTCCTTGAGACAGGAAAATTATGTACAGATTTAAAAAAAAAAATGAAGGCTAATTCTTCAATGACCAATCAACTTAACTTTGATTTTCTGGAAAATATATAGAAAGTATTATTAAAGATATGATCTGTAAGAAAGAAGTGATTACCAAGAACCAACACAGGTTCATGAAGAAAAGATCTTACTAGATTAGTTGTATTTCTTTTCCCATCCAAATCAAAGCCTTTAAAATATACATCATGCAGTCATCACGTTCTTCCTAACTTTTCTTCACAAAAGACCATCTCAAACTCCATCTCTGTCATAAAGTCTTGTAGTGATGTAGTGGTTTAAGTGCTGGACTTAAGAAAAACTTGTGTTCAAATCAGACAATAGCTGGGTACATTACTAAACCTTTCTCATCTTCAGTTTCCTCATTTGTGAAGTAGATTATAAACCTGTTATAATTATTCCTTCCACCACATGCTACAGTCCTATGTATTCTTTGCCCTCTCTCACCAAACATTACTGTAACCCGCTGCC
>CM053772.1:207840588-207891127 GCA_028658325.1 Potorous gilbertii | reverse complement strand
CCTGATGGTAAGCAGTTTTCTTCTTCGTCACAGAGGAATGGCGCAATCATCTGATCAAGAAAACAACCTTCTATGGTCTTATTTTTTTTCCCTTTTCTGGGCATTTTCCCAGCCAGTTACTTGATTTCTGAGAGTCCTCTCCACCCCTGGCCTAGGTTTGCCCAGCTAGTGCTTGGGATCTGAGATTCAAATGCTGCTTCCCAGCCTCAGGGCTTTCAGAGGCAGGCCTGGATGCTATTCAGGGTAAGATTAAATCAGGTTCTCAGGTCGGGGCAGGGCTGCCTCCCAGGCTCAGTTCCCTCAGGGGGTTTATGCAGAGACATTCTGTAATGGAGCTGCTGCCTAGCTCCTGCCTGCTCTGGGAGCCTCTGGCTGCCTGCTGCTGCTGCTGCTGCCTCCCTGAAGAGGCCTGAGTTCCCGAGACACCCCGCTCCCCTATCAGCCCATCTCTCTCACTGACCTGTGCATCTGTGGGTGGAGGGACCTTCGCGGCCACTGGAGATTCTGTCCCTGAAGCCTGCTCGGATATGCTCGCTTCTCTCAGTGCTGTGGGACCAGGGCAGGGGAGGGCTCCGCTCCTGTTTGGTGTGCAATGGATCTTTGGGATCGGTTTTTCAGGGCTCTCTGGAACGGAAATCTCCTTCACTGTGTTGCTGTGTGGCTTCCACTGTTCCAGAATTTGTTGGGAGTTCTTTTTAGAGGAAATCCATGGGTTGTGGGTTTGGAGCTAGCATATGTGAGTCTTTCTACTCCGCCATCTTGGCTCCACCCCATTGCTTAATTTTCTAAAGGAGAAGACAAGGAGAAAATGTTGGGAGCAAAGGATTTGAAGTGTGCAGGACGGGAGTTGAGGAAACTGTTTTTGAAAGGTCTCCATTTCAGTTAAGTGATTGTGATCATCTACTGAAAAAAAGGAGTAGGATTGGAGTTTGGTACTTCAGAGTACTTTATAGTGTTTGGCACAGCTTCTGTAAGGAATGTGATAAGGATTCAATTAGATACAAATAATAGGTTTATGGTCCATACAGGAAGTCCCAACTGAAGTTAGACAGCATTTTATCTTCTTAAGAGCAGTATACAACATTTAGTAGTGTTTTGTACCTAGTGGATGTTCAATGAATATTTTGTTGATCTGGTTTATTGAGAATCATCTTGGCATTTATATTTTGATAGATCCTACAAATCTGGAAAGACTTCAAATGAATTTGGCAATGTCTGCCTTCTGAGCACCAGCCCAGTCAAGTTTGGAGAGGCTCATCACCAAGTTGGCCATAGAGTAATACAATTTTTGTCACAGCAATTTTTGAAAACCATCTGCCAAATGGAGTTGAAATTAATATTAATGGAAGGAGAACCAACACCAGTGAAACCACACATTTCTGAAGTATTGACTTAATAACATAGAGGGACTTAGTTTCCTAGAGCTAAAAAGAAACTTAAAACTAATCTAATCAAATACCCTTACTTTTTACAGGTGAAAAATTAAAATTAAAAAGTTAAGTGACAATGCTTATGGTCATTCATCTACTTAGTGGCAAATATCAGAACTCAAATTTCATGACTTGGAGTCCAGGGATCTTTGAGATTTCTAATTTATTCCATAGTATAGGATTATAAAGGAAATCAACTATATCAAAACAGTAATCCAAAATAATTCTTTGAAAAAATTAAAAGATCTTATGTTAAGAATATTTATATATAATGAGTCATGCTTCAGGTATAGGTTGAACTAAGTGATCTGTGAGTTCCCTTTTAATCCTAAAATTCTAAGATCCCATGACCCACATAAATGAGACATCCTTGTTCTTTTGGAAAATAGGGATCTTTCAGGGCCACAGTGTTCACCTACCATGTGTCTGCCAGAAATGACACTCAAAAACAACACTGAAAATGACATGCCACTTGTCTTGACAGTAGGACTAGTTCCACAAATCACAGGATTATCAGCTGAAGAGTTGCCTTATTTTGCCAACATTTGTATTCTGCCGAGTGACTTGGCATCTGAAAGGAAACAAGGAGTCAAAATGACAGACACTTTTTCGCTGTTGACAACCACTACATGTTGATATTCTATTTTCCTTTCTAGTCTTCATCCTGGTTGAATTCTCATAGTTACTATTGTTTTATGCAAATTTGTGGCATTTCCACTCCCTCCCTGGCCTGCCACATGAAAGTACCATGTGGGACACTGAATTCCATACATCTGATGCAAAACAATGAAAGGAAAAAGAAACATCATTTACTCAACTTTGGAAGATAATAGATTTGAAAAAGCACTAGATGTACTCTGTATGGATGATATTTTATGGACTTTGAGAGAAGTGTCTCAAGATGTTCAAGTCTATCTAGGAATCTTGGACCTAAGGGGACAAAATGAACATATTTTTAAAATTTACTTCTAGTTGTAATTTGGACATATACAACTGCCATTCAAATATTGGAGTTAATGGAAACACAACATCCAACATGCAGAATTGTTCTTTACATTAACTTGGCCAGAAGATATCCATTATGTATATTAGAGGACATCTGTATAGCTAATGCTCATATCAAAAGATCCCAATACATCTATGCCATCTATACCTTGCATACAATTTCACAGGCCAAATAGGCGTTGCTTATACAAAATGATAGCTTATTATTGTGTTAAAAAGATGGTGTTGGTAATTGGAATTTCTAGATCAGGGTTTTAAGATGCAGAAATGAATCCTTGGGCAAGGATGGAGTAGCATGGAGTAATGGACTAAGAAGACCTGTATTTAAATCCCAGCATTCGCACTGTCACTTCAGTTCTCTGAGTCTCAGTTTTTCATGTACAAAAAGATGAAGTTAGGCTAGATGACCTCTAAGGTAGCTTCCAATTCTAATGATCTTTGGTTGTTCAGTAATGTCTGCATTCGAGCTTTTGTTGGCAAAGATATTGGAGTGATTTGCCAATTCCTTCTCCAGCTCATTTTACACGTGAGGAAACTGAGGCAAATAGGGTTAAGTGACTTGGCCAAAGTCACAAGATAGTAATGAGCCATGACTCTACAGCTAATAAAAACCATTCAAATCTATATTAGCCTGGAGACTTCTAGATCTGATCAAGAGGTTTTCCATCTGAAAATGGATGGCGATAGATAATACTGAACACTTTCATATCCCAAACCAGATATTACAGAGATAATCACATATGACATATGAAGAATTTCAGTGGAAAGGCACAACAGTTAACAGTACTTGGTGTCCAGTACTGGTGTACTGTAATAATTCTTACAATCTTAAATGTTTATGAACCAATGCCCAAAATATGATTAATAAACAAATTGAATTAATTCATTCAATAAGAATCATTAGAGACCTGTAATATATCAGATACTTTTCCAGGTAGACAAAAAAAATAATACAATCCCTATCATAACTGACATTACATCAAGATACAATAACTTATGCACCAGAAAAAGCAAATAAGAAGTACACATAGTGAATACAAGTAATTTCTTGGGCAGGAGGCACCAGCAACTAGGGAAATGAGAATTCCTGTAAGAGATAATACTTCAACTATCTCAAAAGGAATCTAGGAATTTTATGAATTGGAATTATGGAGGAAGTGTTTTCAGTGCTTGAGGGACAGCTTATTCAAAGATATGGAGATGGGAAAGTGGATAGAGTGTGAAAGAGTAAATTGGCCAGGTAGAGTAGAATGTAGAATATATGGGGGAGGATTACTTGCAATAATCCTGGGAAGGTTTGTTGGAGCTCAATTGTAGAAGGGTTTAAATTCTAAGCAGAGGATAATGATAATTGTCCTACTGCCTGGAAAAACTCTTTTTCTTCATTAACGCTACCAGTTTAGCTTGGCTTTTAATGCATTTTGAAATTGGGAGAAGAATCTGAAAACCAGTACATCCAAACAAGACACTCATGATCATAAGCTGTTTTTTAGTGTTTTTGATTTCAGAATCATATAAACCCATAATATCCACCATCATCTTCTAATGGATTAATTTTTTTTTCCTCATGAAAGGTAAGTTTTAAGACAAGTCTATTAAGGAAACTCAGGGATCCAAATGGCCTCTTTGGCAAGCACTTCCTTATAGAAACAATCAGCGCCCTGAGTTACTGCAGAGGATAGATGCGTTGTATGTAGAATACGCATTTCAATAAAGAAGACAACTATATCTTCTAGGTGTACAACCAATTGGTGTACCCAGCTTCATTTGGAACTTTTAAATTATGCAACATCTAATTTTCTTGCAGTTAATGTGATTCTGAACTCCACAGTCCCCAAAACCCAGGCAAATCTTATCAAAGATAGTGATTTTCTAGCATCCTTTCTAAAAACAAAATAAATTGGTAAATTTTGATAGGTTATCTTACCCTTCTTTGAAGTTCAGATATTAACCAGTTAGCCTTCCTCAGTGATTACTGGTCATCCCATTTTTAGAGATTATTGTCACATCTATATCACTCCTTTTCATTTGACCAGTATGTATTAGGCATGTATTAAGTAAAGAATACTCTGCAAACTATTAGGATGAGAGAGATACAAAACTGATGTGAGACAAGGTCTCTGCTCTAATAGACATTTCAGTATAGTAGGTATACAGGATATATAGACATCATCATTGCTGTCATCTTTGTCATCCAATATAATGAGTGCACACAAGAGGGAAAGATAAAATGATCTATGGAATCTAAAATACAAAGAGTTTATTACCAGCTGAGAGATCAGACAAGGTTCCCTGAAGGAGGTAATATTTAAGCAAGAAGTTAAAGTCCACTCCACAGGCATCTTTGAATCTTTTTGAGATGTGACTTATAATTACTGCTTAGCAGGATATTTAAAAGAAACAGATCAGAAAAATTAGGTTAATATCATAGTACTGTCTAACAAGAAGATTTACTCCCATTAGGAAAAACAAGAATCAGAAAGCAGGAAAATGACAGATACCATATACTAGTCTCAACAGAGAGAGAAAACAGTGATGTTGAGATGGAAATATACTAGGAACCACCAGATCAATATGAGGAAAAGATAATGTTTTCTGCAAAAATATCACAAACCTGGCTTACACACAGGATAGAGTATAAATACTGAAGTTCAACTAAAGGGATACCTTGCTATTGAATCTTCAATTAAAAATAAATTACCTGCTAAGTTCTTCACTGGCTAAATTATTATTTTGCTTACAATGTGAAATAAAGATAAGAACTATTTATTTAATTTTTAGAAATAAACTTTTATTGATATTTTTTTTTCTTTAAATATATATAATTCCAAATGTCCCTCCTCTTACCCCCTTCCACAAAGGCTTCTCTTTTAGATAAGATAAAAAGAGGTGAGAAAAGTAACTCAGAAAAAACTAACCAACATATCATAAAAGTCTGATGCCCTATGCAAAGTTCCACATCCAATGTCCTCTTGTGCAAATGAATGAGTGATGGGTCTCTTCTCATATTTCCTTTTGGGGACCAAACAGAAATAAAAGTAGAAAACTGAAAGCTATCTAAAATGAGTTCCCAGTCATTGACGGCTTCAAGCTTAAACTGGGTATTTAATCTTGAGTGATCCCAAGATCATAGATTTAGTGTTGGAGGAGACTCTAGAGATTATAACATTGTATTATCAAAAGAGATAATATTTATTTATAAAACATTTGGTACAATGTCTGGCATATAGTAGTCACTTAACAAATGCCTGTTGCTTCTCTCCTGCCCATCCCTATAAAGGAATCTTGCCCACATATAGTTTGAACTTGATGATATCTGCGCTCAATCAACAAGCCTTTGTTAAACACCCATTATATGCCAGGCAAGAGTTAAAGGAAGACTGTGAGGCATGCACTGAACTCCTTGAGAAAGGATCAAAGATGGCTTGGGTCCAGTAGATAACTGCCACTAGGATTTGGTTTGAAAGATAAATTTTTATAGAGGGGACCTCAAAGGATGAGGAGTTGCTAAATAATTGATGTAAAGAGAGTGAGTCTGAAAGTAAAAATTCAAGCCAGGAAAATCCTGACTCATTTTCTAGGAGCAGTCTATCATGGGGCATTAGAGAAAGTATAGTCAATGCTATAAGATAACCAGGTTTCAGTGTCATCTGAACTAACCTGAACTTCTGTAAGTGATATAGACTGATGCTCAAAAGGAAGAGATCTAAAATGAAGGGATGTTTGTCATTTAAGTAATGGGAATTTCAGAGGGTACAAGTAAGAAGCAGGAAAAACCAGAGTGCAACATGGGAGAGACAGGGCTAAAGTGGATGACAATGAGAGAATGAAAAGTGGGAGATAGGGAGGGGGCTGCTTACTTAAGGACAACTTGTGATTATTCCAGAGATTGAAAAGGAGCTTGCTGGCCATAGAGGATAAGTCCTAGCAGAGAGCATGAAGCCCTCCTATTTGCCTATCTTGGCAGTCAGTGGAAGCAGATCTGAAGGAAATGGTAAATGAACATGAATAGTAGCAAGGCAATAAGTTAATAAGGATTTTTGTCTAGTACCAGTAACTGTCCTGGAGTGCCATGGATTAAAAAGAAAAAAAAAGGCTAACCAAACCACTGTTCTTGCATTATTCAAAGCACTTACATAAAATGAGAGAGATCTGTCTTGGTTCAACCGAAAAGGATTTTAGGTGGCATGGGTGAGCAATCTCCTGGATTGTTCTGTGGTGGTCAGAGCCCCTTTCCAACATAGTATCTGCCATTAGCACAGAAAACTGGGGAATGGTGGGATGGGTAAGTATTATTTAGGAAGGGCTTTTCTGGATTTAAAAGGCATTGCCTCCAGTTATGTCTTCTTCTGGTGTCTTATCGTTAGCTAGAGGTGTCCCTGGATTCTCAAAGAGGATAGTAACAGAGTATAAGCTCTGACAGGAGCTAGCAAGATGAAAGTCTTCATGTTTTGCCCTTGTTATCATCACACACTTTAAATGTGAGTCTAACCAGTGTAGCTAACTAGTTCACCATCAGATCCATTCAGTCAGTAAACATTAATCAAGCACCTACTAGGTTCCAGGCACTATGCTAAGTGTTGGGGTTAAAAAGGAAAGGCAAAAGACAATCCCTTCCCTCAAGGAACTCATAATCTAATAGGTGTAAACCAGAGGCTTGACCCTCAGATGGTGAACGAATCCTTTGACCTTTTCTGAGGTATGGGAGATATGAACAAGTGATGAATCTAAAAAAAGTGCATCA
The DNA here is from genome assembly GCA_028658325.1 of Potorous gilbertii. Taxonomy (NCBI): domain Eukaryota; kingdom Metazoa; phylum Chordata; class Mammalia; order Diprotodontia; family Potoroidae; genus Potorous; species Potorous gilbertii. The sequence goes on along the minus strand of CM053772.1, from coordinate 207,883,948 downwards.
GATTTCTTTCCCACCCTGGACTGGGACCATGTCCAACAACTCCAATGAGTTTGCATTTGTTTGAACTGTTCTTACATGTTTAAGTTGCGTTCATGGAGAGCAACAACAACAAAATTAATAAACCTACCCTTATATAACACTTTAGAATTTATAGCTCAGTTTATTCCCAGCAGCACTATGAGGTAGGTCATTCAGCTTCCTCATAGACTTGTCTTCGAACCTCCTTTTCATGAGGAAAAAAATTGAATGAGATTGCCCTCATTTTACAGAGGAGGAGAGTGAGGGTCAGGAATCTTAAAGGACTTACCCAATGTCACACAGATAGAAAGTATCATAGAATAATTTGTTAAAAGGAGGGGATGTGGAGCAATTCTCTTTCACTCTCTCCAAAAGCATGTGCACATGTGTGAACATAGATTAACTGATCATTTGTCAACTAGTTAGCTATAACATTGAATGCTTTTGCACCTTTATGAGTCCAGTCAAAAAAAAAAAACAACAAACAAAAATCCAAGAACAAACCACTGGATTGGGAATCAAAAGACATAGAAATACAAATCTTATGTCTTCCACTTTCCTGTTTGTTTCTGGATGCATCCGGGTGGGGCAATGGGTAGAGTGTCAGTGGACGGATCTGAGTTTAAAACTGGTCTCAGAAACTTGCCAGCTGTAGGACCTTGGGCAAGTCACTTAACCTCTATCTAGCTCAATTTTCTCAATTGTAAAATTGGTAGATAATAACATCTAATTCCCAAGACAGCTGATGAGATAACACTTGTAAAGTACTTAGCACAGTGCCTGGCCTATAGAATAGACAGATGCCCAATCCTTTCCCTTCTCCCTGGGCAAGTCACTTACTTTTACTGAGGTTCATTTTGCTCATCTGAAAATAAAGGGCTTGTCTGAGATGATCTCTAAAGACCCTTTACCTTTAAGTCCTAAAATCCTATGATTGTACCTATCACCAGATCATTTACCACACTGTCCAATTTATTCCAGACTCTGAACTCATTACATGCTTTATACTCCTTCAAAATCCACACTTAACCCATATTAGATGTGTGTTGTGGCGGGGCAGGCATGAGGGGATAAATTGGAAATCCCTGAAAACAGAGAAATTCCAAAGTTGCTATACCCTTAACAAGAGCTCAGCTAGTGGGTGCTCTTGTAATATACAGTTTATCCCATTTGCTACTTGTTAACAAGGCCAGTGATCCATGAAGATGATTCTTTTTTTGGGTTTTGGTGTCTGCAAGTTTAAATTAATGGTTTGGGAGTAAAGTCTATTACTGTATGCAGCATAGCTAGCAATCGCTTAAATTCAACATAAACTATGTACAGTAGTGGGCTTTCAAAGTGTCTACTTAGGTCCATGATTGGCAACCAATCATTTTATTCTTGTTTCCATTACAAGATGTCATTAGAAACACAGGCCATATGGGGTTTTTGCTCTTTTCCATCTGCTTTATATTCAAGACCCAAAATGGCCCCAAAAGATAGTGACTGTTTCAGTATTCAGACTTGAAGTTTGCTGTAAGAACCTAATGGAATTTTTAGTTTGGTTGACCTCTAAATAAGAGCAGAGGAAACAGTCATGGACCCAGACTGCCAGTGTGTAGCAGTGGAACCTTTTAGAGACCGGGGTTGCTCGCTGGGGTCTTGGTGGTTAGTTCAGCAGTGTAGTGATTCCCAAGAATAAAATAGATATTATGTCAGTGAAACTGAAATCATAGAGTAGATCTAAGGATCAGCAAGACCGGAGGCTTTGACCTTGAAGAGGTTTAAGAATGCCTTACAAGTAGCTATCTGGAACATAATTAAAGGCATTTTACCATCATAAGTCTGGAAGAATGCAAACCATCATCTGTGCACATTGACGAGTAAAAGATATTGCTTTTATAGCTGTGAGCTTATGGTCAGAAGTGATATGAAATATTAGAAATGTGACAGCTTTATAATAATTTTATTCTTGCTCATTGTAATAATTTTCATTTGCAGCTTTTTACCTCTGAGTATCTTGAATAGTATTAAGCATTGCTCACTCCATCCTTGTCCCATAATATTAGAGCCTGTAGTTTTAATCTACAGCATTAGAATAAATGCTAGATTCACAAGCAAACAGATAATGGCGTTTGTGGAGTTTGTTATTTGAGGAATTAAAAGTTCGGGATGATTTTGCCGTACAATTTGTCAAAGGGAATGTGACTGCAGGAAAGGCTGGCTCTGCTTTCTACAGTCACTATCTGTTCCTGAATCCAAGGTCATGGTCCCTTATTTTCAGTTCTTTCTAGTCCTAGGGTGTGTGCACATTCCACTAGAGAACAGAGGAATACTTGAGCCAGAAGAGACATTAAGAGATCACTGAGTCCTAACTTTCCATTTCATGGGTGAGGAACGTGAGGGCTAGACAGGTGGGATGGCTGGCTAGTGGCAGAGGTGGGACTAGACCCCATCATTTTTCATTCATCCATGTCCTGTTTTATTAAGTTATTTCTTCCTTTGCCTTTCTATTCAGTCTCTCCTTTGACTTTCTCCTATCCAGGACACTTCTTCCAAATCACCAGTTCCTTCTTTTACTACACTGTATTTATCAAGGACTTTCCTTTCTTTCTTTCTTTCTTTCTTTCTTTCTTTCTTTCTTTCTTTCTTTCTTTCTTTCTTTCTCTGTTTCTTTCTTTGTTTCCTCCTTCCTTCCTTCTTCCCTCCCTCCCCCTTTCCCTTTCTCTTTCTTTCCTTTTAATTAATTGATTGATTTTTTCAAAAAAGTCTGAGTTCCAAATTCTCTTCCTTCCCCTGAACACATACCATCATTCATTGGGAAGACAAGCAATGATACTCAACCACTTTTTCAGCCCTTTGATTGGTGTTTCCTTTTCTTCTCTCAGAGTAGAGGGAGCTCTGCTCTTAAATTATAAACCCCAATTTCCTCTTCTGAAGCACCTAGCATATTATGCAGAAATAGGGGTCAATTAATTCAATTCAATTCAATGAAAATTTAGTGAGCATCTGCTAGATATGACACTGCGTGAGGCACAAAGATGAAGATGGAAGAGTCTCTGCCTTAGACATCTTTTAATTTAGAGACGATGTGGTACAGAGAGGGCTGAGTTTAGAGCCAGGAAGACCTGGGTTCAAATGTAGCCTCTGACACTTGGTATCTGTGGGGTTTTTGGCAAGTCACTTAATTGCTCTAAATCTCAGTTTCTTAATCTGTAAAATTAGGAAGTTAAGATGTCCTTTAAGATTTCTCCAGTTCTATATTCGTGGTTTTATGATCTAGTAAAGAATTTAAGACATAATAGACATATAACTATAGGGAAGAAGGTGGTAAGTGCCCAAGGAGGGGCTGTCACCTTATGTAGGGACCAAAGAAGACTTCTTGGAAGATTCAGAGTACCAAATGGTTCCAACTATGGTACTTTATGACCATGGCCCAGTCACTTAACCTCCTTCTGTTCTCTTCTGTCTTTAGAAAATGGAGGGTTTTTTTTGAAAGAAATATGGAAGTCATTCGCAGAATGTAGCAGATCATATTTGTGTGTGTGTGTTTTAGTGTATTATGTTTTGATTGTTATATGATTTCTTCCACTTATGTCAGTGCGACTACATAGCATCACTATAGTGAAAATATGCTCAATAGGGAAGTATATGCTGAACCTATACAGAATTGTATGCTGTCATGGGGAGGGAGGGGGGGAGGGGAGGGAAGGTGTGAGGGGATAAAATCTTAATTTTAAGGAAGTGATTGTAGAATATTTATAAATAAATAAAATAAAAAATTAAAAAAAAGAAAATGGAGGTATTGACAATTGCACTATCTTGAGCATACTACAATCTAGGAGAGTGGTGTCAGACTCAAATTGAAATGAGTCATTAATCCCTAACTAAGGATCCCTGCAGGTTATCTTTTGACTTAGTTGCAAAATGTAATAATATGTTTTATTATATTTTTTAAAGTATTTCCCAATGGTATCTTGATCTGTTTCAAGCTGCTCTTAGGATTGTTGTCGGCTATATGCAGCTCTGGAGTGTTTGACACGTCTGATTTAGAAGACTTTTGACACATGATTTGTAATTGAAATATGTCAATGAATTGGGAAAGTAAAGAGAAAGAGATGAAACAACTAAGACCAACAAAACCAGTAGATGGTGCTCCTTTTTGATTTAATGATGTTTATTCAATTTGATTCAATTCATCAAGTATTAAGTAGTCGCTATATGCAACGTGTTAAGAATATTGAGTCTCTGTCCTCAAGGAGCTTAAATTCTGCTGGGGGATACTGAATGAATAAGTAAGTAAATCCAAATATATGCAAAGTAATTTCAGGAGGAAAAGAGTAAACAATAAATAGAGGAATCAGGAAAAATCTCAGCTAGGAAAATTCTGAACTGGGCTTTAATGTTTCTTCAAGTCAGAGATGAGGAAGGAGTATATTTAAGTTATGGAGGACCATTTGTACAAGAACAGAGCCCAGAGAAATGAGAATAGGGAACCGTGGGCCAGCCACATTTTCTAGAATAGAGAGTATGTGAATAAGATTGGACAAGTAGGTAGGAGTCATATTATGTAGGACTTGAAATTCCAGGCTAAGGATTTTGTATTTTATCTTAGAAGCAATGGGAGCCATTGAAGATTTTTGAGTTGAGGTGACATGATTGATCAGATCTGTGTTTTAAGTGTATCAATTTGGCAGCTGTGTGTGGGATGGATTGTAGAAGGGAGATGGTGACAGGGAGACCAATGAGTATTATTGAATACTTACTATATGTATCACACTACAGTAGACACATTGAAGGATACAAAGATATCTGCTGTAAAATGGGGTCCTGTGATACCAAGAGTGTATGACGTGTTGAAGGAGGGTTGAAGCTGTCCTAATGATCATGTAATATGATCTCCTCTTATTGTCCTTCAAGGATGGCCTCCACCAATAAACAAACAGGTCACAAACTATTTCCCCAAGTCAGTCCTGCTTCTTATGCTGGGAATTGCTGGGAAAACTTTAATTAAACATTTCAGAGCACTTGATGCCAGTCTGAGACTATTTTTTTCCCTCCTAAACTGATTCTTTCTGTGACCTGAGAAGACTTGGATTCATATCTGCTGTATGTGGTGATGGTGTCTCCTAATATACATACACAGGATTAATTCCCTTGGCAAGTTGTTGTCAAGACCCATCAATTTCAACTTTGCAATATCTTTTAAATACACTTCCTTTTCTCTTCTGACATGGCCACCCCTCTAGAACAGAACCTCAGCACAGTACTGGTGTGTTTACCTACTATAAGCATCCCCCCATATCAGTTCAATCTATTCTCTCCTCAGCCATAATATTGATTTTCCTAAAGTGCAGGTCTGATCATGTCACACTAACCCCCTCCCACCTTTTACCTCCACATCTCCTCCACAACCCTGCCCCCACCACACTTTCACTGTTACCTCCAGGAGGAAATAGAACATGCTCTGTTAAGCATTCAAAACTCTTCATAACTTAATCCCCTCCTACCTTTCCAATCATCTTACACCTTTCCCCCCAGCAAGAACTCTTCCATCTAGTGACATTGGTTTCTTGGTTGTTCCACTAATGTGCTTGGTACATAGTATGCACTTAAAAATATTTACTGATTCATTGATTGATAGGTGCCTATCCCTATAGAAGAAGATCACAGGGAATGACAACCTCTCAGGCAGAGGGATAAAGGGGCTAAAACCCTGGGTTCCTCCTCTACCAACAGAGGAAGGCTCTTGCATCTGTGACACTGTCTGAACTTCCTAACCCATGCTTCATTGCTCTGCTGCCCAGAAAGTTGTCTGTTGCCCTCTCTTTTCCTTTATTCTTGAAGAAAAGAGCAGTCTGATCACAGTGAGATTGGTTCTAAGGGCCAGCTTTCTCTGGGGAAAGAGGTAATTGTATATTAGTAGCTAGAAGACTTCAAGCAAAGACCTTTTATGGGATTGCTATAGAGTGGCTTTGTGGTCCAATATGAGATGGGTTCCATGGCCTTTGGAGTTTCTTCTAACTATGAAGTTTTATTATATCTTGTCATATGTTTTCCTGGTTGCTGACAACTTGGCAGAGACTGCTTGATTGCATAGATCTAAATGTATATTTGGCCAGAGCCAAATACAGTACAGATCTGAAAAAACTAAGCAGTGTTAAGCTACATCACAGATTTAGCCCAAGATTCTTGTGTCTGATTTTACCAGGTGAGTTTTCTTCCTGGGAATTAATTCATTTACAATGACCAGCTGTAGGTATTAATGTGTCAAAGTTTCATTTAAAGGTCTTGGAAGTTCTTCCTAATAAGTCCTGGAAGCTAGAAAGAAGGCATACATACTTGAAAAATATATATTATCTAAGGTTTCTTTCAGGTCTATTGCTCTCTAAAATAAAACATAATAATAACATATGAGAATCCATGATTTCATTGGAGTAGGTAGGCCATGCACTAGTGCAGATCACTATCTCTCTAGGGTTTCAGTAGATGATCTCCCTTCATTACTGTGGCCAGAAAAACAAAAGAAAACAAAAAATAAAATAAACAAAGACACCCAAATCAATCTTAGATGTCTAGCCTTCCAGGGATAAGCACCTCCAAAGTTAGCTGGTTTGTTCCTTAGATAATAGGCATGTCTATGGATAACAGACATTGTCCATATCCAAAGTCTTTTAGATTGATAGGAAATATTAGAGTTTAACTTTTGAAGACTGAGGGTCATTTTTATGAAACAATGTGGTATCAGAGGATGATTTTGTTTTTTACCTTTTTTTTTCTTGGTCTAGATCTCTGATTTCATCCCAGCAGGGAATTTCCAGCATGAACACTCCTACCACTGATGCAGATCAGCAAGTCATCTGTAATTCAGATCATAAAGAGTTGCCTGGGGCCCTGAGATGTTAAGAAGCTTGCTCAGGATCACACAAGCAAGAGTTGTGAGAGACTGGATTTTAACTCAGGACTTCCAGGTTTCCACTGTGCCTTGCTGTTCCTCATATTAGGACTTTAACACTTAAGACTAACTACCCAATTAGGTGCCTAATTTGCAAATCAGGGTCATAGACAATGAGCACTTCATTATGAGTTTTGTGGAGAGATAAAACTCTCCAAGCTGGAGAAGTCTTTAAAAATAGTATGGAGGAGGGGTAACTTGAACTTGGCCTTGATAGGTGAACAGTATTTGACTAGATGGAAAAGAGGAAAGAGGGCATTTTGGTTGGGGAATGACAAGAGCAAAGGCTAGAAGATAGATGTAAAGCTATGCCTGAACAATTGTGAGAGAGTACAGATTACACTATCTAAGGCAATGGCATAATGTACCTAATCAATATTCATCCATTACCTTTACATGGCTATAGAATATGGAATGCTGAAATCTCAGAAGGATGTAAATCTCAGGTGATGTATGATGGGAGTAAATATGTTAAGCATAAGCATAATATGCTGTGGGAGATCCCTAATGATGACTTGCACATAAGAGGCAAAAATAAAAATGCTATCAAGGATATATACATATATTCACATATATGTTCTTGTTTGGTCATGTCCAACCCTTTGTGACCCCACTTTGTGACCCTTTGTGTTTTATTAGCAAAGGCACTAGAGTGGTTTGCCATTTTATTCTCTAGTTAATTTTGCAGATAAGGAAACTGAAGCAAACAGTGTTAAGTGATTTGCTCAGGGTCACACAGCTGGTTATATATCTAAGGCCAGATGTGAACTCAAGTCCTCTTGATTCCAAGGATAGAGTTCTCTGCACTGCATCACCTATTCTCTCTCTCTCTCTCTCTTTGTCTCTCTCTCTCTCTCTCTCTTCACACACATATGTGTACACACATAATACATATTTATGTATGTATATTGCAGTCCATAATTCAAGTCCAACTTATGTTCTCTACAAGGATATGATGAAAAACCTACCCAAACCTTGCTAAAATTGACATGAGTGCTATAGCAATACATATGCACACATATACATATACATATGTATAAGTATGCATACATTATATGTACATGTACTAAAAAGAGGTGGTGGTGGAGGTGATAATGCCACATAGTAAGATTCAGGAATAATAGATGGCACCTAAGTTTTACATAGTTATCAATGAAATGGTAAATGATATAGAAGAAAGCCACCCACAAACTGGGCAGATCCTCTGTCAAGCATTTATGGAACAGAATGGAGAAGAATGTCATGGGATGATAACATATTAATGAGCTGCAATCTGCACTAGTGTAGGGATGGAGTACCCACATCCCAATTATCATGTATAAAGATATTATGGATCTACTGAAATATGTGTGGGCTATTATTAGCTTTCCCCTCATCCCCCTCCCATAACTTAATAATTGCACACACACACACAGACCATGACATTCATACAGTAACTGTGGCATAGTTGCATATTTTCATTCTACATGGATGCCAAAGTATGATTTAAATAGACTAGTACCAACTGTTCCCTCTCACCAGCTAAGCTAAGTACATGAAAGAGTTTGAGACCCAAAGGGATGGAAGACTATACTTCTCAAGTTGGGTCGAAGAAACTTTATGAAATATGGTAGGAGTCTCAGTTCATTTCCTCGCTGACAACCATCTATGTTATGGAAAACACTGCTATATATATCTTCACTTGAAGTCTTTTTTGGCAAAACCAATGGGGAGATCAAGGATGAAATGCCTCAGACCTCTTCAGACTGAAGCTGGTGACATAGGCCAGGACCTGCTGCTCCTGAGACGTTTTCTTAGCTACCCTGCCGTTCTCAGAAATGGTACTTGCTTTTAGATAAGAAATACTATTTTTTTTAGAAAAGAAAGCCCAATATGAGTTGTGCTTGAAACATAACTTTATGTTTAGAAGCACTTAGGTGGCCCAGTGCATAGAGAGCTGGACTCAAAGTCAGGAAGACTGGAGTTTAAAACTGTCTTCAGATACTAGTTTTATGACCTTGAACAGGTCATTTAAGCTCAATTTTTCTCTCTGAAGTGGGGACAATAGTAATCCCTCCCAGCATTGTAAGGACAAAATAATATTTGTGAAACACTTCGAAGACCAAGTGCTGTACAGATGCCAGTTGCTACTACTACCACCATCACCACCATCAGAATAAATGATAACCCTACTGTCAAATCTTAATTTTTGAGGTGATGGTTTATCTAGGCAACAGTGACTACTTATTGCCCACTGAGCAAAATTTTACCTATTTTTGCTCAACCTTTGAGGATTTCCACAGATAGGCATCACCAAATCTGTCTAGATTTTCTTATATTGCCACTTTCTATACACTCTATGGTCCTGTCAAAATGGACTGCACTTTGCCTCTTTATTCTTGATCTGTTCTGTACTTAACCTCTATTTGCCTCAGTTTCCTCAACTGCAGAATGCAAAATAATAACAGCACCTACTTCACAATGTTGTTGTGAGAATCAAAAGAGATGATATTTGTAAAGAGCATAGAACAGAACTGGCACACAGCAGGTGCTATTAAATACTTTTTCTTTTCCCCTTTTGGGAAAAGGGGAAAGAGAAGAGATTTAGATATTAGGAAACCTCACAATGATGCTGGTTCTTCAGAACAAGGTCAACATGAATAAGACAGTAGATGAGTAATTAGAACTAGAGCCCAAGGTCAAAGCCAGACCAACACAAGGTTTACTTGTGAATCCTGAGTAATGGATTCATGGATCTTTTCATCTCCCTATACTAGGGAATGGATTGGTCTCAAGCCAGGGAGAAGTTTGTAGGTGAATTTTAAATGATTCCCAAAGGAAGAATGCAAGGCAATGGACCTAAACCCATCATTATGTTCAAGTTCACAGGTTTTCAAGCAAGTAGTTTCCTGTAAAGATAATTTTTAATATTCATTCAAAACATCTCTGAGTTTCAATTTTTCTCTCTCCCTCCCTCACATCCTCTGCCTGAGAAAGTAAGTAATTTTATGCAGGTTATACATGTTCAGTCATGCAAAACATGTGACCATATTAGTTATGTTGTGAAGAAGATACAGATCAAAAGGGGAGAAAAACACAAAAAAATACAAAAGGTGAAAAATATTGCTTTGATCTGTACTCAGACTGCATCAGTTCTTTCTCTAGAGGTGAACAGCATTTTCCGTTATGAGTCTCTTGGAACTGTCTTGAATCATTGTATTGCTGAGAATAGCTAAGTAACTCACAGTTCATTGTTATATAGTATAGGTGTTACTGTGTGCAATATTCTCCTGGTTCCACTCACTTTACTTTGCATCAGTGAATATAAGTTTTTCGAGGTTTTTCTGAAATCCACTTGCTCATCATTTCATACATTGCATTACTATCATATACCAGAACTTGTCCAGTCATTGCCCAATTAATGGGCATCCTCTCAATTTCCAATTCTTTGCCAACACAAAAAGAGCTGCTATAAATATTTCTTGGTACAAATAGGTCCTTTCCCTCCTTTTTTTAAAACTCTTTTTTAATGCAGAACTAGTAGTAGTATTTTTGGGTCAAGGGGTATACATAATTTTATAGTCCTTTGGGCATAGTTTCAAATTGTTTTCCACAATGGATAGATCAGTTCAAAGATGAACTCTTTAAGGCAGGAGATGCTTCATTTTTTTTTTGTCTCTGTATCCAGTGTCTGGTATATAATAGGTGCTTAATAAATGTTTATTGAATTGAAGTAAACTAACACCCACCTTCACTATTCAAAGATTCAATTTATGTTGTATAGTAAAATTTCAGGCTCACATTAATTATTCCTACTTTGTACACAAGTACATGAAGCCATGGATAGTCTTAGATAAAAAGATAAAGTGTTTATGTGTATACGTGAATATGGATACACACACAACACACACACACACACACATATATATATATATTATATATATATATATATATGCTTATAAAGAGATACAAACAGACATAGACATAAAGACAAAGTCTAAAAGGCAGCTAGGTGGATAGAGTGCTCTGCTTGGAGTTAGGAAAACTCATCCTTGTAAGTTCAAATCTGACCTCAGCAGCTTACTAGCTATGTTTCCCTGGGAAAGACACTTAGCCCTGTTTACCTTAGTTTCCTTGCCTGTAAAATGAGCTGGAGAAGGAAATGGCAAACTGTTTCAGTATCTTTGCCAAGAAAACTCCAAATGGAGTCACAAGGAATCAGACACAACTGAAATGACTGAACACCACATATATTGTTCCTACTTCTTTTTTCTATATTTTCCTACTAAAAATTACAGTACACCAATTTCATTATTGTTCTTTCTTTGTCATTCCTTAAATAAATTCTCATTTAACTGTTTCACTCAGATATCTTTCTCCCTTTAACCTCAAATTGCAGTTTAATACTTTCTTGACCCAATAAAAGAGTCTCTGGCTAAACATATTCCCCCCCACCCCCAAATCTCTTACAATGCACTTAATTTCCAAGAGACTATTATTCTGGTATTTTAAACCACAGTCCAGATTGCCAACTTCTGCTCTTTTACACCATGTCTTTAGCCAGAAGCCCACTTCCCATATTCTCGTTTTTCTTCCAAACTCATGACCTTCAACTTGACAAAGAAATGATACTACCACAAGTGCCCTCACATCCTTCTGATTCTTACCAAGGACTTTAAAGTCATTAGAGATATATTCCAGGTTTCTTTTGGCAGTTCCATTCATTCCCACATGAATTAACAGAAGAGGGTAACAGTTGGTGTGTTTTGATAACTCTTGGCAGTCTTTCCATTAAATCTCATAGAAACATTCTAGGAAGACCGATTAGCCTTGTAAGTGCTTCATGTTTCTTAATATGGAGCCCCCAATCACTAAGGCACATCTCTTCTGCCTAGAACCTAGACAGTTTTTCTTGCACTTTTTAGCTTTTGATAGTCGCCCCCTTTTTTTCTTTTTGTAGAGCATAAAATAATGTTTCTTCATCTTTAGTACGTCTAGATTTAACTTATGGGAAAAAAAATCTTACCTGTTACATAGCAGTCAAAGGTTTCTTCTCTTTCTCATGTGTCATATTATTCTCTCTGACTTCTTGATGCTGCTTTTAATTCCTCTTCCCCTTCTCATTGAGTTGTTAAAATTTCTTTTTCTTTTCCATTATGTAGTGCTGCTCCCATCCCAAGAACCCTTCATCCTCTCTAATAAAGTAGAGAATATAAAGGTATCTCTCAAACCTTTTCCCCTTCTCCTCAAGTAGAGACCAACTTGCATTTACAGCACACATAATTGCCGAGTGCCTCCAGCCGGAAGACAAACATAGCATATAGTTTTAGCTTGTTGGGAGATTTCTTCGACTGTCCATGCCCTCCAGGATCAAAGAGGATTTTTTACCTGTTGTGGGGAACTGAGTTCTGTGTTTTTCATATATTTTCTCAATTGAGCTCCTGATTCTATAGGGAGTCCTTGAAAAAACAGGCAGGCTACTCTGTTCCTTTTTTCTGTTAACCTTTGATAATTGGCTAATGTGTTATCAGTGAGCATGGTTCACTAGGTACTAACCTGTCAACTTCACCGAAAATGCCAAACTCACAGAGAATCTTGGCTAGAGTATTACAAAGACTTTGCCTTACATTTCACACATCTTTTCAATATTTTGTAATGCCCCTCCTTATACAAGAACTCAATAAATTCTTACTGATTGATTGATTTCATTTTGCCCTGCTCTTCCCCCACTTCCCATCGTTCTGCAGCTGACTTTGTTAATAAGATGATACTCCAAATTTACATCATGCCTGACTTTAAGGGTACTCAAAGCACCTCACTCATAGAACATCTTTTAATTTCAAACACCCCAGTGAGGAAGAGGAAACATATAGTTATACTTACTTTGTAGATGGCTAATCTTAGAAGCACTTCCATTTAACCACACTTTCAAAGTTAGATAGTTTTTGCCCTAGGGAAAAAAACAAAACAAAACACACACACACACACACACATACACACACACACACACACACACACACAGAGCCCTCACAATCTGACCAGGCATTTTCCCCACAAAGCCTACCTTCTCTATAATGATAATCACTTAAATTCATCTAGTTCATCAAGGCTTGAAATATGCTTTAGGTACATTATTTCCTTTGATCCGGGATCAAGTATAAAATCCTCTCTTCGGCATTCAAAACCTTTTACCTTCCCTCTCTCTCCCTACACACAATTCTAGTCATCTTACACCTTGTACACTTACCCTATCTTCTTACATACTGGGCCATCCATTAACACTGGTCACCTTGCTATTTTTTTAACATGAAACTCTATCTCTTGAGTCTGAGTATTTTCTTCTTCTTTCATTTTTATTTTAAATATTTATTTTTCCCAATTATATGTAACAATTTTTAACATTAATTTTTTTTGCCAGTAATCAAGTAACCATTTAATTAGCTTCATTATGAGGAAGAGATTTGCAAATCAGGAGTTTTCCTGATCAGAATTCCACCTTGCTGCAGTGACGACAGAGATTATACAAAAATCACAACGGTAAAGGAGGGCGCAAGGTTTAACATTATTTTTTTTAAAAAACTGACTTGTAAATTCATTTCCTCCTTCTCCTCCCTCCTCATAGAGAAGGCAAGCAATTTGGTGCAGATTATACATATGCAGTCATGCAAAACATATTTTCATATTAGTGATGTTGTAAAAAACATTAGTCATGTAAAAAAATCAAACCACATACTTATGCACGCACATATGCGCATGCGCACACACAAATAAAGAAAAAAAATTATGGTTGATCTACATTCAGGCTACACCATCTCTGGAGACAGAGAGCATCATGTGCCCTTTGGAATTGCCTTAGATCGTTATATTGCTGAGAACAGCTAATTCATTCACAATTGATCATCCCTGAAATATTGCTATTACTGTTTACAAAGATTTCCTGGTTCTGCTCAGTTCACTTTGTATCAGTTCATGTAACTCTTCACCAGTTTTTCTGAAGTCTACCTGATTATCATTTTGTTTAGCACAATAGTATTCTATCACAATTATATGCCACACCTTTTTCAGTCATTCTGTAATTGTTGGATATTCCCTCAATTTCTAATTTTTTTGCTACTACTAAAAGAGCTGCTGGAAATATTTTTGTAAATATAGGTCATTTTCCTTTTTCAAAAATTCCCTTAGAGATACAGATGTAATAGTGCCATTACTAGGTCAAAAGGTTGTAGCCCTTTGGGCATAGTTCCAAATTGTTTTCCACAATGGCTGGATCATTTCCTACCTCCATCAATAGAGCATTAGTGTCTCAGTTTTTCCACATCCCTCCAACACTTTTCATTTTTATTCTCAATCCTGTTAGCTAATCTGATAGGTATAAGGTGGCATTTTAGAGTTTTTAGATTTACATTTCTCTAATCAATAGTGATTTAGAGAATTTCAACATGTGATTACAGATAGATTTGACATCTTTGAAAACTGACTGTTCATATCCTTTGACAATTTATAAAAATGGGGGCATGATTTGTATTCTTATAAATTTGACTTTATATTTGAGAAATGAAGCCTTTATCAGAGAAACTTGCTACAAAGTATTTCCCCTAATTTTCTACTTTCTTTCTAATCTTGGCTACATTGGTTTTGTTTGCACAAATACTTTTTAATTTATTGTGATCAAAATTATCCATTTTAAATCTCATAATTATCTCTATCTCTTTTTTTCATCATAAATTCATCTCTTATTCCTAGATCTGACAGGTAAACCATTCCATCCTCCCCTAATTTGGTTATGATATCACCCTTTATGTCTAAAACATGTGCCCATTTTAACCTTAACTTGGGAAAATGTGAGATGTTGGTCTATAACTGGTTTGTGACAAACTACTTTCAGTTTTCCCAGAAGTTTTTGTCAGAGAGAGTTCTTTTCCCCAAAGCTTGGATCTTTGGGTTTATCAAATACTGGATAACTATGGTCATATACTGCTATGTATTATATGCCTAATCTATTCCATTGATCTGCCATTCTATTTCTTAGCCAGTATGAGACTGTTTGGATAATGACTGGGCATTTTCACTGGCTGTCCCCCTATACCTGGTATTTCATCCTCCATATGCAAGTCTCCTGGCTTCACTCACTCCCTTTCATCTTAGTTAAAGTGCCATCTTTTACCAGAAGCCTTTCCCAATCCTTGGTTCTAGTGCCTTCCCTCTATTGATTATCTCCAATTTATCCCACAGATAGCTGGTTTGTACATAGTTGTTTATATGTTATCTACCTCACTAGACTGTAACTCCTTGGGAGCAGAAACTGTTGCTGTTTTTTACCTTTCTATGTATCCCTAGAGCTTAGAATGAGCCAGGGATATTGTTGGTGCTTGATAAATGTCTTATTGCCTGACAACATTACAACAATCTTATGTTTGAGTTTTATTAAAATCTCTTTTGCAGATTAGGAAATTGAGGTTGAGAGATGTTAAATGACTTGCTCAGAATCATGTATCTATTAGGTGTCTGGAACTGGATTCAAATTCTGGACTACAGATTCAGCTCCTTCTCCACTATGTCTTTCCATTCATGGGAAAGCAGAATTGACTTTTGGAAGAAAATGTCAGCCACCTCTTTGACAATTCATCTACCTCATCAGTAAGCACACTTAATTTTTGAGATCTGTCGATCTGTCCCCTTCTGCCAGCATTACATTCACTTCAGAGAAAAAAAAACAGTTACCTCAAAGATACAGATGATTTCACTTCTCAGGGACAGAGCAATCTCTTCAGATTGTTTGTTCATTAGAAGCTATTCACACTTTGCCTCTGTCCTCAGCAGGATCTGAAAGAAGAAGAGTTGATACTTCTGTCTGTCATTAATGATAAGAGAAACTAACTAGACAGCCTGGTTAAATAAGTACTTGGATGAATGGAGTGGGGATTGAACCATGGGACTTCCATGAAAACAATGGGAGTTGTAGACCTTAGTTCTTTGTTTCCACTCTGAATACTGAGCCCCATATTGATTACATTTAAGGTAATCACATAGGTATTGGTAACCAAATGGTTAGTGTTTCAGTCCTTCACTTGAGATGGATTTGTTTGTTTTGGAAGGTTATTCTACATAGCAGATTTTGATGCTTAAAAATTGACCATAGGTTGTGCTTTACAAGCTAAATGTTTGAATCAAGATAATTTGTTTTGTTAGTTTTATTGGCAGGTGGTAGATAGTCCCAAAGGAAGTGGTGGTGGTGGGGGGGAGTTATTACTATGATAAGGTGCTTTAAAGACTTAGTGATACTTCATATCTTCAGCAACTGCATCTTTCCTGAAGTGATGAGCTCTGCAGGAACATACTCTCCATATTTTAAATGGGTTGTCTGGGGCTGCTGCAGCATAATCTGCTGTGAAACAAGGCACTTGGAAAGCTAAATTATTCCCAGGGCCTTGAATACAAGTTAGAGTTCCAAGGCAGGGAGCTATGAGGGTCTTGTTCAATAGCAGTCAAAGGCAAAAAAAAATGATTCTGCTCCCTTTGTAACTCAGCCTGGACACATGCCTCTCTCACAAGAGTACTATTCCTTGTCCAGTGAACCAGAAGAAGGTGTGAGTAGAAAGGCGGGCTTAAGATCTTCACTAGAGTCCTAGATGGAAACTTGACTCTGACAGAAGCACAATGTGCTGGGCTTCCCCAACCCTTACTGGTTCAGAGTCCCTAGAGACTCCCTCAAAATGGTGTCTTTCTTCCCTTGAATGCCAGAACATCCGTTACCACCCCCCCATACACCCCCAAACTAATCAAGGATTCTGGAAGCTACACACAGATCTCAGAGAAGGCAACATACTGAAGTCACATCACATTAGATACACAATTACAATGACAGTTAGTCAATACACAAACTCACGGCACCGCACTGAACAAACCCCGGGGAAATTTTAAACCATTGCCTGACCTAAAATTCCAGTTAATTTCTGAAATACAAAATGAATCAGAGTGATGCCATAGATGGCATCTTGGATCCAAAGAAAAAAGACTGCAGAATGTAAGAGATGACAGCCACAATTCAGAGATGCAGGAGGTCATGTCAATTCAACTCAAATAAACAAGAATTTATTATATGCCTACTATGTTCCAGGTACTGCAGTAAGGCTCTGGGGAAAACAGAGCAAAAATGAAATAATTCCTGTCTTCAATGACTTTATATTTTATCAGAGCCCTCTGAGTGTTATTGTTCTCCAACAAAAAACTCTTTTATGGGGCTTTAGAAAATATAATAGTGATAACTCACAATTCCAGTGTTTTAATCCCATTCTCAATGTGCATTAACTCTATGTCCATGGGGAAGTCACAAACTCTCTAATATTTAATTTCCTTATGTGTAACAGGTAGGAGTAGGACCAAAAATCTAAAAGGGCCTTTCTGGCATTGTGAAATGATTTTATTAAACTAAACCTTGCAAAACTTTTTCTTCCTCACAATTACCCAATGAGGCAAGCAGTGTAAATATTAGCACTCCTATTTTGATAGGGAACTGGGATTCTGAGAGGTTGCGACTCACAGACAGATGCACATTTGGCCTGAGGTGATATTAAAACCTGGGTCTCATGACACTGAAACTAGTATTCTTTTCACCATATCAGTCAGAAAAAAAGAGCTATTAAAATATTCTGCCATATTTCTCTATACTTTTTGATATTGATCTCATGGTCTTCTCTACTCTATCTCTTGGATCATTCTTGTTAGAGACTCAGTATCTACATTGAAGCATCTCTCAACTCAATTTGTATGAAATTATACAGAAAGAAGTAAGCAGAGCTAGGAGGACTATACAATTACTACATTACTCCACGAATGTGAATGAAGATAACACTCATATAATGAGCCAAACTCTGATTAATTTCAATGATCCATTTGGGCCCTAGGGATCAGATGATAAAACACATTTCCCTTCTCTCTGTAGACTTGTAGGGAACTACAGCTGTGGGCTGTTGCATGTGCTGTCAGGTGCAGTTGTTGTTTTGTTCAACTGTTTTTTGTCTGTTACAAGGGAAGATTCAATGGGGAGTGTAATATTGGGAAATGTCTATATTATATTTCAAAAATAATCAATAAAATCTTTTTCCAATAAAGTTTGTAGAAAATAGAAAAGGTGTCTCAGAAACAGAGGTTCAATAATATCCTGTTTTTCAAAAAGGAAAGAAAATGGAGTATGAAGACTGAGTGAATGAGCTTGACTTCAATTTTTGGTATAACTCTCGAGTGTATTTTATTTTTAATTAATTAATTAATTAATTATAGAATGTATTCTAAATGAATGGTTAGTAAATACCTAGAAAAGGAAGGGGTGATAACAGAGAGCCAATATGACTTCATTAAGAACTTGCTGTATCTGATTAGCTGTTTCCTTTCTTCACAGGGTAGTCCTATTGGTAAATCTTGTCTACTGACAAAGTTGTTTGTGACATTTTTGTGGGTAAAATGGAGATACATGAACTAGACAATAGTACATTTATGTGGATTTGGAAGAGTTTGAATGCCTGAACCCAAGTGAAATTCATTAAATGATTTGATATTATATATAATATTTTGCAAATCTTACATGTTATATATTAACAAAATACATCATAGACTCTTGTATATAGTAGACACTGAGTAAACATTTGTTTATTTGAGTTACGCATTCAAAGTATATATGTATATGCATTTAGATATAGAGAGTGACTATGGTATGAAGAAGAAGAGTTCTAGACCTGGAGTCAGGAGTTCCCTGGATTCTAATTCTTGCACTCATACTTTTTACCCATGAATTTCTGGGCAAATACATGAATCTCTCTAAGCCTTTCATTTTTTCTCATCAGTAAGAAGGTAATGCCATCATTACTATAAAGCCAGTCATGGCAAGATACTTGAGGATTGCTGTTGTAAATGATTTCAAGGGTCTAATTGCATAGTATAATGAACTATTTATTCAGCAACAAACTAAACATTGTTCAATAAAGTAAAGCATAACATTCATAGCAACATCTTTAATCAAAATATATCATCTAATACATATATATGTGCATATATATATATATATATATATCATAAAAATAGCAACATCCTTAATCGATACCAAGTGTCCAAGTAAAATTCTTTTTCAAAATACATCATCCACCCCTAGGTCAAAGTAAGAATGGTCTTCTTAATATCAAATGTCCAAGTAAAGTCCTCTCTCATCTTGACTTGAGGCTGACTTCCAAACCCCATGTCTCCTCCTCTGTGGGCTGACAGCTCCAAGATCTTGCCTGTATTCACACACAGGCAGTTCTCTGCTTCTGCTTCTTGTCTCAGCTCAAGGGGACTGTTCTGTTCCAAACTTTTCCTGCTTTTGTCTGATGACAGGTTCCAAGGGCTCCTGCCCACAGCTTCTGTTTATAGGAAAACAAGGCTTAACAAGGCTATAACAGTATTTACACACATTACCAGTGCTATCATCTCAATTCACTCATAAAGACCAACAGACAGGGATTATGTCTGAGAAATCAACACAGATCAACAGACAGGGTTTCTGTCTGAGAAATTAACACACACCAACAGAAAGGGCTTCTGTCTGAGAAATTAACACAGACTAACAGACAGGGCTTCAGCATCACAAATGTTCTTTCTGTTAGATATCTCCACAAAAAGGTTCTATATGCACCTCTTGGTAAAATTTAAAGTACTTTATAAATGTCAATTATTTTTTGTGAGTATATTTTGCAAGAGAGGTGTCATGGGATACCAGCTAGTGATCCAACATTGCTATCAGGAAGATCTAGATTCAAGAAGTGTCTCTGATATATACTTGCAGTGTGACTCCATAGTCAAGTGACTTAACCTCTTGGTTCTTCCCAGGCAACTCTTTCAAACTATATGTAATAAATGAGTTGCCAGTCTGAATAGATAAAGGACAATTCCATACCAAGAGTTCATTATACTAATTAAATCATAGATCTAGGATTCCCTCCCCTCCAAAAAAAGTATATTTAAAACTAATATTGCTAATTTCACACACACACATACTCACACACACATACACACTTTATATATGGCTTGTTATATGTGATATACATATGCTATATTATATAACATAGATTATGTACATGCACATGTTATACATAATATATATAACATATGTATATATTACACACATACACATATTATATAGCATATACATACATGCCGATTACATATGTATATTTTTATATAACATATATATATACATGTGTGTATATCTGAAGGATTCATGGCATTTATTCACTACCCAAAAACAAATGTCACTTCCTTTTCCATATTAAAGCAAAGGCTGGTCTTTGTTTAATCCCCTGGGCAAGAATAATGGTTGCTGTGACACATATAGACCTCCTATAGCCATCAAAATTTCTCCATGGGGAAAATATTGTGATACTTTCCTTTCAAGATTAACTTTCATGATTAGAACAGGACTTGAACTTTTAATTTCCTTCAGAAAACCCCCAACAAAGCTCCATTTGGTTGTTCAGTTTAATGAACCTGGTTAATTACTGAGTTGAATTCCTCCCCACCCCACCCCAGACCCTGAACAAAAATTGTTAATAAGTCGAGATTATTGCCTGCTGCCTCTGTTTAACCAAATTAAGTGAATATTCATGAAAGGCTTAAATTGAAGCTTTATTAAAAAAGAAGCCAGCAACGGAAGAAAGTATTTTTCCCACTTATTAATGTTATTACAGGAGTGTGGCTTGTTGCCAGGCCTTGCTGCTTATAAACACAAGCAAAATTCTAAGTGTCATAGAAGCCTTGCTAGGGAGATTTAGTTATTTTAGGGGTCCAGGTCATGACCAATTGAAGACCTGCTGCTCTTAAAACTTCTTTTCATTGGTCCCTTCCATTAATTCCCCAATATTCAGAGGCCTGGTGAAAGCCACTGTTCCTTACAGAGCCCACCCCAAAATCTGCAAGCTACCAGCCAGTGGCTTTTACATGATCAATATCAAACACCTGAGCTCAGTTAGTCAAGGGAAAATGACCCAGACCTGAGCTAATTGATTTTGCTCAAATGCTATTTTGTTTGAATGTACATAATTTTAATTTTAATAAAGGTCCTACCCTCTCATGTCCCTCACAATCATTTCCTTTCTGCTTGCCAATTGTATGCCAAATACAATGGTTGTTCTGTGACAATGATCTCTTTAAAGGAATAAAACACATTAAAATGGGGATTGACCTGCTAAATGCCTGAGTTCAGAGCTACCACTTAATTCATGGCATGGACAAAATGCCCCAATTCTCATAGATCTCCACTACATTTTGGACTTATTATGGCATTGTTTTCTCTGACCTTCCAGAGCTCAGCAGAAAACTATCCAAACCAATCATTTAGCACCAATAAGAGTGGGCACTTCATAAAAGATAAAGAGAGGCAGGAAGAAAATAGGTTTCGAGGAGCACCCCTTCTTCATATGCTTCCCATTAATTTGAACTGCTACATTGAGAAGGCTGGCTGTGACACAGACCCATTTAGCAAAACGATGAAATCCAAACGTTTATTGAATCTGTGCTTCGAATCAACAGGGCTCTCCTCACATTGAGTTGCCGCCAATTATCCTGCATGCAATTATGAATATCCCAGAAGCAAGCAGATGGAGAAGAGTTTTGTTTTCAAATGGGGGAGAAACCAATATATAGAAAGAAAAGGCAGCTTGTTCATTTGAACTGTCTCCAAGTGGCAAGTGGCCAATTGGGGAAGTGCTCAAGAGTCAATTTGGTCCCTTAGGATTTTTGTGACTGCCCATAGAATATGGGGTTTGGGGGTATAGACAGCAATCTTGTCTATAGACAACATTGTCCCCCTGTTACTCCCTAATATTCTAGTAGGACTGTGCAAAACAAGCATAAAAGGATTTTTTTTCCTGGAAAATAATGAGGAAAAATAACTTACAAAGGTAATCTATGATGCAGATTTCCACTTTGGTACTACTGGTAGAATGAAATTGTAGGACAATAGAACTCTGAGATAGAAGTGACCTCAGATCGTACATTCCAATTTCCTTCTTTTATTGATAAGGAAATTGAATACTAGAGAGAGAGAGAGAAACTATTTGCCCAGAGTCATACAATTTATAATTAGTGGAGACAGGATAGGAATCAGTGTTATTTTTTATTGTCCTATACTCCTTCAATTTCTCCAAAGTCATGCTAATTTAAGACTAGATGTTTTTTCATGTTCTTGACATCTATGGAGCACATGAGAAGTGGGGAGGATGGTGTCTAGCGTGGATGGGCTCTTTGTGGTAACTGTAGGGGAAGAAACAAGCATGAGTCACATAGAATGGCTAGGCATACATAGACTGTGATCTGCATAAGAGAGGTGATACATGGATATGATCAGAGTATTAGATGATGAAAGAGAAGGAGTATGATAGGAAGCATCAGGAATCAGGATTTTTTTTGTGGGGAATGCAATTCAAGTAAATTCAGCCAAGATTTATTGATTACAAAAATATTGCATGTGAATCCCTAAATAAATTAGGTAACAAGATGCAATATTTGCATATATGTACATATATCTATTTATGTTTATATGTATGTGTGTGTGTGTGTGCACTGTTGTTGAGTTGTTTCAGTCATGCCTGACTCTTCATTACCCAATTTGGTGTTTTCTTGACAAAGATACTGGAGTAGTTTGCCATTTCCTCCCTCTCTCCTTCCTTCCCTTCTCTCCTTCCTTCCCTTCTCTCCTTCTTTCCTTCCTTCCTTCCTTCCTCCCTCCCTCCCTCCCTCCCTTACATGTCTGAACTTTATTCAGTAGCCAGTGGGGAATCATTTGAAGTAAAGCATATGTAAAGGGCCTAAACCATCTCTCAGACTTTCTTTGATCTCTTGATTGATTTAAATTTTAACAAAATCTTAAAGACTATTATTCCCTTTTCATAAGGATTACCCATAGACCCAGCTTCTTCATGAACTCTACCTCTCCCAGGTAGCAAGCATCACCAGGGGTGAGAGATGCTATGAATATTTTTGATATCTGATTCTTTTAAATAGTATATCTAGCTCCCTTTTGGTTGCATGACAACTTAGTGGTGGGTGGGTATCAGGGCTTCTGGGCTGGAACCAAGGAGCATAGAGAATGGAGAGAAGAGGGGTTGATATTCAACTTAATTTATTATCATAAAGCAGATTTATTCAAATAAGAAAAAGTCTCAAATAAGAAAAGAACCTCCCTATTTTGTCAGATTTTTACATAGAAGGAAGATGCTTCGAATGGGGATTTACCATCATGGCTGGGATCACCTATAATTTTGCCTGGGGAAAGTAACCAATTTACTTCAGGGCAGTAGAGAAAGAAATTCTCTTTTGACCTGAGTTCCAGTCTTGACTTTTTCACTCCCTGGCTGTGTGATTTTTTTTTTCTTTTCTAGGACTCTATAAAATGAAGTGTTATATTCTAATATCTCTAAGGTCCCTTCCAGTTTCAATATTTATCTAGCCCTTCCTCTGGCTCACATTTTAAAGAGAAGGAAACTAAGGTCAAGAGAATTTAAATAATTTTCCTAATATCAGTAAGTGGCAAAGTTTATACTTGAACATGAAACCACTGACAGTCTAGCATTCTCTACACTGTATTATACTACCTTATTACTTCACCAGTTCTGAGAACAGGACAGCCATCTATATATATATATATACACACATATCAATCTCTCTAGACATGTATATATATATATATATATATGCATACACACATACATATATACATATGCATATGTTTGTTATGTGAATGTGTATATTCACATTCTAGTAAATGATTTCTTTTCTGTTTTTCATGAATGCTTTAGCCTGTGTCTATAACGCTTTGGTAACAGCATAAGTCAGATTGCCAAAGAGCATGTTCATGATTCGGTAAGCAAAAGAGACAATTCCATGGAAATTATCTCAATGGATCCTGCTATGATTTACAATTAAGACATTGGGAAATATTGGCACATTTAAAATCTATTTCTAGACATATGGTAATCCATAGAGGAGAAGCAGCAGCTCTTTTGATTATGAGTATAGGAGGGAGAGTGTAGAAAGCAGAAGAGAGTCTAGGAAACATCTTACAGGCACAAAGCAATTCTGTAAGTGCTGTAGAAGACAATGAGATTGTTCTTGATTTTAATAGGTGACCTGTCCCCATGAAATACAGCCTCAAGGCCATAGTTGTCATGGTTAATAATATCAGAAAAATGAGAAGATTTAGCTATAATAACGGCAATAACAGTGTTGATGTAAAAACAAGGGGTAAATATCCTTCTGCAGTTGAGAAATATATGACTTGCCTTATGATTGTCTGTGTTTTTCCTCCTTCAGGTGAAAATTGACTTGTGTGCTATGTTTGGTGAGTCTTTTTTCAGATATTGTTTTGTTTTCCCTAAGTAAACAAAACTCTGTGGATAGAGATTATCTCTGACTTTTTTTTTAGACTTGTTCTTTCTATATTTTCTAGGTTGGAAGTGTAGTAGCCACTGAATCAGTCTCTCTACTGCTAGCCATGGGAACTTTGCCTTGCTTGGCTTTTTTCAGTGATGCTCCAGTTTACCCTTCCCTAGGCAGCCTAGTAGATAGACCTGGGGGCTCATCATATTGCCACTGTTTATTATGGACATCTGTTCTACTTAGCCCACTGAAAATCACCAACCTCAGCCTCCTCAAGAACAGTACTTGGCCTGCCTCTGAATTCTCTGGATTAAACTATATTAAAAGAAGTTGGATACTTGTAATGAAATTGGACCTAGACCCTGAATGTGTCAGGCTTATATTTTTATAGTTAACTATCAGTGTTTCTTCTCCCTTGGGATCTTCGTCCTTAAAAAAAATACAGCAATGATCTTTTGCTTATTAGTATATGCTTTCCTTTTCTAAGTATTTTCACAAACTACTAATTTCTTTTGTTATCACATTGACTGTATAAAAGAAGGTAGGTTGATATAATCCCTACTTTATGGATGAGGAAATTAAAGTGCCTCAGAATTCACTACTGCTTTCTGTGGCTGGGGAAGGTAGAGTCCTGGAAATCTCAGGCTCCTTCCACACCAGCTTGGCTGATGCAGTCATCATCTTGGGGATGATGACTTTCCACTCACCTCATACCAGTTATTAACCAAATGCCACAAACAAGTCTTAACCAAGGCAGCAACGGACCCTGCAGGAGAGATAGGAGGCTACATATGTCAGTTTGGAGGATCCATCGCCACCATCATAACCATATTTCTCCTGACCCAGATGGATACAATCTAGAACCTTATGCCCAGGAGACTGGAATAGGAGTGCTTCTCTCCCTACCGCCTTCCCCTGCTTCTGACCTAGCTTATGCAGTCATGTTTCAGGAGAGCAACTCATGTGGAGATCTAGCCTTTCCTGCCACCACCACCACCCACCTTTTGAAACTATCATCTATGGGCAGCTAAGACCAAGAGCTCAAGAAACAGCAGCCCGGAACTTCATTTCCCAAGATCAGAAAATGTATCAAGGTCTTCAGCCTAAATGGGCATCATATCTGCTGGTGTGAGAACTCCGGTCTCCTCTGCAGCCACAGCTTCCAGACCTGGAAAAGAAAGCTTTTCCTTGGTATTGCCAAATAGTCCAACATCAGAAATGATTTTTAAACAATAGAAATGACACTTAACAGAATGCACTACCATATTCTGCACCCTGAGTATTGTTGAATCTTTCCTCCTGGCCTGAAATTGAATCATCCTTCATGTGTTGTCTTCTTCTGTTAGAATTGGAATTCCTTAAGGGTAGGACTTTCTGTTTTTCTGTAGCACAGGTGCTTAGGACAAGGTGTGGCCCATACTCACACCTTTGTTCAGGCTGTTCCCTGTGCCTCGGATGCTCTTAATCCTTCCCTTACACTTGGGCAGGTAGGTGGTGCAGTGTATAGAGAGCACCAGTGCAGGAATCAGGAGGACCTAAGTTCAAATCTCACCTCAGACACTTGACACTCACTAGCTGGGTGACCTTGGGCAAGTCACTTAACCCCAATTGCCCCATCCTGGGTCATCTCCAGTCACCCTGATGAACACTAGATTCAGATGACTCTGGAGGAAAAGTGAGACTGGTGACCTGCACAGCCCTTCCTCACTCAAAACAAAGTCAAGTGCAAATCATGTCATTATTTCTCTGATGGCATGGCCTTCTTCAGCAAGGAAGGATGACCGCACCTTTACAATTGCTTAAATAAACAAACAAAACAACCGTCACCACAAAAAAAAAAAGTCCGAAACTTTCAAGTTTATTGTTTTCAAGTCAGATTTTGCTTCTGAAATTTGCTATTTGTAAGAATGTGATCAAGTCACCGAGACTCAGTTTCCTTAACTATGAAATAGGAGTTTTATTTCATAAGATTGTTCTTTGGATTGAAGGAGATAAAATACCCAAGACACACTGTAAACTTTAAATTGTTGTGTCATTGTTAACCATATTTTGAGTCATTGCTATCATCAATATCAGCATCACCACCCTCATCACAATAGTTGATATTTATTTAATGCTTGAAGTTTGAAAATATTATATATATATATATATATATATACACACATACACACACACACACACACACACACACATATATATATATATATATATATATATATATATATATATATATATATACATATGTATAATTTCATTTGATATTCACAACAATTGCTTTTTCCCCCCTCTGATGTAAAGGATCTCTCCCTTCTATCAATTACAACACTTTCTTCTTACATGCCTCTGGTATTCCTAAAACCCTAGTTTGTATTATAGCTTAGTATAAATGTCTAATCTTTTTTTTTTCTTAAACTGCTTTCTCCTAGAGGGCAAGGTGAGTTTCTTTCTCTTTCTTCCTTTACTATCTTCTTTTCCTCCTTCCTTCTCTTCCTCCCTCCCTTCTTCCTTCCTTCCTTCCCACTATATTTGATCTTCAGATATTTTGATATTCCTTATATACAACAAATATTTAATATATGCCGAAGGAGCAAATGCTTGAATGAATTGTAGGAACTAAAGAGTTCAGGAGACATAGTGGTTAATTCATACTCAGATGCTGCTTATGGTATATAGTCTATGACATGAAAGAATATAAAGAATAACTGATCACTGCTTCTTGGCAAAATTTGAAGTAGCCCAGCCAAAGAAATTTGTTTAATTTGAAAGATATTTTGATATACTAGGGAAAGGGTATGGGGGCCTGAGTCCTAGTCCAATCTGATAACTGTGTAATCTTAAACCAATAGTTTCCTTTCCCCTGTCTTAGTTTTTTCATCTGGAAGCCATCACACCAAAGGCACTGGCTCTTCCTGAACACAGCCTACACCCCACTATGCCTCACCAATTCTCATGATAAATCATGATAAAGTCAAAGAAAAATCGTTATCATCAATATGCCATCAATATGGGTGACTTTAATGCTAGAGTAGGCTCAGGCTACCAGACTTGGCTGGGAGTCTTAGGGAAGAAAGGAGTTGGAAACAGTAAGAGTAGTGGTCGTTTACTGCTGAAGACTTGTGCCTCACATGACCTTCTCATCACCAACACTTTACCTAAATGCAATAAAACATCACGGATGCATCCTTGTAACAAACATTGGCATCTAATAGACCATGTCATTGCAAGGAGAAGAGATAGACAAGATGTGAGAGTAACAAAGGCAATGTGTGGTGCAGAGTGCTGGACTGATCATAGACTTATCTTTTCCAAGCTACATATTTGCATTCATCAAAAGTGTAGTGCCCAAGGCAAAATGACTACCAGAAGAATTAATGTCAACAAATAAGAGCTCTTATCTGAGCTTGAACAGTTTGTTGCTAACTTGGAAGGAAAGTTGAGCCAACCCACAGTTGGCAACAGTGGATCAGAAAAGGAGTGGGCAGCTTTCAGAGATTTGGTGTACAGCACTGCATTTGCTCATCTGGATCAGAACACTCACAAAAGAATAGTTTGATGAAAATGATGGGGAAATTCAGAAGCTGTTAAATGAAAAATGAGAATTCCACAGGATTTACTGGCAGGATAGTTCATCCACTTCTAAGAAGGCAGCATTTAATTCTATCCAAAGCAAAGTACAAGCAAAGTTTAGAGAGATGCAGAATTCCTGGCTCAGTAAGAAGGCAGATGAAATTCAGTTTCAAAGTTGCAAAGTGCTTTTATGATTTCCTGAAAGTTGTTTATGGACCAAAAACCTATATTGCATCAAAACTACTCAGTACTGATGGAACTACATTGATTAGTGATAAGGACATGATCCTAGACAGAAGTGCTCAATACTTTCATAGTGTTCTCAACAGACCATCATCAATCAATGCTGAGACCATTAACCATCTACCTCAGGTTGAAGTTAATCCCTCCTTAGCAGAACTTCCAAATGAAGAAGAGGTTTTGAGGGCCATTAGGCTCCTTTCATGTGGCAAAGCACCTGGTCCTGATTCTATTCCAGCTGCGATTTATAAGGTAGGGGGACCATTGCTCATACAAAAGCTGACCGAAATTTTCCAGGTTATATGGCAAGAGGAGGTTATCCCCCACGAGTTCAAGGATGTCTCCATTGTCCATCTCTATAAAGATAAAGGGAATAGATTGTCCTGCACCAATCACAGGGGGATCTCTCTCTTAGTCATTGCTGGCAAAATTCTTGCTAGAATCCTCCTTAATAGGGTGATCCTTGACCTGGAAGATGGTCCTATATTTGAGAGTCTATTCCTCAGAAAGAGCCGAGGAACAGTCTATATGGTGTTTGCTGCCTGACAACTCCAGGAGAAATGCCAAGAGCAGGACAGAGGTCTGTACCCAACATTTGTAGATCTGACCAAGGCCTTTGACACTATTAGTCATGAGGGCTTATGGAAAATTATGTCAAAATTTGGTTGCCCAGAGAAGTTCATCAATATTGTATGTTAATTTCATGATGGCATTTTTGCCTGGATTCTGGATACTGTACAATGCTCTTGTGCCTTCCCAGTCACCAGTGAAGTGAAACAGGGCTGTGTGCTTGCTCCCATACTTTTTAGCAAGATGTTTTTAGCCATGTTGTTAAATGCTTTCAATGAGGATGAACACGGCATCAAGGTCAACTACTGTACTGATGGTAAGTTCTTCAATTTGAAAAGACTACAAGCCAAAACCAAAGAGGGAGGGTTGGTGCATGATTTTCTGTTTGCAGATGATTGTACACTCAATGCAGCCTCTGAGGCTGAGATGCAACAAAGTATGAATCAATTCTCTGCTGCCTGTGCTAATTTGGCCTAATAATTAACACCAAGAAAATACAGGTGCTTCATCAGCCACCACCACACCATCCATATGTGGAACCATTGGTTACAACAAATGGTGAAGTTTTGAATGCTGTGAATAAGTTCACTTACCTTGGCAGTGGACTTTCTAGGGATGCACACATTGACAATGAGGTTGATGCATGCATTGCCAGAGCTAGCTCAGTGTTTGGGAGACTCCAAGTGTTTGGGAGAGAAGAGGTATTAGACTGGCTACCATACTGAAGCTCTACAGTGTCATTGTGCTGACCTCATTGTTATGTGCTTGTGAAACATGGACAGTGTACCACCATGCCAGGAAGCCAAATTGCTTACATTTGAACCATCTTAGGAAGATTCTGAGGATCACCTGGCAGGATAAGGTACCAGACACTGAAGTCCTTGCTTGAGCTGAACTGCCATGCATTCAAACTATGCTTCAGAGAGCTCAACTCCAATGAGCTGATCACGTTGTTCAAATGCAAAAGACATGCTTGCCAAAAAGACAATTTTATGGACAACTCATTTGGGGCAGGCGATCACATGGTGGTCAGAAAAAGCGATAAAAGGACACTCTCAAGGTCTCTGTCAAGAACTTTGGAAACATGGGAGACACTGGCACATGACTGCTCAGTATGGCATACCTACATCAGAAAGGTTGCTGTGCTCTTTGAGCAAAGCAGAATAGAAACAGCACAAAGTAAATAGGATGCGCAAATTTGGAATATTCACCTCCAAAATTCATATGGACTATCTGTGCTCAACCTGTGGTAGAGCATTCCAAGTTCTGGTCTGATCAGCTACAGTTGGACACACTGAAATTTCACTTTATCTTGGTGATGTCATTTTGGTCCTCTTTAAAGACAAAGGGCAATAACCAACTAACCAGTCTTCATCTGGAGTAGGTTGTCTTATCATCTCTAATACACTGTGATTTTTAAGACTTGTTATGGCTTTAATTTGCTATAATTTAATTTTATCTATATTGACATGTCTTCATGACCTATTACCCCAAATTCCACTGGAATAAATTAGACATCAAAAGATGACAATGCTTTACAATGCAGTTTAAAGGGTATGGGTCTATTGAATCAATTAATCAAAACCAGCCACAATTGAAATAATTAACAAAATACTCTGCCCTGGTGCCTTTATTAGGTAAAAACAAATTTATTGAATAAATGAATCAATCAAAGACATTTAACTAAGGTGAAAGGACATAGTTTATCAATCTGGGAAGGACTAGTCTGTTTTCAGCTACTGGTAGAAATCAAATGACAAGACATAAGAAGTGTATTGAATGAAGAGACTTGGTCATCTCCCAAGGGTTTTAGAGAACAGGCAAGGAAGTTTGGAACCCAGCATTTAAATGTCTGGCTAGCTTTGGAGAGAAAGTCATCTAACCAACCTCCTGAGATAGAATTTTTGGGGTGAAGAAGAGCCTCTGTCTCCTCCTCTTGCCCAAGCCCAAACTTGACCAAAGGACTGTCATTTGAACTTGAAAGTTTTAGAAGATTTCAACCTCACTGTTGTAATCTTGGTAATCATTGGAATAGCATTGTCTATATTAGGAGCTGAGGACAAGGTAGACAGATGAAGAAACACAACTTCAAGATGCTACAAGGAGCTGAGCACAGTACTTCACCATACATAAAGGAACCATCATGATGACTTCTTGCAACTAACAGCTAGGAGTTACCACTTTGCTATATTTGCTCTTAATTTTAACTACTTTTGATGGAACCTGGGAGAAATCTGGGTTCAGATCCTGTCTCTGAGGCTACTTGTGAGTATATGCCTGTATGTATGTATTGTATAACAGCCCCTGTGTAGGCTAGTTAGACATTTAAATGCTGGGTTCCAAAATGTCTTGTTTGTTCTCTAAAGTCCATAGGGCATGACCAAGTCTCTGTATTCAGTCTTAATGTATTGCTTATGTCTTGTCATTTTATTTTACCCAATAGCTGAAAGCAAGTGACTCCTTCCCAGATTGATAAACTATGTATGTCTTTTGACCTTAGTTAAATGCTTTTCATTGATTAATTTATTCAATAAATTTGTTTTTATTTAATAAAGGCATCAGGGTATAGTATCTTGTTAATGTTGTTCCAACTTTACTTATTGTTCCACTTTAGTAAATATTTGTTTCTGAAAGTTAATTGTTTGACTATGTAAGTGATCTCAACAGATAATCAATGGGAAAGTACCATCAGTGGGGGCTTACAAACCAGTGAATGAGAAAAATACCCATCCCTTAGTTAATACTGGAATCCTGAGAAGAGAAGTAGCTATCTGCTCCCTGGAGACAAGGAAAATAGCGATGGAGTTTTGTCTCTAAATCACAAATGATTTTGTATCAAAGGAAACTGCTGAATCATCCTCATATACCAGTTCCTGAATATAGAAGAATCTCACAATCTCTAATAGTAGGAGTAGTAGTAGTGGTAGTAGTAGTGGTGGTAGTAGTGGTAGTAGTAGTGGTGGTAGTAGTAGTAGTGGTAGTAGTAGTAGTAGTAGTAGTAGTAGTAGTAGTAGTGGTAGTAGTGGTAGTAGTGGTAGTAGTAGTAGTAGTAGTAGTAGTAGTGGTAGTAGTGGTGGTGGTAGTAGTAGTGGTGGTAGTAGTGGTAGTAGTGGTAGTAGTAGTGGTGGTAGTAGTAGTAGTGGTAGTAGTAGTAGTAGTAGTAGTAGTAGTAGTGGTAGTAGTGGTAGTAGTAGTAGTAGTAGTAGTAGTAGTAGTAGTAGTGGTAGTAGTGGTGGTGGTAGTAGTAGTGGTGGTAGTAGTGGTAGTAGTAGTGGTGGTAGTAGTAGCGTGGTAATGATTGTGCTAGTAATAATAGCTAACATTTCATATCTCGCTATGAGTCAGGCACTGTGCTAAACACTTTATACTCATTGTCTCATCAGAACTTCACAACAACCCGGGGTAGTACTATTAACCCTATTTTGTAGATGAGGAAACAGAGGTTACGTGACTTGCCCAGGGACATATGGCTAGTAAGTTTTTGAGGCAGGGGTGGGGGTAGGGGATGGAAGGGTGGGACACCTTTTCCTCGAGAGCCCATTCTTTTTTGAGGTAGCCCTGGTTGTGACAGTGGTCTGTAAGCTTCATTCTCTGATGGGGTCCTTTGCCAATCTATTTTCTCCAGTTATTTTTTGCTGGTTCTCTGTTGTTATTTCCTAAATTTTGGCTTCTGTGTGGTTTTCTCTATAGGAGAATGGGGCCATAATTTTCATTTCATAATCCCAGATATTTCTGTGGGCCCTTTGAGATGAAGACCCAAACAGAGAACCTATTGGCTGATGGAATCTTTTCCCATTATCTTATTCTGGTTAACTGCCCCACTTTGAATTGTTTGTATACTTTGAGGTTTTATGGGAGGAGGGGTATCATGGGAGGTGGCATGGTTTTTCATCCAGACTTTTGATTTCATTGTTGTAGGCAACTCCCCTTGAGGAATGAGGAAACTGTTCAATTCAATGAGCATTTAGCCTATTCATGGAATGGATGTATCTCACTCAAAATGAGAATGTAATAAGACCTTAACCTGAAAGGACCAGGGTCTCCCATTGCATCCTGAGCTATCTCCAGTTTTCCTGATGAATATCAGGCTACTGGACCCAGATGGCTCAGGAGAAGAAAGTGAGGTTGGTGACCTTGCACAGCCCTCCCTCCCTCACTCAAATCAAACTGAAAATTATGTCATCATCTTGATGTCCCCCATCCCTCAATAAAGCCAAGTGGTTTGCTATTGTTCCTAGGATTAAACATGAAATTCTTTGTTTGGCATTCAAATCCCCTGGTATCTTGACTATGTTTCCAGTCTTCTTAAATCTTACTCTTTCTCCACATTCTATATGATGCAACGATACTGATCTCCTTGCTGTTCCTCAAACAAGACACTACATCTCCTTACTGTCTTCACTGTCTGTCTTCCATATCTGGAATTTTCCCCTTCTTCATCGCTACCCTCTGGCTTTCTTTGTTTATTTTTGTTGTTCAGTCAATTTCAGTTGTATTTGCCTTCATGATCCCTTTTGGCTTTCCTTTGGCAAGAATGCTGCAATGGTTTGTCATTTCCTTCTCCAGATTGTTTTACATAAACATTGAGGTGAGCAGGGCTAAATGACTTGCCCAGGATCACACAGCTTCTGAAAGAAAATTGTCCTACTCCACTTCAATGCTATGCCTTCCCTGTGAGATTGTTCCCAATTTATCCTGCATGTATGTTTGTACATAGATGTTTATGTGTTGTCTTCCCCATTAGATAGTTAGCTATATAAGGTCAGGGACTGTTTTTACATTTCTTTGTTTCCCCAGTGCCTGGTCCTTGACTTGTCAGCCAACCTTTTAAAGGATTAAATAAAGAAAAGGGAGGGCTAGAGGTCTCAGGATTAGCTGTATAAATGACATTTGTAAATTTTACTTGCATTATCTCATTTGTTTCTTGCAATAAGCCTGGAAGGAAGGAAGAAGTATTATCGCTTACTTTACAGATAAAGAAACGGATTCTCAGAGAAGAAAAGTTATCTTTCTCATGGTCACACATTAACTTCTGGGACTGGTTGTTGTTTGTGGTCTAGAAGAAGACCAAAATGACATCACCATGGGAAAGTGAAGTTTCATCATGCCCAACTGTAACTGATCAGACCAATATACACTCAGAATGCTCTACCATAGGTTGGACACAGGTAGTCTGTATGAATTTTGGGGGTGAATATTCCAAATTTGCGCATCCTGTTTACTTTGTGCTGTCTCTATTCTGCTTTGCTCATAGAGCACAGCATCCTTTCTGATGTAGGCATGCCATGCTGAGCAGTCCTGTGCCACTGTCTCCCATGTTGCACAGTCAAATCCAAAATTCTTGAGAGTATCCTTGTATTGCTTTTTCTGACCACCATGTGATAGCCTGCCCCATGTGTGTTCTCCATAAAAGTCTTTTTGGCAAACTCACATTTCACATTCAAACAACATGGCCAGCCCATCAGATCTGAGCTCTCTGAAGCAGAGTTTGGTAGTTTAGTTGAGTAAGGACCTCAGTGTGTGGTACCCTGTCCTGCCAGGCGATCCTCAGACTCTTCCTAAGGCAGTTTCAGAGGCAGGACAATGCTCAGTACCCAAGTCTGGTGGTCCATTCATTATCCATGCTACTGCATTCTTGCTAAATGAAAGACATAGGCAAGGAAATCAAGATTACAAGTTAAAGGGCTTGTGGTTAAATTCTGTTCCCGATACTGCCTGTGTGACCCTGGGCAGATCTATTAGTTTCTGTGGGCCCTAGTTTCCAGATCTATAAAATGAGAGGTTTGAACTTCTAACCTCTGAGGTCCCTTACAGCTCTATATCTTTGATACTATGATAATATTACATGAAAATGACTAACAAGGTGTGTACAGCACAGGTGAGACTACTAAGAAATGAGAAATCATCTTCTTTGCCCCAGCCTCTCCCTGTATCACCTGGATACAGACCCTTTCTTCTCCTCTCAAGTACTGAGCTTATGTTTTCTCTCTATCCCCTTTATCTCCCCTTCAATTAGAGTAAGATATCAATCTTTTACAACAGAGTGTAAATTTTCATCAACGTGTGACCTTTGCCTGAGGCTTTTGCATCTCTCACTATGGAATAAAAGGCTTTCTAGATTCCTTGAAATTACTCTATTTAAAGTGTGCAGTAACTGTTAAGGCTAGCTTATTAAAAGCCTTGTCACTATTAACCAGTCTTTACTTTGACTCCTGAACCCTTTAAGGTTCAACATCTGTGGTCTACTCCTTTACTCTGAATTCATTCCTTTTATTTCCTTCTTGTTTCATCTTCATTCTCACCCCCAGTTCAGAAAAAGTCTTTCTGATTGGTTTTAAAGATACTGGCAGAAGTTGACTATGAGAAGTATTTTGGGCAAAGGTTGGAGGGAGACCGAATGTTGGAAGAGTAAGATAAACTGATTTAGTAAAAAGATGTGGCTAGATCTCTTTGGTTAATTACAGAACACAAAGTAATAAAAACACAATGGGGTTAAAAACACATTGAAACAAATTAATACATCACCTCTAGGTGTACTTACCTGAAAGAAATCTGACCCATGAATGTATATATGCATGTGTTGTGTGTATGTAAGAGTATGAGGGTGGGAGAGAAATATAAAAATCCAAAAGAACAATTGAGAAAACTATTCTTTTGAGAAACTCTACAATTAGCCAAATTAGCACCAACATTGATTCTTAGAAGTGCTTTCTCCCGTTTAACTTACTCAGATCAATTCATTTGGCATCTGTCTTGAACTTGGTCTATCAATATAACTTTTCTTTAAATTGTCCTGACTTCCACTTAGGGGACTGGGGAAGAGGGAATGGTATGTGTGGCAGGGGTAGAAGGAGGACCATTTTACAGAAAAATAACTTGACTTCAGAAAAAAAAATCCAAACCTGAGGGAAACTGATTATTTCCAAAGAAAGTGGTGTATCTCTCCCTAGTGTCTAATACACCAGCAGTTAAACAATCAAGTTTATTTTTGGACCACAAAGTTAATTGCATTGAAAAGTCAACTGTAATGCCATTGATAAATACTATCCTTAATCCCTCAGAAATAACAAGGCAGTCACTCATTTGACATTTGCTTCTAGAGGAATTAGGATCTCCCTGCATAGTTTACCTGATCTTTTTCATCTTAATTGAAACTTATCATGGAAAGTTTGGAAGTTACCTGAAAATAAGATTGAGAACCCCACTATTTTCCTTGTTGGGACTAGTTAATAATCTTTGCCCAAATGACTGGGCTCCCTGATCACCTGTCAGGACATCTTTCTTTCCACTGCTGAAGAGCTTGATTTAAAAATTCTATTTAGAAACAAGGCTGGCCCAGAATGTCAGAGAAGACTATCAAAATTGCCTGTAGGTGAAAACGACACATTTGTGTTTATCAGACTTTAGTTCTCTATTAGAATTTAAGGAGGTTTGGGGGGTTTAGGAAGTAAAGTAAAAGATGGGAATTTCAGAGCTCCAGATTCTCCACTATTGCTTTACCTATTGCTTCTTCCTACCTTGTGACAAGTTCCCAAAACAGCTCTGTGATGTACTTTTCCCCAGTATGAGAAGTGGAATATTATCTATTCCCTTTGCCTCTACATGGGATGGGGGTGGGTGAAGCTAGGTGATGCAGGGGCTGTGGAGTCAAGAAGTCCTGAGTTCAGATCTGGCCTCAAACATACTAGTGGTGTGACCCTGGGCAAATCACTTCACCCTGTTTGCTAATTCTTTCTCCAGTTCATTTGACAGATGAGGAAACTGAGGCAAACAGGGTGAGCTAGAGAAAGGAAAGGCAAACCACTCCAGTATTTTTGCTGGGAAAATCCCAAATGAGTTCATGAAGAATCAGATACGACTGAAATGACTCAACAAAAAATTACTTCTAAACATTAATGGAAGTTTAGATAGGATAATGTGCATGAAAATTTTCATCTATGGAGAGGCAGTATGGTCTAGATCAGGCACTGTACTTGGAGTCAGGAGAGACTTGGGTTCATATCCTGGATCTATCATACTATTGGTATAACCCTCGACAAAGTACACTGATCTTTGGTTTTGAAGTATGTTGTAAAATAAAGTGTTGTGCGCAGTATGGAGTGCTATATCAGAGAGGCAACGTATTCCAGTGGATAGAAGATTGAACTTAGAATGAAGAAGACCAGTGTTCAGGCTACAAGTTGCATAACAATGGGCTATTTGCATTGGTAGCAAATGTTCCCCAACACTGATGAAATCACAGGCCCAGAACCATCCCTTGCTCCCACTCCCCCCTCAAAAGAGTGATATAAATGTGTTATCTTTGGGGGGGGGGAGGTGATATGCCTCGGTAGCATGACTTGTTTGCAGACTGATTGAGGTGGGGTGGGTTATATTAGGTAGGAAATTCCTATTTATTAGTGTTAGTCTAAAATCTGATACTTAAAAGAATATCCATTCATATAAGATAAATGTATAGTGAAATTCACAAAAAGCTATAGAATTTGAGAGTTGGAAGGGACCTCAGCACAGAGGTCATAAAACCCAAACTCCATAATGCATTCTATTCACCATAAGGATCCTATATTCTCTGCTATTGCCTGCAAGAAAGACATGAGTCTGAAAATCCCTCCTTGCAAAAATGCCTGCTTCAGAATTTTCTCTGTTTGACCCACACACATTTTTCTACCAGACAACGCACATTTGGAGTGTGTTGTTCTTGATGTTAAACTCAATATATCCAACACTGAATTTAATTTCCCTCCTTGAACTAGCCCTTTCTTCCAGACTAGACCAGGAGGTAAGAAAACATGAGTTCAAATCTGACCTCACTTAGAGGCTTTGTTATCTTGAGCAAGTGAGTTACTTTTTGTCTGACTCAGTTTCCTCAACCATAGAAATGGGGATAAAAACAGCATTTCCCTTCCACTCCCAATCTCAGTCTAGTGTGAGAATAAAATGAAAAAATATTTGTAAAGAACTTTGCAAAATATAAACCACTATACAAATGCTCTAATGTTTTTGCTATACTCTCCTTCTTATTCATCCTCACAAGCAGAGTCTTCCCTAGCTCTTCCTTCATCAATCCCCATAGCTAATCAGTTGTCGTCTTCCTGTTCTATCTTCACTGTATTTCTCCTCTTCACACTTACTACTAACACACTAGTTCGCCATCTTATCTCGTCTTGCTGGACTGTTGCAATATCCTTCCTTCGAATTCTTTGCCAACCTGGGATCTCTTTCTTTTCCAATCTATCCTTCACGTTGCTTCTCAAATAATCTTCCTAATGCACATCCGCCCTCTGCTTCAAAACTTTCAGTAGCTATAAGGTATTACTATTCACTTGGTAGTTTGTAATTTAACAATCTGACTCCAGTCTCATCCCCAGCTTCCAATTTGCACACTGTATGTTCGAGTAAATATATTAGATATCACTATGAATATAGTATAATATAAATATATAATGTAGATATCAATATCATTAGATATTATCCAAATTAGAGTAGTAGCTACAGCGCAGACTTGTCTTGGCCTCTTATGCCTCTTCGAATTCACAGAGACTGTTCTTTATGCTTAAAATCAATGAAATAATAAAATAGTACTTATGTCAAACACGGATCAGGGACACAAAAACAAAACCCAGGCAGTTTCTGCCCTGGAAGGTGCTTACAATCTACTACAGAGAGATAACACATATAGGGGAATTGGTAACTTAGAAAATTAAAAGGATAGTGTGGTTGTGTATGGTTTGCCCTTCGTTCTTGAATAGAACCGTGACATCAGGAAGATGAGGACACACCTTACAATTGACTTAGATTTGAGTGAGGGAGGGCTGTGCAGACTCACCTGCCTCACTTTCTCCTCTAGAGCCATTTGGGTCCGGTGGCAAGATACAGGTCAGGAGGACTGGAGATGGCCCAGGATGCAGTGGGAGACCTTGACCTTTTTAAGCTAAGGTCTTTCCAAGTTCTTGCTTTGAATGAGGCAACACCCATTCAGCGAATAAGCCTGTTTAAGAAGTAAGTTGGGCAACAGAGTAGTAGCTTAAGATACTCTTTCCAGGAACAATGAAAGAGTTGATTGTGATTCTAGAACTGGAAGAGGGAATTGGATGAGAAAGAGAAGAAATATTTGTGCAACAGCATGTTGACTGGTGAGATGTATGTGTGTGTGGGGGCGGGAGTGGGGGGATGACGTGGGAGGGGGCAGGGTAAAGTGAAGAATGAATAGAACCTATGCCTTAGAAGTAATAGTTAACCACCACTGAAGACACTGGGCCCCAGGACAGCAGTCCATGACTGAAAAGATTAAGTATCCATGAGTGTGAGTGTTCCTCCTTCATTGCTGAAGAAGACCATGTCATCAGAGAAATAATGACATATACTTGACTTTGTTTGAGTGAAGGAGAGCTGTGCAGGTCACCAGCCTCACTTCTCCTCCAGAGCCATCTGGATCCAGGGACCAGTTACTCATCAGGATGACTGGAGATGACCCAGAATGGGGCAATTGGGGTTAAGTGACTTGCCCAAGGTCACAGTGCCAGGTATCTGAGGTGAGATTTGAACTCAGGTCCTCCTGACTCCTGCACTGGTGCTCTATCCACTGTACCACCTAGCTGCCCCAAGTATCCATGAGTAGGGAAAGAAGAATACATGCTTTTCATTTCTCTTTCAAGTCTAACACAGGTAAGACCTATTTCATGAATCCCTTCCTGATCCGACTCCCTTCAAAAGAAGAGAGTTCCCTGAAATTATTTGTAACTTATTTTATTTGGATTTTCCATCCCCCCCCCACGATTCAATTGTTGAATTGTGAGTTCTTGGGGGAGTGGAGAGGTGGAATGTGTAATGTTTTCCATCTTTGCATCTCTAGTGCCAGTGAAAGTGGCTTAATGATTGTTGAGGTTGGATTGTTGGACTTTAAAGAGTTAGGAATGTGCTCTAAATCAAGGATTCTTAAGATGGCTTCACATATCCCCCAAAAGGCAACAAATAGGTTTCATGGGAGTTGTGAATTTAGAAGGGAAAACTACATCTATATCTATCTATTATAAAAAAGTTATTTTCCTTTGTAATATTTTGTGTTTTGTTTTATATATTTACAAGTATCATCCTGAGAAAGAGTTCATAGGCTTCAAAGAGCAAAGATGTCTATACCACACACAAAGAAGCTGAAAAAGCCCGACCTGCTCTAAGCATCCCTTCATTCATTGTCTCATTTTGTGTCTGCCATTTTTGAATTTATATAAATGTTTTTTCTCATTCTATAGTAGTACTCCTATGAAACTAGGCATTGCACATAAGGTGGTGACCTGCATTGGGAAAGGGAATTTTCTCACCTGGGAGTTCATTGTGGTCGTGGCTACTATAATAACATCTAAATTTTACCAGGGATAGGGATAGAGACTAGAGCTGTGAATTACCTAGAAGAGAAACTCTATTAATAAAGTTCAATCACCTCGTCAGCATGTTATGAGCTCAGAGAATTATCTAAAGCATCCAGATGTTAAGTACACAGGACCAGGATCTCACAGTCATCATGTATCAGAGA
This sequence comes from Potorous gilbertii, assembly GCA_028658325.1. Classification (NCBI taxonomy): domain Eukaryota; kingdom Metazoa; phylum Chordata; class Mammalia; order Diprotodontia; family Potoroidae; genus Potorous; species Potorous gilbertii. The sequence goes on along the minus strand of CM053772.1, from coordinate 207,843,707 downwards.
CAGAACTTGAACCCAGGTCTTTTTTGCTTTGAGGTTACCTTTCTGTCTACTATTCCATACTTCTTCTCTCAAAGGAAAAAGAGAAAGGTAATTGGGAGTTAAATTAATATCTGGTACCTGAAGTTTGCCACAATTAAGTGATAAAAGTTTCTTTGTTTAAAATTATCTTGCAAGAAAAATTTGTTACAATATATTATATCATACTCATTTCCCATTTTTTCTCAAATAGAAGATAGAGAACATGCTTATGCACTTTCTTGAGGACTCCTGCTGAATTGTAATACAATTTTATTTATAAAGTTGACATATGAAGGAGGATTCCATCCACATTCAGAGAAAAAACTGGAAAATAGAAGTATATACAAAATGATTTTTACATATATGTATGCATACACACACATACACATGTACCTGCATATTCATATCTAATGGCAGTCATTCCTAGGGAGAGGGGAAGGAAAAAAAGAAATTTATCTGCTAATTATATATTTAAAAAATAGCAAGCTGTACATAACAGATTTTCAGTTTCTTGTACAATCATCTTTTTATTATACTATGTTATGGAAATGCTTATTTTATTCTATAAATTAAAAATTAAAAAAAAGAATTGTAATACAGTGTTGGCTCAAGGTTAATGGAGGCATGCAGAACTGTTTTGCCAACATTCATTAGCTTCGCCTGCTTGGCTTTTCTTTTTCTTTTTAACTTCTTAAGTCTTCTTTTATAGTTTTTTTCTGTCTTCTTCCTCAATGCCTAGAGTGCAGAAGGCATATCTGTTTAGTTCAGTTTATAGGATGCCTCAGGAACCCTGCAATGTACTAATAGATGCCTAATAAATGGGTTTGGAAGATAATGATGATGTTAGTGCTTTCTATCTGATCACTTATGAGTAGATTTATTTAGAAAATATATTTGGTTCTCCTAAGAGTAAATGAACTCAAAATGGGAAAGATTAAATTTCTCCTGTTTGAAAAAGGATCAGTGGGACTTGTAACCAGCCTCAGAGGTTAAAGTGATGTCAATGTGTATATGGGTTGCCACAATTTAAAATTATTCCATCAGTTTTATTATGGTCCAGTCAAGCTTAATAAATTTGTAGTTTCCTTCTCATTGGCATTCGGGAAACATAAGGTAGAGAGCTGTAATTTCTACTCCCTATTCTGTAGATATGATAAAGATAATTGATTTTGGAATGAGACAAGTAATAGAGGCACATTTTTGGGGGGGCATGAAGTTTAATGTGAAGTGAGCTGGCTGCCACAAAAGTGTATCATAAATATTCTCTTGAAGAGAATATCTATAATTTATGGCAAAAAGCACTTATGAAATCTTTTAGAAAAGCATAACAGTTGTGCCTAGGAGTAAACAATGATTTTGGGACATATAGGTAACTTAATAAAGCAGTAAGACTCCTAAGAAAATTTGCATTTTATTGATTTAGAAAAAATGGTTTATTATATGTAAGCATCCTGAGGGAGAGACAAGAGGTGACAGGTGCCAGGTGAGTTAGACCACTGCCAACATCCCAACTACTACTTCCCCTCTGGCCCTTAAGGGAACAGTCTAGGAGTTAGTTTACAGGTGCCAGTAACTAACCAAAATAATCAGGAATCTATTTTGCAGCCCCAATCATGGTGATACCAAGAAAAGCCATAACTAAGACAGTATTATGTATCCAAAGTTGGAGTTGACTCCAAGGCCTCTTTCAATTCTGAATTATGTTGGTTATAGGAGTTGAGACGGCAGCAATATTGGTGGTGTGCTTTTCTTGGGGTTTTTGAGATAGCCTGTCTAAGATCAGTTAGTTGGTAATTGGTGTTGATGGTAGCCAGGATGGTAGAAACTTTTCTGTAATATTTGTTTCCCTTGTTAATAGCTATGGGGTCCTGGCCAGAAGCAGGTCTGATTGGGTTGCAAGTCATGTCATCATTTCTCTGCTGTCATAGTCCTCTTCAAAAATGAAGGATAAACACAAGCCAGCATCCATTCAGGAGAGTAACCCATTTGGAGAAGTGTCCTGTAAACTGTTTCTGTAGGTTCTGTTGCCCCAACTTTTCAATGGCCATAGATGCTCCAGAGAACAAAATTCTTGCCACAAAATCTTTAGCATTGTCAAGTGGTTCAGCATCAGAAATGGATATGGTTTTCATTTATGCAACATAACTAATGTGAAAATGTGTTTTATAAAAATGTATGTAGAGCTCATAAAAGACTGCATGCCATCTTGGGGATGGAGGTGGAGAAAGTGATGGAAGTGATTGCTGAAAATTGAAAACAAACAAATTAATAAACAAACAAAAAATGGTTTCATCAATAGGAATGATATTAAAAGAAGCTATTACTATACTTTTTGTCACTAATCCTTTGGGACCACCCCTTTTTATTTTGTCTCTCTCTCATTAGAATATAAGCTCCTTGAGAGCAGGAATGGTCTTGCACTTAAAAATTAGGTCTTTAATATACTTTTTGTTTATCTATTAGTGGTAGAAGTGAAGGGCTAAAAAGAATTTCATTTGATTGCTCAATTTTTCACAGAGATGTTTCTACACTGGTACAGATCGTATGCCATAATTTTTTGTTGGAATGGAAGAGTACTCAATTCAGTGGGGCTGGAGATGAAACAGACAACAACACAAAGTGGACTGATCCTGACTTAACTGAGCTTAAAATCTGACACAGGCCTTGCCATTAAGGCATTTGCAATCCAGCCCTGTCCCATCAATCAATTTTTTGGCTTCTTATCTTTGGTAGCCATCTACTGGCTAGCCCTACCCCCAACCCCCATTACATACAAACAGGCCAAGTTCTTCCCTTAAAACACCTTCAAATGAATTTACCTTCTCTCAAGCTATTGTGCTATATATCTCTTCTTCTCTCACTGTCAAATTGACAGAAAACAGCATTTATATTTCCTGCTGCTACTTTTCTGACCATCCACTCACTCTGCCCAGTATCCACAGTGGACTTCTACCTTGTTTATTTTTTTTCTTTTTTTTATTTATTTAACTTTTTACATTCATTTTCACAAAATTTTGGGTTCCAAAATTTTCTCCCCATTTGTACCCTCCCCCCTCCCCAATACACTGAACATTCTAATTACCCATATCACCAATCTGCCC
>CM053772.1:207806648-207840088 GCA_028658325.1 Potorous gilbertii | reverse complement strand
GGGTCTGAGATTCAAATGCTGCTCCCCAGCCTCAGGGCTTTTGGCGTCAGGCCTGACTGCTCTTCAGTGGGGGCTTATCTGCTGGTTCTCAGGTGGGGGCAGGGCCGCCTCTCAGGCTCAGTTCCCTCAGGGTGTTTATACAGAGATCCTTTGTAGTGGAGCTGGGGTGGAGCTCCAGCCTGCTTGGGGAGCCTCTGGCTCAGCTGCCTCAGCCTCTGCCGCAGCGGCTGCTTCCCAGGGGGTCCGAGTCCTGGAGATCCCCCGCTCCCCTCTCAGCCCGTCTCTCTCACTGACCTGTGCGTCTGTGGGTGGAGGGACCTTCGCAGCTGCCGGTCTGCTGGCTCCTCTCAGTGCCGAGTGGCTGGGGCAGGGGAGGGGAGCGCTCGGCCGGGCAGGGCTCTGCTCCCGTCCGGGGTACCTTTACGGTACCTTTCCAGGGCTCTCTGCAACGGAAATCTCCTTCACTGTGTTGCTGCGCGGCTTCCACTGTTCCAGAATTTGTCAGGAGTTCTTTTAACAGGAAATCTATGGGCTGTGGGTTCGGACCTAGCATAGGTGAGTCTTTCTACTCCGCCATCTTGGCTCCGCCCCCCCTTTATAATTTCTTGAAATATGATGTGTGGGCTTCTTTTTTTTAAAATCAATATTTTCAAATAGTCCAATAATTTTGAAATTATCTTTCCTTGATCTACTTTCCAGGCTAGTTATTTTTCCCATGAGATATTTTACATTTTCTTCCATTTTTTTTTCAGTTTTTGACTTAGTTTTCTTGTTTCCTTATGAATTATAGGGTCATTAGCATCCAGTTGACCAATTCTATTTTTTAAGGAGTTATTTTCTTGCCTGAGGTTTTTGTACCTATTTTTTTAAATCAGTTCGTCAATTCTAATTTTTAAGAAGTTATTTTAAGAAGATATTTATTTTTGTACCTCTTTTACCATTTGGTCACTTTTGATTTTTAAGGTGGTAGTCTTCAATATTTTTTGCGCTTCTTTTTACCAAAATGTTAATTCTATTTGCATAATTTATTGCATTTCTTTTCCAAGTATTTTCTACTAATCATTTGATTTTTAAAATATTGTTTTTGCTTTTTTATCTCTTTGTTTTTTTCTAGGAATTCTCAATGGCCTTGTGTCCAATTTGTATTGTTTTGAGGACTTGCTTGTAGATTTTTTTAAAAAAGTCAGTGTCTTATTCTGAATTAGTGTTGAGCTGCCCAGTCACCTTAGTGAGCTTTTTTGAACAGATACCTTTTTCTGTTGTTGTTTACCCATTTTTTCCAGTCAATTTCTTGACTCTGGATTTTATGTTAGAGTTGGACTCTGCTCATCTCTTGGGAGGGAGTGAGATGTCTTGACTGAGTTTCTGTTTTTAAGTTATTTTAAAGTCCTCCTGTTGTGTTTCTAGCTCATTGGAGTTCTGAAATTCCTGGTGCTTTCAAGGTGATGTGATCTCGGGAGAGATATGGTCACTGCCTTGGGGAGAGAGATAGTCTGTATTCTAGTCCTGACTCAGGTGGGGCTTCTGCTTCATTAGAGCCATGATTACTCATCTTCACTCTGGAATTGTGACCCACAACTGGTAATGGGTGACAAGAACTGCCAAATGGCACCTAATCTTTCTCCCAGTGCTAGTACAGGGATTCCCTGCCATCTCTTTCTGATCAAATGTTCAGTCTTTTTAGCATCCCTGAATGATGGGCTACTCCTCAGTATTGCTGCCCCACCATAGCCCACAACCAGTGCTAGGTTCATTGCACTGCTGTCCCAACCAGCCTCCAACCCAGTGATTGTAGATTTCACTTTCTGTCTTCCAAAACTATACTGGGCTGGAAAAATGACTCACTGTGATCTTTTTCTTGGTTTTGCCACCCAGAATTCAGTTAGGCATATTTCAAAAGTTGGTGTAGAAGGAGTATGTTGGGAGAGATGAGCAAATACACTGACTTTACTCCACTGTCTTGGCTCTGCTCCTCTTGCCTGGACTAACCAGACCGGAAGGGCCTCTGTTCAAGTTTAGATATATTCTCCACTTACCCAGAGTAGACTCTGCATTTCTGGCACCCATGGAAAGCTTTAAAAAATAAGCTTTAGAAAAGCTGAAGACAGTAGAAAAAAAATCCCCATATCACAATTTTAAGTTCAGTTAAGAGTGAGAGAGAGGGAGGGAGGAGAAGAGTGCATAAAATATTTCTGTGTGATGGGGAGATAAGGACCACAGAACCCTGTGGGGCTCTATCCTCTAAATTTTGGTTTCTTTAGGCAAAATTCCAGTTGCCCCATTTTAATTACAGCTGTGGATGCTTTCTCTACCAGAACAATATTGGGCTTATATTGGACTCAAGATGTATCTCTTATTCCTTCCTGGACTGTGTTTTCTGTCCCCCACAGAGCTTGCTCCTAAATGGAATGTAAGACATATATGGCCAAGAATCAACAAATATTAGATTGGATGATGGTTCAAAGAAAAGCTTAAAATATTACTCCTGAAACACTTCAGTGTTCCTGTCTGTTCTCAACGCCCTTGGTGTGGACTTTGTCATGTTAAAGGGGAGGCAATAAGATTCAGTCCTCAGGGTCTGTCTGAACCCACATCTGCATCCTCTTCCAGTTGTTCTTCTTTGATTGAAAATCATATCCTCCACATCTGGTCAGACAGTGATGGAAAGGTATGGCACTATCTTCATGGTAAATGGCATTAATTATTCAAGCTCCTTCAGTTTTATAGTTTATTTTAAAAGATATCATTTTATGATTTCTATCACTACAATTATGTTTCTAATGGGATTTTAATTGATTTTAAATCCAATTAAAGAAACCCTATTTTTAAAACACACCTCAGCTGCTGCCACCCTGAAGCTGTGCCAACCTGGCACAGTGTGTGAGTCATCTCATCATCATTTAAATGCTTTTCTTTGGGGCCAGCTTTGGGGATTTGTGAGTGACCTGTATTCATTTCATTGTATTAAAATTGTACCAGTGGTTTCCAAACTTACCAAGACTAAGGACTGACTGCAGTTTTTGAGAGAATTGCTGTATTCCTTTTCTCTTTTGGGCAAACGTTGAGTGACTCTCAGTTTGGAAATGTTGCATTACTTCAGGACTCTGATTAACCATTTGAAGTCATCTACCTATTTTTGTTCCTCTTTTCACATTTATCTTAAGCTACTATGAATGAATGAATGAGCAAAAGAGCATTAATTATGCTCTTAGTATATGCAAAGCACTGTGATGAGCACTGATGATATAAAAATAACAGTTAGTCCATCCCTGCTCTAAAGGAGAACACATTCTACTAATGGGAGACAACACATTGGAATCCTGACCCTGTTCCTTCCACTTGTAACTGTTTTCTTCCTTCTTTAATTATCTTGAATTTATTGCTATACATGGTGGACCCTGTCACTTCCTAGAGTCTCTTCTCGTAATAAAGTATAAAACATGTTGAAGGCAGGATTACATTATTGATGTTGCTTTTTCTTTGAATTGTGAACACCTTCCCTCACAATGCCTTACAGCTTTTGAATATGAATGCCTCCACCTGTCTTCTTGCCTCAGTTGGTTGTAGATTTCCTGTCACTGGAAATCTTTCAATTGCAGAGGGGACATTTCTACTGAACTATGAGTTGGACTGGATGATCTCTGATGTTGCTTCTAACTCTAAGATTTTTTGATCTGCCCTAATAGAGACCAGCTGGTGTCTCTTAAGGAAATGCAAAGCAATTTGAATATTAGCCTTAATCAGGCTTAATTAACAAGATAACTGTCTTGGAAGGAAATCATACCATACATTCTGAAACCATGCATAAATGAATTTTATATTGTCTAACACATGAGATTAGTGGATTCTAACATCCAATCTTCATTAGCACAGGTATATGAGAACTGTGTTTTTAGAATGATGCTATACAGTTTCCAAGAGTTAAGAAGGTCCTGAAAGTGCTCTTCATTTAACTCATATTCCAAAGGAAGTATTCTGGGTAATTAGATAATGGACTACAATATGATTATTGATTGTTGCTGGAGCCAAAGAAATTCATCACCTGATAGTTAACCTTCTGGTGATTTTCTCCACACTTGGCTTGGCTGGTAACTTTCACAGAAACATCCCTGAATGGCAGTTGAATGCAGAGAAATTTCAGGGATGATTCTTGGTCCTAAAAAACGCATGATGAAACATACTTTGCTCTCCCTGTTTGAGAGGAAAGGGCTCATGAGAGTGGAATGTTGCATATGATGGTAGAAGAAGTTGCTTTGTTGTGTTTTAACTGCTTTTCTTACAAGAGAAAATTCATTGGGGAAGGACTGGCATATTGGGAAGTGACTTTTATGAAAAAAGAAATAAAAACCCCAAAGGGCATTGAAAATTTTTTTGAAAGAAATCAACAATGGAAACCCCAAACTTTGGGTAGCTCAAGCCTTTAGACACTTGATGGCAACCTTTCATTAAACCTGACGTAATATGTCATTCTGCCAGGTGTGATAGAAAACAAGTTTGTTTTTTTTTCTACAGCAATTTTTCTACAAAATTCCAGAAAATATGTATAGTGAAAGATGGACTAAAAAGAGAAAGTCTTTTGAAATGTTGAGTGGGGAAAACAATGGGGGAAGATAAGTGTAATAAAAAAAGAAAACTGGCATATGAAGGAAAATGAAGTTTATGCATCAAGATCCTTTTTGGCATTGTAGTGGACAACTTAGATTCTGTGCGGGATGTGATATGACAGGCAGGAAACAGGTTCAGTGAAATGTATATTGTATTAAATGACACAACATAATTTACCTAGTTTTTCTTCCCAACCTCCTTACCTCTCCTCTTCCCATCACCAGCATCCTCCATAGAAGAAAAAATTGTTTGGACAGATGAGGAAATGTTTCCAGCTTGCTCATTCCCATCAAGGGAAAATCTGACCAAACACCTTATAATATCGGGCAAGGATAGTAGACAAAGTTAATGGGTGCATTCAGTTCTTAAGACCTTGTTAATTCCTCGCCACTAAGACCAAATCTACCCACTTTTCAGAGATCAAGTAATGTCCTGTGGACCATATGCAAACTTTTCTGAGCATTCACGCTGATAGGACTTCTCCATAAAGTGCAACGTTTTAATACTTTATTGTATGGCTCCTTGGCCTATCAAAAATGTTTTATTGATACATTTTATTACTGTCACTTTAAATATTTCTCATTAAACCATTTCTTTAGCAACGAAACAAGGAAGCAAGATTGGCCTCTAAAGTCAACAAATTTGACTTCATTTGTAAGGCTCATTTTCCACTCCATTTCTCTGTCAAGAGCAGGGAAGTAGGTTTTATCAAAGGTCAAAAGTCTTCTGGAACCAAGATCCGTTATTGCATTAAACCTGAATTTTTATCTTTTTAGTATTGTTTTTATTTAAACTATTACAGTCATGGTTCTGCATTCAAGTTGCCCCTTGAGTCCCTGAATTTCTCATATTTGTCATTTTTTATGGTGTGCTATTATTCCATGACATTCTGATTCTGTAATGTTTCAACTGTATAGTACCAAAATGTTTGGACCAAGTCATAACTCCAGAAACCCTGTATTGCTGTATGTCTTCCCACAACCCTTCCAAAATTTATCATTTCCACCTTTTGTCATCTTTGCTATTCTGATGGTATGAGGGAAAATTTTAAGGAGGTGGTAATTCCATTTCTCTTATTGTTAGTGGTTTGGGGGGCTTTATTTTACAATTGTTGATAAAACATATACACACTGAAAACTATTCATATCCTTTGATGACTTTTGTAAGGGAGGAGGAATTTTAGTGATATTTTTGCATCAGTTCATATCCTTCAATCACTATTTTTTTTACATTTTTTGGAATATATACATACCCTTAAAAATATGATCTCTTCCCCTTTCTCAATTAGTCTCCATTCTCATATATCTACCAATTTATTTCCCTTTTATTTTGAATATCTTTTGGGATAAATGAAATTTGGACTCCTGAATGACTCTTTCCCTCCTTGGACTAGTGAAAAGGATCCCAAATCTAGTACTTTTACATATATAGTAATTGACCCCATAGTGTTCCACCTTGATTCTCATCTTTCTTCAGAGCTCTCTAGTCATTGCATCTTTAGCCTCCTTTACTCTCAGGCTATTGGTGTCATATTTTCCTACTTAGGTTGTATTCTCCTTTAATCTTCCAGGACTTCTTTTGAAAATGATTAGTCTCACTCCCATTAAGGTCTGTATTTTACATTCATCTTCTTATCTTCGATTATATTGGTTTTTCCTCTCTGGTATTCTTCATTCTCTTGGGAACTGGTTCTGTTGACTGTGAACCTATTATTTTCTCTAGTATTTGCCTCAATTATTGTATCTGAAAACCATCCACCCCTTCCAGTCTCCGTGAGCTACAGTGAGTGCTGTTTGCTAAATATTCTGTCTTATTTCCCCTGCAAGACCCATCTTTCCCCTGCTGTTTTCATAGCGCACTTCTTGTTCATCCTCAGCTGCTTTATATGTAGTCTTCATTCTTTCTTTTATCTTCACCACAACCTGAAATCCATCTTCTTTATTATCCCCGATCTCCCTGGATATTCCTCTTCCTGCCTCCTTCTCTTATAGCCCCAGGAGATTTCCTTTCATTCATTTGGGCAGATGTTACCAACTTTGTTACTCCTCTTCTCCTCGAATTCTGAGCCCTCGAAGCTGACCCAGCTGTGCCTGTCTTCATTTTATTATGTCATGTACTTTCACAGTTGGCATAGACAGAGCCTTTGTCTCCATAAAGGTTGGACAAGGTTGTTTTTCTCCCCAAATGGGGTGCAGTTATATCCTTATTTTCATCCCCTAAAAGACTTCTTGACTTTACATAACACTCTGATGACTTCTTGAGCAACATCTGTACCAAATCTTCAGCTCTTCCTCTACCATCTATTGCATTTTCTATCCCTAAATAAAAAAAAAAATCATTTGGCAGTTCTTTAACTCTATCCTTATTTTGCAAGGTTCTAGTTCACATTTACATTTCCCAATCACAGCCCATTCATTACTTTAAAAAAAATCAAATGGCAACATTTTCCTCACAGTGTTCAAGGCTCCTAACCTTGTTTGTTTTTCTTCCTGTCATCCCAGAAGATGAGAACTTGGTTATTAATTATAAGGTACGGCAAGGGCTTGCAAGGTCTTTGACTAGTAACACATTTTTTTCCTGAGCCTCTTTCTATCTTAGGGAGGTACTCCAATATAATGGCAAGAGCCCTGGAATGGGGAATCTGGAGAGATGCGGACTTAATCCCACATGAATAGTTGTGTGACTATGGGATCTCTCTGACCCTCAAAGTCTTAATCTGTAAAATGGAGTGAATAATAACTATAGTACTTAGCTTAGAGGACCAACTGAGATAATGTATATAAAGTGACTTGCAAACCTTGAAGTACTGTATAAAAGTCATTTGTGTTGTTGCTATGGTTTGGGAGCGCCTTGAGACATAGTGAAACTGTTGGTTCCTTCCTTGTCCAGTCACCCATGGGTAAAGTGTCCCTTAACCTCATTTCCTCATCTTCCAAGAGGCTTATTGTGAGAATCCGATGACATGCATGACTCTATATTAATATCAGCTATATATTGCTCTTGCTATATGTTTCTCACTACTCCTTCCCCTCCAGCTATTCCAATCCTATCCATAGACGGCTGGGTCTGGTGTCAGGAAGAACTAAATTCAAATTTATAATCAGACACTTACTACCCGTGTGATCCTGGGCAAGTCACTTAACCTCTGTCTGCCTCTGTTTCCTCACATGTAAAATGGAATAGTAACACCAACCTCACAGGGCTGTTGTAAGCATTGAATGAAATAATATCTGTAAAGCACTTAGAGACTGATATATAGCAGTTTCTTAATAAATACTTTTTTTCAGGGCCAAATTTCAGTTCTATATCCACAATAAAATCTTTCCTTACTACCCATTGGGAGTAGTCATCTTTTCCTCTTCCAAAAGTCTATAACAATGATTTTCTATCCTATTCAATTGATATTTACTTAAAGCTGAATATCACTAGCTACTTTTCATGGTTCCTGGGAATATAGATTAATATTTTGAAAAGACCTCAAAAATGATCTACTCCAACTAGAATTGGAGTTATTTTACACATGATAAAACTGAGACCTAGTAAAGTTGTAACTTGTTCAAGGTCTCCAGAATCTCCATCCAGGGCTCTTGTCATTCTATTGGGGCATCTCCTCAAAATAGTAAGAGGCTCAGGGAAAATTATACTAATTCCTAGAGCAGTTAAACCCAAACTGCTACTGACTCAGAATAACTTGAATTCACCTAAAACAGGACAGTGTCTGGATAGAATAACTGCCATTGTTCTGAAACGATACCCTAACAACTCACAAACCATAAACATACTGCAAGAGAGGATGCTTCTCAGCTGAAATGCCCATCTTGTATTTCTAGGTTTGGTCCAACCCAGTTGATCATATTGGATATAAAGATGCTTAATTGATGCCACAAAAACAAGAAACAAAGAGCAACAAAGCTATGTCTCACTTAAGAAGAGTGAGATAGGTCAATTCCAAGAGTAATGTCATCTTTAGGACCCATTAGTGCTTCTGCAATGTGGTCATGGATAGGGTATGTTACCAACAAAAAATTATTCCAAAGAAGCTAAATATAAAATTTCATCAGAGTACTGTGTGATTTGGAAAACAATAGGGTCGTCACATACCAGGCATGAGGCATAAATGGAGTCTGTGCTCCATTGCTATCAAATTCAGAAGAATAAAAGAAAGCTGCTATCATATTTGGTGGATCCCCTGAGATGGCCTCATGGGAAGATATACAAAGGTTATGTATGCATGGAGGCATCATATTCAATCATGTCATTTGGAATGACTTACATTAATGTAAGTCATTAATTATGACTTTTGGAGTTTGTAGTACTGGAATAATAATATTCCAGGGAAGAATCAATCCTCTAGTTGATAGTAGATCTAGAAGGATCCCTATGGTTCAATCTTCCCCACTTTCTCTCTAGGAAAAATCATAATCCCTTTCGTCCTTTAGCTCCTCTAAGTCCTAGAAATAATCAATCCAGGAGATACCACATATCATAAAATGCAATGCATTTGATAGAGCTATCAGTGAACTACTAAAATTTTTAATATAATTTCCTTAGAGAAAAATAAAAGACACCCTTCTCCCCCAGCAGTTAAGAGCCAAAGGGATGACCTTTTTCTTAAATAGAATGGTTTTAAACTTAAGCACATTTTGAGTTTAAAATAATTGTCAGTTTCATAAGAAGGAAATGTCCATCTAGTTAGATGAAATCAACTCTACATGGGAGCACTTGGTTATTTTCTACCTGCAAGTTGTCTTGTGTGCCATCCATCCAGAAGATCTCTTACAGTAACAACTCCATCATCAAAGGGTTCGTTGAAGAATGGATTTTGTCACGTTGTACTTACAGCTCATCAACACAACCTTGTAATGGAGAAACTGTACTGGATGACTTCCTTTTTTGTTCCTGTCATTCAATCTAATGAGGCACTCAAGCTGAGATGAATTTAGGATGGTAGCTATGTAGAGAATGAAAGCAACAGCTAAAAAGTGACATGTTTTACCCAGCAACCTTAGTGACTATCTAGACCAGTGCAGACAAACTCGGAATCACAGAGGGATGATTGACCACAACTCCAAGAGTTAGTTGTTTCTAAGTTGCCTTATTTTTGTTCCACATTCCTTAAATGCTCAGGAATCAGACCAAAGTTGTTGTTCAGTCTTTTTCAATCATTCCTGACCATTTGTGACCTCATTTTGGGTTTTCTTGGGAAAGATACTAGAGTTATTTGCTATTTCCTTCTCTAGTTCATTTTACTAATGGCAAAACTGGGGTCAAAAAGTATACATAGCTAATAAGTGTCTGAGGCTGGACTTGAACTCAGCAAGATGAGTCTTCCTGACTTTGGCCTGGTACTCTATGTACTAGTTGCCCCAGCAGATGTATTTTTTCACCAACTCATATATATATATCCAAATATTTCCATGAGATACCACTACTGGATTGGATGAATATTTTCATTCTAGTCAGGAAGTTATGTGGTTAGGCAGTCCAGATTTCCATCCTTTTGAACTACTCAGTCTTCAAGAAAGGGGATGAGAAACAGGGATACTCTAAGGCTAATTAGCTTTCTCTTCATCATAAGAGAAGGGTTTTTCCATTTATAGCATCATTTGAATGGCCTCTAAGAACCATTCTATCCTTTAAGAAATGTTTATTGAATACTTACTATGTGAGATACTGAAGAACACAAAGAATCATAAAGCATGGTATTTGCTCATGTGGAGCTTATACTTTAGTAGGGAAGAAAGTGCAAATTATTACATGCTATGAAATACTTCTGGTCTTTTCTTGGTTACTTATGGCTGGTGGATAAACAAAAAGGTCACAGAAGAGCTAGGGTTTTGTATGCCCTTGGAAGAATGGGTAGCTTTTCAATAGAGAGAACATACTTAAATTGGGGGAGAATAGGGACAGTGTTAGTAAATGTTTAACAACTGGTTCTTCCCCCCAAACAAATACTCATGATATACTTTTAAGTTTAATCTGTACTATTAATGTTTTCTCCATAATCCTCTAGATAATAAGTAAACAATTGATCAAACCCTGATTTGTAATATGTGCTGATTTCTGATTGTATATATGTTCACCCTGAAATTTTAACAATTCATTGTCGTGAACCATTTTGTACTGGTTCCAGCATAGCCCTGTCAAGAGAATGGTCCAAACAAAGGCCAGATGCTGGGAAATCAAAAATTGTGTCTAGATCAAATAGTTGGATTCTCAAATGTCATTTTTGGAATTAAAAAAATGGTAAAGAAAGTACAAGTATTGAAGTCTTGAAAAGCAGTATATATATATGTATATATATATATATATATATATATGTAAATGAATGAATGAAAGCTGATATTCCAAACCCTTGAAAATAACTTCTTCCCCCACAGAACTTGGGTCCCAGCCTTTTCCAAATGACTAGACCCCTCTTCCTAAATGAGACTGATCAACTCTTATAATACATTTTGCATTCTGCAGGTGTAGTCACCTGGTTCAGCACAAGCTGTTAGGAAGTGTGGAATATAAAACTCATCAAACTTCCAATTAAACAGTCCTAAAACTTGATGTATTTCTTGTGAGCTGTTCCAAGTTTAGATCTGACTCCCTTCTAGAAGTTCAGTTTAAAAGGGGCCAAACTTCCAAAATTAGAATCATAATTAAAATTTGACTTTGATCAGCAGCTGCTGAGAGGGTCATTAAGAGCCAGGAATATGCTGACATGGGACTTGCCAGGTATAAGGGGGGAAAGAGAAAAACTGGGAGATTGGAAACAAATAAAAAATTGTTAAGAAGCATTATCGAATTGCAAATATCAATTATTATGGGTCTATGGATGAGTGATTATTATATTAAAAATACTCTTGGCAGGCAGCCCAAATGGACTCATGGAGCTGCAACTCCATCAGCTCTGTACTTTAATTTGATTTTTATAAATATTTCTTTGGTTTTCCTTTCTTTATAATTGGTTTGGAAAAGATCAGGGAGCAGCTGTGAAGGTACTGAATCCAAGCCCCTCATCTAAAGAGGATTTTTACCCAGCTGAAAGCCTTGGTGAATCAACATGGTGGGGGATACCTTTTGAATATACAGTACTTGGGAAAGAGAGAAGATAAGATTAGAAACTGTACAAGAAGGGAGTGTAGCCTTGAATGAACAATGTGCCTAAAGGTATAGACAAGTTCAGTGCTCTCACAAATAGAGAAGAAAATGTGTGGAGGAACCATTCATTTATTTTTCGAAAGTTGTTTTCTTTTTGGAGAAAGTGTAGCTAGGGTAGAGTCACCTGGACCTTTGATTTCCTTCATGTAAAGAATTTCCAGGGTAGAAACTTTATCCTTCAATGAAGAGGAGCAGTTTAGGAGCGGTGAGTAAATAGATTTTATTGTTACACACTCAATATGTGTCAAAGGCAGGAAATGGAACCAGATTAGTGATGGTCTGGAACTAGATCATATTGGCTCAGTAGAAGCTAATCATCAAATTTCCAGCATGAGCATTTCAGGGCTTGATTTATAGTTCTGTTGATTATATGGGTCTAAGAAAGTGATGAGGAAAATATTAATAATGCCAATTAAACTGAAATTGTGTCCTTCATACATTTTTCTTTTTCTTGCAGTACCAGATGTTAAACATTTACCAGCTAACCCTTGAACCAGATAATTCTGACTTCAGAATCAGTTCTGAGGCCATTAATTTTCTAACGTTAAAAAGGCATAACAAATCACAACACTTTTATTAAACACCTACTGTGTGCCAGGCACTTACAGTAATACTTCACATGTATATAAGGTCTTAACGTTTTCAAAGTGTTTTGTGGAAGTTACATCGTTTGATTCACATAATGACTTATGAGGTAGATAGAACAGCTATTTTTACCCTCCACTTTCCTAGGGAGAAAATTAGATGGAAAGAATTTAAGTGATTTCCTCAAGGTCACATAACTTGGAAGAGAGAGAATCAGGTCTTCTGTGGTGATCAGACTCCCAGTTCAGTAGAGGCTTTCCATCAGTCCATGCTTCCTCCCCAATGGAAAAAGCTGAAAATAGGACCAAATCCTTAACCTTTGTTTGGGAGGAATACTGAAAACAGGAGATGATGCAGTTTTGTCTGTTCAGGAGCTTTATATACTTTAGGATCAACTAATACCCACACAAACACAAATTCATCAATACAGAACCCATGGTGCAAACAGCTTGTAATTAAAGAGTCAGACTGATGTCGCATTTCCCACTTACAATACTTCCCCACTGTTAGCATTCACCAAGCCTTCTGTTATAAGACCATTTAGTTGTACCCAATAAGTACATACATATGTGTATGGAGATTTTAATATATTTTGGCAAATGTAAATTAAGGATCTTTGCATTATTAGGCTGGCTTTGGAATTCAGTCTATGTTGACTTCAAAATGGAAGCTAAAGGTGATTATTAAGAAAAAATAATTTTCTTCCATTTGTGGTGTAGTGGGAATGAATTTTCTCTAAGATTACAATTCCTTAAATTTTAATTAAAAAATAGCCACTATTTGCATAATACTGACAAAATATATATTTTTAGGTTTGAAAAACACCATACACATACTATCTCATTTGATCCTTATAACAATTCTATGAGGCAGTTACTGTTATGACCCTTATTTACTGATAGCGAAGTGAGGTTTAGCGATTTAGCGAAGGTCACACAGCTAGCGTATCCAAATCAGGTCTTCTGGGCTCCAAAGTCAGTACTCCAGCCATTGCATCACCTAGCTGCCTCAGAATGTATTTAAACTCTGTAATTAGCTAGATAATGATGGCTTCTATTTTGGTTGCATTAGAGAATCATAGAAGTATCAAGGTTGAAGACATGTCCCAGAATTCTTTGTGACAATTCCCATATTCTATGCAAGAAAAAGAATACAGAGCAGGTAAATGAAACAGAAGAAAAAGTTAAACAGTAGACAAAGTTAAAAAAGTGAAAGATCTTGTGTTTAGGGTACAGTCTAGGGAGCCTGTAGAAAAGGTTCTTGCTCAACCAGAGAGCAGTAGGAGAGAACTGGACCAGCCTGGGTTGTAAACATAACTCTAGCCACAAGGATATACTTGGATCCATGGACTCCTCTCTGGGCATCATTTTCTCCATTTCTAAAATGAGTGTTTGGTCTCTAAGGTCCCTTGAAAGGTAGTCCATGCCCTCAAGGAACTTATATTTGATAAGGAAGATAATTCCTTATTATGTACATATGCTTGTGCTCTAGACTTATGCTTGCTTGAGAATTACTGTGGAGAAACTCCCTCTACCAAGGAAGATTAACAACTGTGTTGTGTTATGGTCTTAGAAGTTTCCCTGGAACACTGAGAAATTAAGCAACTTATCCAGGGTCCTATAACTAGTATAGGTGTACGATCTGAACCCAGATTGTCTCGGCTCCAAAGCCAACTGGTTCTTACGGCATCCTGCCTCTTACTGAAAAAGAAATATTGTTGATAAAAAAAATACGTCTTTATTTCAGAGAAAAGCTTGGGATCCTTACAGGCACAATTTTCCAAAGACAAGCAATTCCACTCTTCCTTCTGTTAAATTCTGGGCTCCTTTCTTTATCCATCTGGAGTCCATCCAAAATATATATATATACATATATATATGTATATATATATATATATACATTTATCCATACATGCATACACATATCATAACATAGTAATGGACCAGCTTTATCTGGTTTTCTACCCAATACATATTGTAATCTTAGTAATAGGCAGTCTTCATCCACTTAATTTTTCTTGTGTGGATAGTCAGGCCAAACTCCTAAACTTAAAGTAAATTTGATAGCCATTATGTAGTTCACAATGGCTACCCAATTTTTCTTTCTGTCTGGACTGGCACCAAAACCTTCTCTCTTGAATCTGCCCATGTAGATGCTTGTTTGGGTCATGACCTAACATTGTTGATTTCTCCAGTCATTGGTTATGAAAGCAGCTATTTATTCTTCCAATAGCAACAATGACTTCTGCAGCTTATTCCACTGGAAGGGATTGTCTGCCATGTCTATATTCATGTATCACAATTGGCTGCTTCTGAAAGCCTTTCCTAGAGTGAGGCATCAGTTTAGGAATATCAAAGGCATTAAGATACTCAGCTTAATTACAGGCTAGGTTTTCTGGCCAAATATTCAAATCATCTTTCTTTCACTGGAGAAAACCCAAATATTTGGTTGATTAAAACATTTGAAGCAGTAGCTGACATAAACATTCCAGAGAGCAAGTCTAAGAAATCTGATCAGCTGAAGAAAGGACTGGAAAAGGACTTTTTGTATTCAGAGTATCAGCTCTATAAAAATGATGTGAGAGGTAGGGGAGATCATTTAGATTTTTTTCCAGTTGGGAGGGATGCATGATATTTTTTGTGAGTTTTTGTAGCTATTCATTTGACAAATATGTATGTGTGGGTATGGATGCATGTACATGTATGGGCATATGCATATGTATGTGTATATATGTATTTTGGGTTAAATGCCAGATGTTCTTCTGTCTACTATGTCATGCTACAAAGTACATGTATTTATATTTATGTATTTATACATATATATTTTTATACAAATACATACACACATATACATTTGGTCCAGACATACGATTTATCTGTGTAAGGAATTCTCAACCACAACTTATATATGTGCCAGGCACTGTGCTAAATGCCTTGTAATCACCTCATTTGATCTTTCCAACAATCCCAGGAGGGAGGGGCTGCTATTATCCTTATTTTACAGATGAGAAAAATGAGACAGACAGAGGCTAAGTGACTTGCCCAAGGTCACATAGCTTGTAGGTGTCTGAAACCAGATTTGAACTTAGGTCCTCCTGATTCCAGGCCTGGCATTCTATCCTTTGCGCCTTATAGCTGCCCCTATTCACTTTACTCATATAGGATGGATACCTATCTGTAATGTATCCTCTTAGTCACTTCTTAAGAAGATTTGTCTGTGTTCATATAACTTATTAATATCAGAGGTAGAACTTTAACCAAGGTTTTCTCTATTTCACAAATAACCCTCTGTTACACTATGCTGCCTCTCACCTGATTTTTTTAGAGGACTCACTATGTACAAGGCATTGTGCTAGTTGCTAGATGAAGGATTTTAGGAATGAGAGCCCAAATGGACCTTAAAGATCACCAAGTTCATTTCCCTCATTTTATAGATGAGAAGCTGGAACCCAGAGAGGATCAAGGGATGATAAATTGAGAACTAGAAGGGAACTAGAGAAGTTCTAGTCCAAGCCCTTCATTTTTCACATATTGAAAATCTGTCCCAGAAACTTTAAGTACGTAACAAGATCTCACTCATAGTTATTAATTAGCAGGGCTACAATTTGACATTAGCTCATCTCATCCCAAATCTAGTACGCTTCTTCTTTCCCAAGCTAATGAACAAGCTGGTTAATTAACATTGGGGGAATCTGAAATTCCTCCACTCCCCTTCCTAGTCAATTTGCCCAAATCTTTGGAATGTTGTGGCAATTGGACAGTTAAGCAATATTAATGAAATTCAAAACAAGACAAGGAAGATTTCCTTAGGAGACAAAGTTTATTTATAAATCACATAAAACTAACAGGCTTGTAGTATTTTGAGGAAATCTCTAGCTTAATACAAACATGTAAATCCATCCCAAAATGCCACCCGTAAATGGGGAATATATTCTTCAACACGTCCCTTTAAAAATCCAAATACACATATATTTGAACAAGGAAGAGAGAATTTGATTATAGAGTAGCCTTTTTTCTAGCCTACACAGTGCTGAATTGGCATGGCCTAATTATTTTGAGGCCCAAAATATATTCTTTAGTACTTCAGTGAGTCCATGATATCATCAATGTGGGTATCTCCTCTGCTGGTGCAGATTTCAACCTCTGCACATCTTTTTTATCCCATGCTTTTCTTATCTATGTCCTTCCATAAATTCTCTAGAGAGGAGCTATCCAATGTAGTGGAGGCTTCCAGTAAAAATGTCTTTTAACATTTACTGAATATCATAACAGTTATGGAGGAAAAAGAAAAGAGATAGAGCAGAAAAAATTATATGGTGACCTTAGCTAAATCAGGAAAGAAAACAGAGTGGCCTATGACCAGATCTTGAAAGGAAAGCTTCCTCCTTCCTTTCCTCCCCCTCAATCTCCCTAAAGGATCACAGCATACTCTGCTTCTAATGTCTCTAAGAAGAAATGAAACCATCTGATCAGCAGAGGCCAGTAGAGAAGAGAGGAGAAAGAAAAGAAGGGAGAGCAAAAGAGATACTTGGTTCCTAGATCCTTAAAGGAGAAGAAAGAGAAGGAAGAAAATGGTGATTTTGAACCAGTCACGCAATAGGATAAAAGAATGAGTGATGAATTACTGAGCCTAGGCCACTGGTCTAGAAAATACTTGGATGAGTTTGCCCTGGATATTTGCAGTGTTAACTTTGGGCAAGTCACTTGAACACTGTGCCTCAGTTTTCTTATCTGTAAAATGAGAGGGTTGGATGGGGCCTCTAAGGTCCCTTCTGAGACTAAATCCTTTGATCTTATATTTTACCTACTACTTCCTACCTTGTAAGGTTCTATATTGGAGAATCAACCTTCACATTCACAAAAATAACATCTTTTCATGCTTTCCCTTTAAATTATTTTTTTTCAATTTGTCTAGAGACTGGGAGGTAGAATTTCACCCTGCCAGATAATCAGATCATGAGATCTATGATTGCTGCCTCCAAAGGGATTTGTCTGGTCAACAACAGGCTATCTCTCTCTGCCCCCACCATACACACTCTCCAAAGGTATTATGCTTTTAGTGCCAAATGACAATATGACACTGTAGGCACATTGCTCTGCAATATAATCTCCCAGCAGGGATGAAATGCACTTCCAAATCTTTTAGCCATAACTGACTATAAAGTTATGAGAAAGCTAGTTTTAGTTGGTATTATATGGAAATGCTGATTTTGGTGGAGTGCCCATATAAGTAGAAAGAGAAAAGCAGGTGAAATAATTAAGCTTGCCATGTAGAAAGCCTCTGTAAAATGAAACTTAGAAGTTCCCTTAATTTTTATTTATGGTTTGGATTATGTAGTTGGGGAGGGAGGGTCTCTCAATTCTCTCTCTCTCTCTCTCTCTCTCTTTTTACACACACACACACACACACTCACACATCTTTATATATCTACCTATCTGTGTATATGCATATTCTCATATGTAAAATGGAAGCAATGATAGGAATAGTAGTAACAAAAGTCTTAGTGTATGTGTTTAAATACATAATATGCATACACAATGTACACGTATATACATGTATACATAGATATTCAAGTACACATATATACATATGTTCATATACATGCAAACACACATATACACAGTCCTGAGATGTAGGTACTATCATTACTCCTATTTTGCAGATAAAAAGCTGAGGCTGAGAGAGGTTGAATGAAGTTCCCAGGGTCACATAGAATGTATCAAAGGCAGGATCCCAACTTAGGTCTTCTCGACTCCAAGATCAACACTTGTTATACAACTTACTTGGCTTGGAGGTGAATGGGGAAGGAATTGTTGTCCTTCTGAATACTTTAATTCTTGTCTCTCACATCTAAGACAAAAAACCAAAGCCATCAAAGGTCCCTCCTTTCTCCCAAAGGGATAGATATGGTGGAAATCAAAGGTTCTGGTCATTGTATCCCATCACCTAATAGAAGCTTGTATATAGTAGGTGCTTAATAAATGCTTATTGGATAGTATTGGATAGGAATTGTCAAGTCCAACTGGTTTCATTTTACAAATGAGGAAACTGAGGCATAGAGAAGGAAAAGTCACCACATCTCTACCATGTTTTTTCTCTTCTACCATTTCAAGTCATCTCCCCAGTGCAGAATAACCATTGACTTCCTTGCTTTAGTGTGGCTGTTACACAATGGTCATAGTCAGGAGGAGGGGAACTAAGAATTTGAGAAGCGAACAGAACACTGGAAGCACCCAGAGATGAAGGAACAGGGAAACAGAATGAGTGAGAGAGGATAAAAAGGGGCAGGGAGCAAAAATTAAAGATTGGGGATCACAAACGTATCCATGAAATTACTAAGCATCTAAGGACCCAAGATGAACTCATCCATATTCTGAATTCTGTACCCACCAAACCAAGACAAGTCCCTTGACCTTTTCCATTCCATTGTCATACTAGGGAAATGATATTGATCAATTTGAAACTCTTAGAATAATACAAGATTTTCAACAAATAGTTGCTAAATGTCTGATGCGTATATCAGGTGATACCAGAATTCAGTAAAAGTAGAATTCAGTGTGGGATGGCATTATTAGGTTGTCATCCTTGGGGATAGAGAGTTTGTTCTAGACTACAAAATGAGTACAATATTAGTGGGTAGAAAGGAGATGGGTGAAGGTTTTTGTGGTACAGAAGTACAATACAGTTGCTTTAAATTCATCACTTAATATCTTCTTTCACTCATCCCCACTCCTCATCAAACACAAAAACTCTATCTCAGATTATAGCATATTAGAGATATAAGGGAGCAAGGAGATCACCCATTTCACTTTCTTCTTTTTTCAGATTTAAAACACTACCATCACTGCTACTGCAATGCTGCTAAATACCATTAAAAACCACTACAATACTACTAAATACCACTGTCATTACCACTACAACTGAGGCCCAGAGTAGAAACATGACATGCCTGTCACCACACCTTGAATTTAAATAAGGGCCAAGACCCAGGCAGATCTTTCAACTCAGTCAGGCAGGCAGTCAAGAAGTGCATATTAAGTGTTTAGTACATCCCAGCACTGTGCTAACTGCTTGGAAAAAATAATTAAAAAAAAGAAAAACCATGGTCTCTTTACTCAAAGAGCTCACATTTTAGTGCAGGAGGCAACGTGTCGACAACCATGTATACACAAGATATATTTGGTGTAAATGAGAGGCAATCTCATTGGGAATGTGCTGGAAGTTGGGTAGAGGAGTTCTGAGGGAGAGAAGGGAAGGACCAGGAAAGTCCTTGTGCCAAAGGTGGAATCTGAGCTGAGTCAAGGAAGCCAGCTGGAGGTGAGATGGGAGAGCACACCATGCACGGGGGAGAGCCAGAGAAAAGGCATTGAATCTAAGTTCAGTGCTCTTTCTTCCATGGTGCCATGATGAATATCTAATTTGAATGAAAGCAATTGCCCATCACAGGTGTATTTTGTCATGGGACACATTTGCTGCTTTATCAAAGCTTTCCTTTTGCTATCATTAAATGTGCTGGGGTGAACCAAGGACTCTGGTTTTCACCAGAGTTATGGTTAGGGAGGAATCTGACCAGCTGGCTCATACTAGAGAGCATCTGTGAATTCACATTGGCCAGATCCCTAGAGACTGTTTTCAGTGCTGAATATGCTTCTTCCAGCAGCTCAAGTCAGTGGCTATGGGTGGAATTTACTCTTCACTGTGAGCATCTTTGGGGATGCATTTTGCTGATTGGGCTGTTCTTAAAACTCCTTTCTATAATCATACTCAAAACCCTCCTTTCAAATTGTTTCTTTTTTGGCTTGCTATTAAAGTTAAATGTGGTTTTCAGACAACTATCTACCCCCTCTTTGGTATCAACCAGCAGGGGCTCTATTTAAAGGAAACGGAATTTTTCAGTTTGATCTGAGTCATGCATTCTTCTCTGCTGTTGATCCAGTGTGAGGTGGGGAGAGATTTCACAGTCATTTCTGTCACTTACTCTTATCTGTGAACTTCATTATAAATTTTACAAAATGTTTCATCAATGTCTTTTGGGTTTATATCTTTTAGGTTGAGAGGTTGGGGTGGGGGTAGGAAAGGAGGAAAAAAGAAAGGGAGAGGAGAGAGAGAGAGAGAGAGAGAGAGAGAGAGAGAGAGAGAGAGAGAGAGAGAGAATATATGAGAATCATATAGTAGAAAGAGTACTGACTCTGGATTCAGAGGATATGAGTTCAAATTATACTTTGGACACTATCTTTTAACCTGTCTGTGCCTCAGTTTCCTCATTTTAATATAAGGGGATTAGATTAGATATCTTTTAAGGTTGCACTCAACTCAAAAGATGTGATCCTATGAATTCCAAAAATATATTCCATTCCCACTGAATCCTTCCTTATAAAAAAACAATAACAGTTAAGCAAAAGTAAATCTGATAGTTTACAATATTGTGTAATGTACCTTGGGGTCTCTTCTATCTTCTGAAAGGAGAGAATTGTGTTACTTCTGTTCTCTGGACCAAGGTTGGATATTATGAAAAAAACGTTTTTTAAGACCCTTCCTTGACCAACATGAAAAATTTACAGGCTAG
Source organism: Potorous gilbertii (assembly GCA_028658325.1). Lineage (NCBI taxonomy): Eukaryota > Metazoa > Chordata > Mammalia > Diprotodontia > Potoroidae > Potorous > Potorous gilbertii. Next base: position 207,819,183 of record CM053772.1, on the reverse strand, counting down.
TGAAACTTTGGACTTTTTTTTTATCTGTCCTTGCAGATGTTCTTAACACATGCACGCGCATGGGTGTATGTGTGTGTGTGTATGTGATGGCACCTGTTGTCAGTCTGGTTCAACTGTGGCTGCCATCTCAGAACAGTGTTTTTGAAAGTGTGAAATAAAAGACTCAGGATTGAAAGGAAACTATAGTAAAATGCAGTTATTGAAAGCTGAAAAATAAAATTTACAGACCCCTGGTTAAGAACTCTCTTAGAGGTGCTACATATCTGATGAAACATTGTTGAGAAGAATAAATTACATTACCTGATCAGGTCTAAATAGCAAGGATATGAAAAGACAAAGAGAGATGAATATTTGGGTCTTGTCCCTGATTGAAATACATCCATAGGAGCCCAGTGGTATTGCTTCCATCTTTCTAAAGAGAGTATGGACATGCCCTATTGTCACTTCTAGAGGATGAACTTCAGTGAGGACGGTGACTTCCAAGATGGATTGATTATCTTGGATTCTTGAAGTTTTAGATCTTTCTTAAGAGGAGTCATCATTTATATTGGCTCATAAAAAGATTCTTTTTAATTTTTTAAAAATAAATTATGTACTTTATCATGAAAGAAAATAAATGTTTCAATATACAAAGAAGAATTAAAAAGCAATGAACATTAAATTATAAGCTTCCATTTTATAAGGTTTGTTTTTAAATATATGTACATATATTTGTACACCAAAAATGTCACATATATGTGTGATGTAAATATATACATATACACAAATACACACATATATGTGTATATATATGCATGCATATGATGTGATGATAGATAGATAGATAGATAGATAGATAGATAGATAAATATGTTGTCAAGGTAGTAACAAAATTTCCCTATGTTTGTCCCCTTCTCATCTTCTTCTTTTCTTTTTAAAAATGTTTTATTGATGCACTTTCCTTTTTTTCTTGTTAAAATTTTGCATCTCTATCCATACCCATTAATTCAGTTCCCTCCAACTCCTACAGAATGCTTCTATTGTAACAAAGACGTATGATCCAGCAAAGCAGACAAATACATTGGTCCCATCTGAAATGTCTCATTCTATGGCTCAACTCCAACACTTTTTTTTGCCAGAAAGGTGATTGATAAGCTTCATCATCAATCTCTGATGTCATGCTTAGCCACTGCTTTGATCAAGGTTCTGAAATATTCCCAAGTTATTTCCCTTTACATTTCTATGGGGCTTATTACGTGAATTTTTCTCCCCATTTTCCTCATCTCACTCTGCAGCACTTCATCTGTTTTCCCTTAAAGGAATTTTCATTGAGATCTCAGAGTCCTTATCTGTTTCACTTTTGTCTTCTGCTAGCTAGATGGTTCAGTAGGTAGAGCAACTGGGTCTGAAGTCAGGATGCCCTGAGTTCAAGGTACTTACTGATTGAGTGACCATAGACACGTCTGCTTCAGTTTTCTCAACTGTAAAATGAGGAAAATTGTCTAGCACAATGACTGGCATGTGGTAGTTTCTCGATATATGCTTGCTCTCTTCCCTTATTTACCTTCTCCCACCCCCAACAAAACCAGGTGGGAAGGTGGAATGGTTTCTTCTCCAACTCCAGGAATCAAGAATGGTTCATTGCCTTTTCTCAGAGATACATGGTGAGCTGCATGTGTTTTTCTGCAGAAATTCTACTGGAAGTACTATACTTAGAGGGTTGTCTTTCACAAAGTCCATCTTTTACAAGGATGGGGAACCTGTGGCCTCGAGGTCACATGTGGCTCTCTAGATCCTTAGGGGTGGCCTTTGATTGACAAATTTTACAGAATAGATCCTTTTATTAAGGGGGTTTGTTCTGTGAAGTTTGGATTTAGTCAAAGGACTGCGCTTGAGGACCTAGATGGCCACATGTGCCCTCAAGGCCACAGATTCCTCATCTCTGTCTATGAGGTACCAATGGACATGTCTATAACTTGTATAGAAAAATGCGATCAAATAAACAAAATAAAGCAAAGGTTCACCATTTGGCAAACATATCAAACTGAATCTTTTTTATCACAATAGCCACTCCCACTATAATTCCAATATTGCAGCTTTTTCTTCTTGATTTTCATTGTTGTTATTTTAGGCATTGTTTACATTGTCATGTTTTTATTTATTTTTCTCTGAATCAGTTCATATCTTCCTAAACTTGTCAGAATTTTGGGGTGATGTTGGTAAGTAATTTGACATTTCTGGGCATCAGATGAGCCATTGTGAAACAATTGGGTTGGACTAGATTTCTTCTAAAGTCTCTGCCAGTTCTCAACTATTGATCCTCATACCTATTGTTATAGCAAGAGCAAAGTAATATTTCAATGCCTGTATATTCCAAAATTTATCCAGCCACTTGGTGGGTACCCACTTCTCCCCCTCCTCATTTTTCTGTTACTCCAAAAGGTGCTGCTACAAATATTTTGGTATATATAGGACTTCTTTAAGTCTTTGATCATTTGAGAATATATGCTTAGTGGTAGGGCCAAATGGATCAGAGGGCATAAACAGTTTACTGGCTTTTCTCACATAATTATAAACTATCTCTCCATATACTTTATCTGAGGTGGTAAGAAGGATTTACTAATAACTAACATTTATTTATATAATACTTTAAGATTTGCAAAGTACTTTACAAACATTATGCCATTGGAGTCTTGCAATAACCCTGTGAAGTAGATGCTGTTATCCCCAGTTTATAGACTAAGAAACTCAGGCACAAAGAAAATAATTAGATTCCTAAACTATCAAAGCCATCCATCCCAACCCACCCATTTTAGTGGATGAGGAAACTGAAGCGAGGCAATTAATTGCCCAAGGTCACATGCCTAGCAATTAGCAGAACTGAGACTTGAACCCACAGATCTTCTGATTCCTAGATCTTTCCACTGTTTCATGTTACTTCTCTTTAAGCAAGCAAGCAAAGCTGAAAGAGGAATTTTAAGAGTATTATTCAGACTTTTATAGCTTCAGTGTTAGAGTCCAGAACCGAAATGATCTAGAGATAATATTACCCCATAGGTCACACCCAGGAGCTGACATTATCTCTAAGTCACACACCCTTTAGCAAATCTTATTAATTATATTGTAATTAATGATTTTTTCATCAGTTGTTGGACTGACTTAACAGCTTTAAGATAAGCTGTAGAAATGCTCAGTTTCAAGTTTCCCTCTCTCACAAGTTAGATGCTCTCTTTACCTCAATTTCAGACCTCTTATCAGGTATCTATATTCCTACCTGTATCTGGTTGTCCCTTTCTTCCTTTTCAGGAATAATTCAATCTTCCAAGCCATCTCAATTCAGACAGATCATATCTTCCAAATGAAGGATTTCATTCATTTGAAGAATGCAGTTTTCCAAAACAGAATTGATTTGCTTTTATATTGGCTATCATGTTCATTAGTTTGGGGAGCAAAATACTAATTAAGTGAGCAGGATTTGATATCATCAAAGAAGGAGCCCATATTTTAGTAGGTTCTAATTTGATCATAGGATATAGTTCAGTGCTCTGGATTTCACTGACGAAAATAATTCCAAATATAGAATTTAGAAGTCAAGCTTTGAATCTAGGAGCTGCTATTTGTCAATGAAAATAATGAGTTTCATATATAGGATTTACAGGACTTGAAAGTATATTAATTGTTTTTATACCATTTGCCTCAAGACAGATGTTTGGGGATATTAAATATTACTGTTGTGAATCACAATATGTAGGACTCATTGGAAAAAAAGGCTTTTAGCAAAAGGCCAAGCAAGTGCATAGTTATTATGAAAGGGAGCTGGAATTTGAATATGCTTTTGGTGCTCTTTGTCTCCCTATTTTGGATGAAGAGAGGAAGGAGAGTGAGTTGAAAGAGAATTCTGTCTGATATACATACATACATACACACACACACACACACACACACATATATGTATATATATATATATATATATATATATATATATATATATATATATATAGAGAGAGAGAGAGAGAGAGAGAGAGAGAGAGAGAGAGAGAGAGATAGGTAGATATAGATATCTTTACTAGGTCCAAATAGCCCTCTCGTTACTACCCCCACCTCAGCTAAAAAGCATAAAAAAATTACTGGGAATCATGGAAATTGACAGTATAAAACTTGCTCTACTGATACAAACCCCCAATTCTTCTCTAATTTGCTCTTTTAGATACTTTCCTAGAGCAGTGAAATGTTAAGTGACTTGTTTCAGATCACACAATACATACATGTCAGATAAAGGTCTTGAACATAGGTCTTTCTTACTCCAAGGTTTCTCCCCTATCCTCTATCCATTATGGTCTCTCATGTCATAGGGAAGAGATAATAGGTTAAACAGCTCCAATAAGATATTTTATTAATTGACAAGTTTATTGTAGTTGGACCTGTCTGGGCAGAAAGCATTTTTCTGTGTCTTCACAGTTCTTTTCTCCCTTTATCCCAAATTACTCCAACACAGGACAACTACCATTCATTAACGTCATTGATAAACTGAAATTTCTTCATCAGCTCCTCTTATCCTAGATATCAAAATGTGCCATAAGTTTTTCTATCATTCTAAAAATGATCAGTGAGCAAAAGTGGTCTAGTGATCCCAGTAAGTAGAACTTTGCTTGTGTAGGACAATTTACATTTTGGGCAGGAATTTGATGTTTTTGAATTCTGTGTGTGTGTGTGTGTGTGTGTGTGCACACGCACTATAGACTTGTGTACGTGTACATGCATATATATTTATCATATTCCCAAAAGTCCAATTTCTCATATGGAAAAGAAAAAAATATTTCTTTTTGAGATCTCATCTATATACTCAATGATTCAGGGACATATTCGTAGGAAGTGTTCCTCTTCCAGAGGCAGAGCTAAGCAGGCAAAGTAAAGGAAGTATTCATTTTAGCATTCCCAATATTCCCCTCCAAATAACTAAAATAATACCTCAAACCAAATTCTGGAATGGCAGAACCAACAGAAGCTCAAAGTGAGACGTTCTTCCTGTCCAAGACAACTTAAGAGGTCTAAATGACAGTTATGTGACACAGTGGTTAGTGGAGGCTGGGCTGGAGGCCATGTGGATGCAAACCATGTGGGACTAGTTAGTGGCAACAGAAGCAGCAACAGCTTCATGAACTCTCATAGCAGAAATGGAAGGGAGAATTGGCAGCTGGTCAGAAAGAAATGATAAAGGAAACCCTGTGCTAGCACTGGATGTAGGATCAGATGCTGTTGGACAGCTTCATTGCCTATACCCATTTCTGACTCATAGTTCAAAGGTAGAGAGGAGCACTTTTTGGTTAGGAGAGAGCAGGAGTTTTGTTTAAGAGAGAACAAAAGCTCTTGGGGGAAATACTACTTCTGGTCCCAAGGGAGCAGGGACTTTTAGTAAAGGCGTTATTTCTGACTCCACAAGCAAAGACCTTGAGGAACAATATTGATTGTAATCCCAAGGGATCAGGGGCCCTTCTTGAATAAGGCCAGAATATAGACCAGAAGAGAGGTGACCACACCTCTTCCCACTTCATACAACAACAACAAAAACTTCCAAACCCCAAGAACTAGCTTTGAAAGTAGTAGTAAAAAAAATCCCCAGCCCTGAAGTTTAGAACAACCTTTTTCCCAACTCCACTCCCCACATCAGACACAGAGTTAAACTGTAGCATTATGTTAAAAATCAAGTATTAGGCTGGAAAAATGAATAGAATATATTTTAAGAAAGAACTTAATCACAGAAAGCTACTATGATGACAGAGAAGATCAAGATATAAACTCAGAAGAAGACAAGGGTGTAAAATAGCTACAAGCAAAGCCTCAAAGGAAAAAATGTGAATTGGACAAAAGCTTAACATGGATTCCTGGAAAACATAATAAATGATTTTCAAAATCAGATAACAGTGGTAGAAGAAAAATTGGAGAAAGAAATGAGAGCAAGGGAAGAAAATGATGAAAAGACAAAACCTGGTAAAAGAAGCACAAAAAATACTGAAGAACATAACAACTTAAAAAGTAGAATTGACCAAAGGTAAAATGAGAGACAAATAACCAAAAACCAGAATTGACCAATCAGAAAACAATGTACAAATGCTACCTGAAAAATTGATTCCTTAAAAATTTGAATAGGAAAAGTAAATGAGACATGAGACATCAACAGACAATCAAAACAAAGTCAAAAGAATGAAAAATAGAAGAAAATGTGAAACATTTCATGGTAAAAATAACTGATCTGCAAAATAGATGGAGGAGAGAAAATTCAAATATCATTGAACTATTTGAAAGCCATGATCAAAGAAAAGAAATATAAAGGAAAATTCCCCCAATATCTTAGAGCTAGAGGATAAATCAAAATGGAAAGAATCTCCCAATTACTTCCTAAAATAAGTCCACAAGTGACACTCCTGGAATATTATAGCCAAATTCCAGAGCTCCTAGGTTAAAGAGAAACAAAACAGTATATATACTAAATTTGTAAGATGCAGTCAAAGCAGTTTTTTTCAGGGGAAAATTAATTTCTCTAAATGCAAGCATTAATAACAGAAAGAATAGATCAATAAATTAGGTATACAACTAAAAATCTACAAGAAGAACAAATTAAAAATTTCTAATTAATCCCCCAAATGGAAGTCCTGAAAATCAATGGAGAGATTAATAAAAATTAAAAGTTAAAAAAAAGGTCACCGAACTGAGAAATAAAACTAGAAGCTATTTTGATAAAAACAAATTTAAAAGATAAACCAATGATTAATTTGATTACAAAAAAGAAGAAAATCAGATTATCAATATTAAAATGAAAAAAGAATGCACCACCAATGAAGATGAAATTAGATCACTTATTAAGTTATTTTGTCCAATTATATACCAGTAACACTAACAATGTAAGTAAAATAAATGAATATTTACAAGAATATAAACTACCCAGATTAACAGAAGAGGAAATAGTTAAATAATCCTATTTTAGAAAAATAAATATAACAATCCATAAATGAACTCCCCAGGGAAAAATTTCCCAGAGTCAAATGGTTTCACAAGTGAATTCTACCAAACATTTAAGAAAAATTAATCCCAATAAACTATTTGAGGAAAAAAAAGTAAAAAACAAAAACTACCAAATTTCTTTTATGACACAAATGTTGTTTTGAAACCTAACCATGGAAAGGAAAGACAGAGAAAAACAATAGTCAAGTTTCTCTAATAAATATCAGTACAAAAATTTTGAATGAAATACTAACAAGGAGATTACCATACCATATCACAAAGATCATACAGTTTGACCATGTGGGATTTATACTAGGAATGCAGGGCTGGTTCAATATTATCTTTCAAGGAATTACCAGGGATACTGCCCTGATGTTTTATATACATACTATAAGCATGCAAAAAGAAACAAATAAAATATTATGGTAAAACAGTCAGGATCACACAAAATTTGGCAGCTTTTACATTAAAGGAGAGAAGGGATTGGAATATGACTTTCTAGAATGGAAAGGAGCTAAGATTAGAACCAAGAATAACCTACCCAGCCAAAATGAGTATAATTTTACACAGGGAATAAATTGCCATTTAATGAAAAAGAAGCCTTTTAAGTATTTCTGATGAAAAGACCAGAGATGAATAGAATATTTGATTTTCAAATTTAAGACTCAGGAGAAACATAAGAAAGCAAACTTGAAAGAAAAATCATAAAGACCGCAATAAAGTCAAACTATTTGCATTCCTAGTGACTAATGAGACTCATGATAATGGATAATAGAATGTTTTGAGGTAATACTTGGAGAAGTTAACTAGTTGTTATCCTTCATTCTTGAAGAGGACCAAAATGACATCAGCAATGTGAAGTTTCAGTGGGTCTGACTGTGACTGATCAGACCAATATGAGCTTGGAATGCTCTACCACAGATTGGGCACAGATAGTCCATGTGAATATTTGGGGTGGTTACTCAAAATTTGTGCATCCTATGTTTACTTTGTTTACTGTCTCAATTCTGCTTTGTTCATAAAGCACAGCACCTTTGCCTATGTGAACATACCCTGTTGAGCAGTCCTGTGCCAGTGTCTCCCATGTTGCACAGTCAAATCCAAAGTTCTTGAGAGAGACTTTGACAGTGTCCTTGTATAACTTCTTCTGAGCACCATGTGATCACCTGCCCAAGTGAGTTCTCCATAAAATAATCTTTTTGGCAAGCGTACATTTTGCATTCAAACAACATGGCCAGCCCATCAGAGTTGCACTCTCTGAAGCATAGTTTGAATACTTGGCAGTTCAGCTTGAGTAGAGACTTCAGTGTCTGGTATCTTATTCTGCCAGGTGATCCCCAGAATCTTCCTAAGACAGTTCAGATGGAAGCTATTCAGTTTCCTGGCATGGCACTGGTAGACTGTTCATGTTTTGCAGGCACAATGAGGTCAGCACAATGTCTCTGTAGACTTTCAGTTTGGTAGTCAATCTAATACCTCTTTCTCCAAACTTTTCTTTGGAGCCTCCCAAACGCTGAATTAGCTCTGGCAATGCATATTTCAACAACATTGCCAATGTGTACATCCCTGGAAAGTACACTACCAAGGTAAGTGAACTTATCCACAGAATTCAAAACATCTCCATTTGTTGTAACTGATGATTCCACATATGGATGGTGTGGTGCTTCAGAGACAGCATTGAGTGTACAATCATCAGCAAACAGAAAATCATGCACCAGTACTCCCTCCACTTTGGTCTTCACTTGTAGCCTTTTCAAATTTAAGAACTTACCATCAGTACAGTAGTTGACCTTGATGCCATGTTCATCCTCATTGAAAGCATTTAACAACATGGCTAAAAAACATCTTTCTAAAATATGGGGGCAAGCACACAGTCCTTTTTCACTACACTGGTGACTGGGAAGGCAAAAGAGCATTGTCCACCATCCAGAACCGAGGAAAACATGCCATCATGAAACTGATGTACAATACTGATGAATTTCTCTGGGCAACCAAATTTTGACATAATTTCAAGAGAAGTTAACTATAAGAGGAGTAAAAAGTTAGTAACAGGGACAGAGCAAAGATGATAGAGTAGAAGCAGGAACTTGCAGAAGCTCTCCCTCCAAATCTCCCAAAAAATTCATAAAAATTACTATAAACAAATTCTAGAATAGAAGAAGTCACAAAATGACAGGCTGAAGCAAATTTCTAGCCCAAGAAAACCTAGAAAGTTGACAGGAAGGGTCTATTGCACAAGGCTGGGAGTGGAGCACAGTTCAACGTAGATTACACCAGCACAGACAGAGCTAGAACAGACCTCCCAGGACTGAATCACTGGTGATAGTGGCAATTTCCAGACTTCTCAACACACAAACATCAGACAACTTTAACGGTCATGGCCATTAGGAATGGTGTCTCACCTGAGTAAGAAGGGAGTGTGGTCCAACCCCAGCCCCACCCCCATCCCTAACTCCTGTCCCAGCCATGGCCCCAGTCCCAGGGTGACACCAGTCATTGCTGAAGCAGAGGCTATTTCTGAAGCCCCTCACTTAAAAAAACTCAAAAGTCAAATAATTGGCCAGGCAGCTGCCTCTGAGACCCTTGACTTAACAAAGAGCTCAAAATTCAGGTAACTGATTGGAAAAATAAGCAAAGTGGGGTAAAAGAAACAGACTGTAGACTCTTACTTTCTTAGTGAAGATGTATTTTCTTATGCTGTTGGTGACGAGGAAGACAAAAACATATAACCAGAAGAAGACAACAAAGCCAAAGTTCCTGTATCCAAAACCTTCAAGAAAATATGAACTGGTCACAGGCCATGGAAGAACTCACAAAAGATTCTGAAAATCAAATACACTGGGAAAAGAAATGAGATGATGAAAGAAAATCATGAAAAATGATTCAACAATATGCTAAAGGAAACCCCTAAAAATGCTGACAAAAATAACACCTTTAAAACTAGACTAATCCAAATGGCAAAGGAGATCCAAATAGCCAATGAGGAGATTTCTCTAAAAAGCAGAATGGACCATATAGAAAAATAAGTCCAAAAACACATTGAAGAAAATAATTCCTTCAAAAGTAGAATGGAGCAAATGGAAACTAATGACTTTATGAGAAATAAACAAATTATAAAACAAAACCAAAAGAACAAAAAAATTACACTTCACATTTGAAATGTGAAGTATCTAACCGGAAAAACAACTGACCTGGAAAATGGATCCAGGAGAGATAATTGAAAAATGATTGTACTACCTGAAAACCCTAGCAAAAAAGGGCTTAGACAACATCTTTCAAGAAATTATCAGGAAAAACTGCTCTGATATTCTAGAACTAGAGGGTAAAATAGAAAGGAAAGAATTCACTGATCAATTCCTGAAAGACGTCCCAAAAGGAAAGCCAAATTCCTGAGTTCCCAGGTCAAGGAGAAAATATTACAAGTAGCCAGAAAGTAACAATTCAAGTATCGCAGAACCAATCAGGATAACACAAGATTTAGTAACTTCTACACTAGGGATCAAAGGGTTTGGAATATGATATTCCAGAGGTCAAAGAAGTTAGGATTAAAACCAACAATTACAAACCCAGGAAAACCAAGTATAGTACTTCAGGGGGAAAATGGAAACTTAGCAAAATAGAGGATTTCCAAACATTCTTGTTGAAAAGACCAGAGATGAAAAAAAATTGACGTTCAAATCCAAGAATCAAGAGAAGCATGAAAAGGTAAACAGAAAACAGCAAGCATAAAGGACTTGTTAAAGTTGAACTGTTACATTCCTACATGGAAACATAATATTTGTAACTCATGAGACCTTTCTCAGTATTAGGATAGTGAGAGGGAATATATATGTATATATATATATATAAATATATATCTATAATATATATATATATGCATATATATATATGTATGTATGTGTGTATGTGTGTGTGTGTGTGTGTGTGTGTGTGTGTGTGTGTGTGGAGAGAGAGAGAAAGAGAGAGAGAGAGAAAGAGAGAAGCATAGGGTCAGCTGAATATGAAGGGATGATATAAAAAATTAGATGTTGAGAGGGATGTAGTAGGAGAAAGAGAAATGGAGAGGTAGAATGCAGGAAATCATTTCCCATAAAAGAGGCAAGAAAGAGCTTTTACAATGGAGGGAAAGAAGAGGAAGGTGAGAGGCAATAAGTGAGCCTTCCTTTCATAGATTTGGCTCCAGGAGGGAATAACATACATACTCAATTGGGTATAGAAGCTTCTCTTACCCTACAGGAAAGTGGGGGGAAAGGGAATAAGAGAGGGGGTATAATAGAAGGGATGACAGATTGGGGGAAGGGGTATTTGAAAGCAAACACTTTGGTAGAGAGACAGGCTAAAGGAGACAATAGAATAAATAGAGAATGGGGGGTGGAGCCAAGATGGCAGAGTAGAAAGACTCACATATGATAGCTCCGAAACCACAGCCCATGGATTTCCTCTAAAAAGAACTCCCAACAAATTCTGGAACCGTGGAAGCCATGCAGCAAAACAGTGAAGGAGATTTCCATTCCAGAGAGCCCTGAAAAACCAATCCCAAAAGTCCATCGTGCACTAGACAGGAGTGGAGCCCTGCCTTGCCCTGGCCACACGGCACTGAGAGGAGCGAGCAGATCCGAGCAGGATTCAGGGATGGAATCTCCAGCGGCCGTGAAGGTCCCTCTACCCACGGACTAACAGGTCAATGAAAAAGATGTCTGGATGGGCTGAGAGGGGAGGAGGGTGTCTCCAAGACTCGGGCCCCGTTGGGAGGCAGTAGCGGAGGCAGCAGCAGAGGCAGCGGTGGCCAGAGGCTCTCGGTGCAGGCAGGAGCTCAGCAGGAGCTCCATTACAGAAGGTCTCTGTATAAACCCCCTGAGGGAACTGAACCTGGGAGGTGGCGCTGCCCCCACCTGAGCACCAGAACTTAAGCTCCCATTGAATAGCAGCCAGGCCTGCCACCAAAAGCCCTGAGGCTGGGGAGCAGCATTTGAATCTCAGACCCCAAGCACTAGCTGGGTGGATCTGGAGGCAAGGTGGGTTGGAGAGGAATCTCAGAAGTCAAGTAACTGGCTGGGAAAATGCCCAGAAAAGGGAAAAAAAATAAGACCATAGAAAGTTACTTTCTCGGTGAACAGATGATACTGCCTTCCTCTCTGACAAGGAAGAACAATGGTTACCATCAGGTAAAGACATTGGATTCAAGGCCTCTGTGTCCCAAACATCTCAAATAGATATCCAGTGGGCTCAGGCCATGGAAGAGCTCAAAAAGGATTTTGAAAATCAAGTTAGACAGGTGGAGGAAAAACTGGGAAGAGAAATGAGAGAGATGCAAGAAAAGCATGAAAAAGGGGTCAATACCTTGAAAAAGGAGACCCAAAAAATGCTGAAGAAAATAAAACCTTGAAAAATAGGCTAACTCAATTGGCAAAAGAGAGTCAAAAAGCCAATGAGGAGAAGAATGCTTTCAAAAGCAGAATTAGCCAAGTGGAAAAAGAGGTGCAAAAGCTCACTGAAGAAAGTAGTTCTCTCAAAATTAGAATGGAACAGATGGAGGCTAATGACTTTCTGAGAAACT
>CM053772.1:207736564-207806148 GCA_028658325.1 Potorous gilbertii | reverse complement strand
ACCTGGAAAATAGATCCAGGAGAGACAATTTAAAAATTATGGGACTACCTGAAAGTCATGATCAAAAAAAGAGCCTAGAAATCATCCTTCATGAAATTATCAAGGAAAACTCCCCTGATATTCTAGAACCAGAGGGCAAAAGAAGTATTCAAGGAATCCACCAATCACCACTAAAGGAAGGAATAAAATGCACACTCATTTTGATATGAAAACCTATCTTACAATACAGGAAAATGGGGGAGAATGAGATAAGCAGGGTGGGGGGGATGATGGAAGGGAGGGCAATGGGAGGAGGGAGCAATTTGAAGTCAACACTCAGTGAGGGATAGGATCAAAAGAGAGAATAGCAACAATGGGGGGCAGGATAGGATGGAGAGAAATATAGTTAGTCTTACACTACACAACTCTTATCGAAGTCATTTGCAAAACTACACAGATATGGCCTGTATTAAATTGCCTGCCTTACCAAAGGGAATGAGTGGGGAGGGAGGGATGGGGACAAGTTGGGACTCAAAGTTTTAGGAACAGCTGTAAAGTATTGTTCTTGCTACTAGGAAATAAGAAATACAGGTAATGGGGAATAGAAAGTTATCTGAACCTACAGGACAAAAGAGAAGATGGGGACAAGAGAAGGGAGGGATGATAGAAGAGAGGGCAGTTTGGTGATAGGGGAAATTAGAACCCTCGGTGTACTGGGGTGGGTGGAGGGGACAAATGGGGAGAAAATTTTGGAACCCAAAATTTTGTGAAAATGAATGTAAAATGTTAAATAAATTTATATTAAAAAAATAAAAATAAATAGAGAATGGAACAAGATAGAGGAAAATACAGTTAGTCCTTCACAACATAACTGTTATGGAAGTGTTTTGCATGATTACCCATGTGTAATCTGTATCAAATTGCTTGCCTTCTCAAGGAGGGTGAGTGGGGTAGGGGGAAGTGAGAGAATGTGGAACTCAAGGCTTTAAAAATGAGGGTTAAAAATTGTCTTTACATGCAATTACAAAATAAGATGTATAGGCAATGGGATAAAGAAATCTATCTTGCCCTGCAAGAAAATAGAAGGGAAGGGTTTGAGGGTGATAGAAGGGAGGGCAGATTGGAGGAAAGAGGAATCAAAATATGCTTTCCTGGGATGGAGGAGGGAAGAGGGGGGAGAAAATTTGTAATTCAAAATTATGTGGAAGTGAATATTGAAAATTTATTGAAAATGAATTTTAAAAGATAGGAATTATGAAGGGTTTTTTACATTTTACATTTGGTCCCAGGGATAATAGAAATCCACTGTAGTTTATTAAGGAAGGAAGTGACAAGGTCAAATCTGCATTTTAGGTAGACACCTTTGGCTGAAGAATAGAAAAGGAACTGGAACGGAAAGAGACTTAAGGTAGGAAGACTAACCCAAAAGCTATTGCAATAATTTAGGTGAGAGGTGATGGAGGTTCACCAGCATGGCAGCTGTGTCAAAGGAGGGAAAGGGATGTATAGATGTATAGAAATCACAAAATCTGCAATAGATTGGATAAGTGAGGTGGGTGTAATTAAGGAGTCAAGTATGGTCCAGATATTAGAAGGTGACTGGAAATATGCCTTTGACCTTAATAGAGGGGAGGGTCTTAGAAGGGAACTAGTGGGTTCTGTTTCAGACATATTGAGTTTATGTCTGCAGGACATCCAATTCAGTGTCAAATAAGCAGCTGGTGATATGAGACTGAAGGTCAAGGAGAGAGGTTAAGAATGTATCTAAAGATCCAGGAATTATCTGCATCAAGGAAATAATTGAAACCATGGGAGCTGATTAGTTAACTCAATGAGATAATAGAGACAGAGAAAAGAAGATGGGAAAGATAGACTCTTAGGATGGAGGTATCTGTGGTTAGTGGGCATCAACTGGAAGAAGGTTCAGCAAAGGAGATTGAAAAAGATCCACCAGACTGATAAAAAGAGAATCAGGAGAGAGCAGTGTCATGAAAACCTAGAGAGGAGATAGTGTTCAAGAGGAGGTGGAGACAGTGTCAAAGGTTACAAAAAAGGGAAACAGGATGAGGAGTGGGGAAAGGCAATTGGAAATGTCAGTGAAAAAATCATTTGTAGCTTTACAGAGAGAATAGTTTCGGTGGAACAATGAGGTCAGAAGCCAGATTGTAGAGAGTTTAGGAGAGACTAAGAAGAGAGGATGTGAAGACACTGATTTTAGATGGCTTTCTCAATGAATGTAAGCAGGAAAGGGAATCATAGGACTATGGCTAAAGGGAATGATCCGATCAAGTGAGGATTTTTAAAGAAGGTGAGAAATATGGGCATATAAAGGTTTCAGATCTCTTTGAGTCCTGAATCTATGATCTTTAAGAAAAAACTCTGAAGAGAAAGTGCTTATAAATATCTATTAAATTTTTACAGAAATGTTTAAAAATGATTGGTTTATTTCTTTTTCCTCTCAAAGTACCAGGGCATTCTCATTTAATGCCGAGGAGCTCGGCAAATTTAGTTGACAATATTTTGTGGTTCCAGCATAGGTCACAACAAATAGAGATGTAGCTTACCCAGACATAACAAAGAATTGAAGTATTTAACCAGATAATTTAGATCCACAAATCAAAAAATATTTATTATGTACACATACTATGAGCCAGGCCCAGTGCTGGGCACTGTATTACTAAAATAATTCTCACTTTGACTGATATATTTTGAAAGAAATATTAAGTTAAAAAAATACCTAGGTCACCTCAACTTTTCATTTGATTTTGTAGGCATAGACATAATCTAGGTAGGATTTTATTTCCAATTTGTAGTTTCAGTTCACTGAAAAGAGTTGAATCTGGAGTCGGAGGACCTGGGTTTGAGAATTCTGACTCACATAAACTCCCTGAGTCTTAGACTACTTAAATCTAATATGAGGGAGCTGAACCAGATAACATCGGAAGTCCCTTCTATCCCTAGAGCTATAATATAATATATAACTGGATCACCTCCATGTTCCTCCTTACTTATCATGTCTGGACATGGTATAGGTAGGATTTTATTCGCAAATTATAGATTTGGTACAGTAGGAAAGTGTTGGATTTCAAGTTAGATGACCAGGGTTCAAGCATGAACAAATCCCCTTTTCTCTCTGACTTTTAGTTCCTTTAACAGCATTATGAGCAGATTAGATGAGATGACTTCTAAGGTCCCTTCAGTTCCAAAACTAAGGCCCCGTGCGTTTCCTCATCAACTTAAAAATGGCATGAAGATACAAATGAGGATTACCCTTCCTCCAGTCTTACCTTATTTAATGCACCCAATCCCTTCATTCTCTATAAAATGCTTGGATTTCAGAAATTGTCTGAAAGTGACATGTACTCCTGTTACTTTTAATTATCCCCTTTGTAATAATTAGGAATCAATCTTCTGACTCGTGAATTTGCCATTTATTGAAAATATAAGAAGGGAAAATATTTCAGAAGGTAAAGGGGAAATGAGCATGAGATATTAAAAACATTCTCTATTCACTCTGTGTGCTTATTTTAAAAAATATTCTCTGCTTCAGGGGAGAAAGAAGAAACTCTAATAAAGAGGGGGAAGTTTCCAAGAAAGTTTAAAAGTTGTTCTTTTTTCTCTCTCAACAAGTTCTTCTTACTTCTAAGCATAGACTCTTGAAAACTACAGTTAGCCAGCTATAAAGTTGTAATGAAAAATAGTAAAAGCAGTGAAATGTACAATTAAGGATCACACACCCCAGTTATCCTCTAGTTCATTAGTCATCCTTATATCTCAGCTCAGGAGATTTCTCAAGTTGAAGTACAGTGAAACTGATGCTAAGGTTCACTCCTTTTTATAGTGTTTCTCTGCATATAACAATGGTCTCTTAAAGATGAGGTTGAACACTCCCACAGGAAACGTAGTTCAGGCCTTCTATTTCTCCCCTTAGATATTCATAATAAGAACAGGGTAGGCATGGAAATCGTTTGAGAGTTTCAACATGACTGTTCCTCACAGGGCAGATGGTTAATGGGGTTACCCTTATTGGGATCACCAAGGTTTGGATCATCCTTTGGATGGTCTGGATCAAGTCAAACTATGTTCCCCTCTTCTACTCCTCATTATGTCTAACCAGGTGAAATCCAGTGAAAATAAAAACCCAGAAAAACCTTAAATGAAAAGAAAAGTCAGTTACAAAAGGGTAACTTATAGTCTGAGGTCAGGTGGAGTAATGAGAGTGGAATTTGCTTTTGTGGTAGTGGGCACATCACGTTAAGTCCACTGTGTTATGAAGAAATAAGATTTGAGTTCAAATCTGTCTTCTGACACATACCAGTTGTATGACCCTGGCAAGTCATTTAAATCTGTCATTGACCCAAACAACTTTTAAAGATTCTAAGTTTCAGAATTGTTACTGATCTGTATAAATAGATTTGACTCACTTCTACCTCCCTGCCCTGATGAAATGACAAGACTGATCCAAAAAAATTTTTTAAATTTATCAAAAATTCCTTATTTATATTTAGTTATCTGAATCTTTCATAGGGATGCATTATTTTGGTATGAATTCTCTGGATGATTGTCTAAGTATTCTATTTTCTTCTACTGCTGTGAACATAGATGTGACCTTCACTCTCACATCTTTTCAACCCCATCCACTTCTGCCCTCCATCTTGAAGAAGATTCCCACAAAGATGATAGAGGGGACTTAAGGAAAATATAGGCTACCAAATATCTGGGGAGATTGGGAATTTATTTTATACTTCCCAACTAGTTTCTTTAAGGTCTACAGAGACTGAGTTAATCATATCTCCTATCTCTTTTCCTTTCCTCTGGAACTTGGTGACCATTGGGTAGTTGGATAGACAGGAAATTGGCCTCCCGATTTCACAAAGTATTCAGTGACCTAATGCTAGCTTTTTGCTTCATGAGATTGCCCTCCACTCTGTCAGTTTAAACAGTCCACCCAATAGAATTCTGATGAGGTAAAAGATTCATAGACTTTTTGAGTCTTCTCTGTTGTTGAGTGTTAATGACCAGACAATAACTCACCAAGAAACACCACCAGAACATTTTCTTCTTTTCAAGCAGCATTTGCAAGAGACAAAATTGGCTATGTACACATTCTTAATTCATCAGTTAATTACCAGCCCTCTGCTTTGCTTTGTCCTCTATAGATTCAGTCTCTGGAAGATGAATTGTTCCAGGGAGGGTTGTGAGTTTTTTGCCCTTTCCCTAAAGAGGCGTCCATTTTTATTGACTATGAAAACCTATACCATTTGAACATAGGTTATCCATTATAATGTAATCAATCAACAATTTTTTATATTAAATTTTAACTATTCACCAGGCAGAGTACCCAGTGTTGGATAGAAAAAAACAACGAATGAAACAATCGCTGTACCTAAGGAGCTCCTTAAAGGCAAGGACTTTTTCATATTGTCATTGTTTCCCTAGCACCTTGGCTCAGTGCTTTATACATGTTAGGTGTTTAGTAAATGCTTACTGAATAGGATCTTGAACACATAGCTATTTCTAATAATTTTACTTCTCATTTTCATTGCACATATTTTTGAAAGCACTTTTATTTAATTGAGTCTTCAACATCTTGTAAATTGGGTAAAACCAAAATTATTTTAGTCATTTAGCATATAAGGTAACAGTTATATAAATTCTTACTAAAGTTTTTTCTTTTCCTTTTTTTACCTTAAGTTATTGAAAGAGAAATATTTGAACTCGTCTCCTGATTTTTAGTTCAGTGCCCATTCCTCTATGTACCACTACTCAAAGGAGACATTCCACTATCCTTCTTCCCATCTCCCTGCTTCCCTACTGCCTCTCACACATTTTAAAACATGTCTATTGTAGAATTTCTAAATTACAAAACATAATTATGTATTTTTATAAAAATACATGTATTGTAACCATCACCAAACTTGTTTAGCCTCTAATAATATTCAGTACACAAGATAGCCAGGTGGCAAAGTAGATGGAACTACTTGGACTTGGACTCCAGAAGCGCTGAGTTCAAATCTAGCCCTAGACACTTACTAGATGGGGGACCCTGAGAAAGTTGCTTAACTTCTTATTACCTCAGTTTCCTCATTTGTAAAATGGGGATAATTAGCACCTGCCTTTAAGATGATGAGGAGAAAATGAGATAATGTGTTTGCAAACATTGAATCAGTATATAAATGCTATGTACCAATAACTGACATGTAGTAGGAGCTTAATAAATGTTTATTGATTACATTTACTACAATTACTACCACCACTGTCATGACAATGACATTCAATTGGGCACTTGGTGACTTCATTCGTTTAATTACCATCTATGCAGATGACTTCTCTTTCCCTTCACAATCTGTCTTCTCCTTCAATTTCTGGCTGTATTATACTTTATGGCCCTTCCCATACTCTATGATCCAACCAAACTCTATGATGATCATTCTGTTCATCTCTAGTCTCTATGCTGGTTGTCCGCCATGCTTGAAACTCATTTCTTCTCCACCTTTGCCTTTTAGTCTCTTGTTTGCCTCCGTACTCAACTAAAGGGCCACTTTCTCCATAAAACCTTTCCTGATATCTCCAACTAGAGGGCCTTCCTCCCCAAATTGCTTTGTATCTATGTCATATTTACCCGTATGTATGCAAGTTGCCTACCATGTCTGGATTGTAAATTCCTTGAGGGTAGGATTATAAGCTCCCTTTCCTCTTCTCTATCCTCAGTGCTGAACAATGCCTTAAGTTTAATAAATGCCTGTTGATTGATTACAGATTTCAAGTACTCAGCAAATTGATTTCCCATGGGTCTTCCTGAGAGTTTTAAAGCCTCACTGAAACTTGTCAGATGCATCTTTGTAAGTCTTTAATCTTACCTTCAGAGTTGCAAACAGAGGCAAACAGCATCAACTAGGAGAAGTAACATGAAGCGGGCCTATATATTTGCTTTGTAATTTGTTATATGAAAAGAAAATTCGTAATTAAGATAACTTTAGTTGAATGGGAGGGATCTTTAGTTACAATAAAGATTTAAGGCTTAAAATCTCAGAGTTGGAAAGTATCTTAAAGGTCATTTAGATCAATTCAAGATATTTAGGTTCCCATCCCTTTCCCACTACACCAGAGAGACCTTAGTGAGACTCTCTTTCACACCACTTAAGGGAAGAAACATAGCCTACTTGTGGCTTGTGGAGGGGAGAAGGGCAAATGATCTTTCTGGAAGAGAGGGGAAGGGGCCATCTTGCTTAGGGGTGAGAGTAAGTAAATTGAGATTAGTTTCTGAGAAAGATGGAGCCAGTAAAGAGAGTGTTCCACAGTTGCCTGAAACCTCACCCTCCTATTCCTTACAATGTACTTGTTGTTCAACAACCTTGTGGGCTCCCTACACACATGCCTCTTTATATTTTGCTAAAAGAAGGCAGAGTTCATCTATTAAAATCTGGTACTCCCTACATATTCTTCTGAGGACAGAGCTCCCTTGGCCTCAGGCAATATATAGTTCTGTTTACCTTGACCAGGCATCATGAAAGATAGAGGAAGGCAGACTTGCTTGGCATTATACCTGGCATTTTATGGGAATGAGGAATAGTCCAGTTTGGCTAAAGTAGAAGACAGGCAGAAAGGATTATTGGGAAGTTAGGTTGAAAATGTAGGTAAAGGCCAGAGTATACAGGATTCTGAATGTTCCACAAAGCATTATAAATGTTATTGTTGGAACCATAGGAAAGTACTGAAGACCTGGGATTGAGTTGCTCTAGTAAGAATTATCTGGCAGCAGTTTGTAGGGGGGGATTGGAATAAGGAGAGATGGGAGACTTTGTCTCCCAAAGTCCTGTCTCTCTCTTTTTCTCCTTTCTCTTCTCTCCCTCTCCCTCTCTCTCTCCCTCCCTCCCTCCCTCCCTTCCCACCCCCTCTTTCTTTGTCTCCCTCTCACTCTTTCTCTTTTTTCTCCTTTTTCTTCTCTCTCTCCTCCTTCTCTCTTCTCTTCTATCTTTTCTCTTTCTCTGTCTCTGTCTGTCTCTTTCTCTGTCTCTCTCTCTCTCCCTCACACATACACACACAGAATATAAGAAGGAAAGATAAAAGCTGAAACCTCCATCTCCTTCTTCAGAGGTTATTTTCATGTGACTCACTCTGTGGGCATGTGATGGAAGGGGCTTTTATGGTGGGGAAATTCTTATCAACTACCGCTTTTATAACTGCCTATTGATGACACACACTGCTTCATAATGGGAGTGCTAAAATTGGCTTTTACTTCCTTAAACCATCATTGTATTGAACCATGTAACCAGAAAATCACAATGCGGTGATCTTTCTCTACACTAATCCTTCCATGAGCGCTTAATGACGTGTCTGTTCATCTTGGAGATAATAAACCTTGCAATGGAAGCAATAGCTGTCTTGGTGACTTTGCATAAGTCGTTATTTGTAAAAAGTGAAGGAAAACCTATAGCTGGAAGTAGAGGAATGTGATGGCCCAACGTTTAGGAATTAGCTTGGATAATTGCTCTGGAAACATAAGTAATGCACTGAAGAAATAGATGCAACCCCAAAAGCAAATATTATCTCTTCATGTGATCAATAGAATGGCCTTCAATGTGGGAAGAGAAATTATTAAACACCCTAGAAAGGTCTGTCTGAGCACAGCAGCCTGGTAATGGAATGCCTGCTTTGGCTGGGGTGTGAGCGAGCGTGAGTACGTCGAGGGGAGGGGGAAGTGGAGGTGGGGCACAGAACAGGCAAACAGGGTCAATGGAACATTTAAAAGGAACAAAGAGAGTTTTTGTTATTTAACAGCTTAAAAATAAGGTGGTATATTGCAGGGGACAAGTATCTCAGTTGGAGTTTGTTCATGGAATAGGGAGGGAGGGGTATGGCAAGAATGAGGATCAGATGGCTAACATAGTCACTAATTACAGTTTTACAGCTTATTTCCTTTAGTGTTAATAGTTTTCCTAAATCTGGATACTTGGAAAAATTTAGTTGGGTTTCCCATTTGCATTTTTGTAGCTCCTAATTTCTTTGAGTTACTCCTTAACCTCCTCCCTGCCTCAACTTCTCCAATACATTTAGTCACCATGGAATCTCTTTGTTTTTCCTCCTATCATTAGGCTGAGGAAACACAAGTAACTGCCTACAGCAAACAAACATGTTATTTCTTCCCTAAAACAGACTCCATGAAAATCAACTCCAAGGGAGACAGACAAGTGAAATAAAGCAAACTCCTTTAAAAAAATTTTTTTAGGCTAGTTGCCTGATTGTCAGTAGGCTAAATCTGCTCTACCACTTGCTGTGTAGCTTAGAGCTAGTCCCTCAACCTCCCTGGGCTTCAATTTCTTTATCTGTGAAATGATAGAGAAGGCTACAGCTCCAAAGGCTATTTCAGCTCTAAAGTTTTATACTGCAATTCCTAGAAATTCAATAACAAACACCGATTAGACACCTGTTGTATACACTGCATTAGGCACTGAGGTAGAGGCAAAGTTTCATGAAACATTGTGTAGGCCCTTATAGAGTTTATATTCTAGCAAGTGCATGTCACACACATATAAAAAATGATGATTTATGTCTACTAGACCCTGGTCAAAGGGCCCAGAGTCTGCCTCAAATCCCATTTAATTCAATTCAATTCAACAAATATGTACTGAGCTCTTCTAAGGTGCTGTACTAAGTGCTGGGGGATGCAAAGATAAACAAAACACAGTCTCTGCTCTGAGATCTAGTGAAGGAAGCAGAATAAATTTCAGTAAAAGACCCTCAGATAAGTCAAAGGAAACATAACTAGTAGCTATTAAAGCCAGCAAAGAGTTCTCCAATCCATTACAAGGTTTGGGAGCAATGTAATTACCATGCTGTTGGCACAAGCATAATTTATCCTGTGAGATCCACATGGGCAAGTATTTTTAATCCCTATTTTGCAAATGAGGAAATGGGAAATGAGAAAGTTTATATGGTTTGTCTCAAATCACTCAGTTAGTAAATGTCAGACCTGGAATTGAACCCTAGCCTTTCCTGACTCTAAATCCAACAATTTTGACTACACCAGAATCCTACCAAGAAGACCATACACTGGAATGTTGATGAAGTCATTGCTGAGGACAGCTATAAAAATAGCCCTGGTGTTTGGGTCAGGCCAAGCTATTCAGCTGTAGACTTTATTTAAACTAGCCTTCCCAAGAGCTCTTTAAAGAGAAATGAACAAACAAACAGCCAAATAAATAAAAATAAATAGACCAGTACAATGGAAATTTGTTATCTGAAGTCTGGTTTTTCACTTAATCTTTTTATGATCTTAGGCTAAAGTCATGCAACCTCTCAAGGACACTCTTTCCTTATATGTAAAAGCAGCTTATTTGCATTTTTGTTGTCTAGTCTTTTTTCAATCATGTTTGACTCTCCATGATACCTTTTGGGGTTTTCCTTGACCAAGATACTAGAGTGGTTTGTTATTTCCTTCTCCAGCTCATTTTACAGATGAGAAAACTGAGGCAAATAGGGTTAAGTGACTTGCCAGGGATCACACAGCTAGGAAGTGTCTGAAGATGGATTTGAACTCGTCTTCCTGACTCTAGGTCAGGCGCTCTATCCACTGCACCATCTAATTGCCCTCTTTGCATTAGGCTGCCTCTAATGTCCCTTTCACCTCTAAGTCTATGATTTTATGATCTTTTGTACCAAATATATGACTAAAAAACCATGTGGATAGAGGGATCCAGATTGGAGCCACTCCAAGAGAAATAACTACCTAGGAATAGACCTAGCTTGGGACACATTCAAAATCTACAGAATCATTGCTAAGAGTGAAAAGGAAACTTATAGGTCCATCTCTCTCATTTTACAGATGAAGAGACTAAGGGGCAGAGGTTAAGAGTTTCTCAAGGTTACACAGCTAATACATACATGTTTGTGCAAGATTCAAACGCAGGTCTTCTTGACTCAAGTTCAATGCTGTATCCACTATATCATGTTTCTTATTCAACTGAATTGAGAGAGGGTAGATGTTTTGGTATTTGCAAATTGTTTTTAAGCTACAAGGGAGACAGTGTGATGTAGTATATAGCTCTCTGGACTTAGAAAGACCTGAGATAAAATCCTACTCTAGATACTCAACTTCAGTATGTAAAAGGAATGGGGTAGGATTTGATAATCAACTCTAAGTCTTTGATCCTAGTTTGCTAGGATGCTCTAGTTTACAAAAGGCACTCATGGAGATTCCTGTCATTCACTTAACTATCCTTCAGTTTGAATTCTAGAAATCTCCCTTGTAGCAAATATTCATTCAGTCCATCAGTATACATATACAGAATACCTACTACGTATCATAATACTATGTATGTGCTAAGCACTGGAGATACAAAAAGAGGCCAAATATAGTCCCTGCCCTCAAAGAGCTTAGAATTAATGGAAGACCATACAATGAATGACTAGTCCTTGATGTAACCACAGGGAAGTTCATTTTGAGTCCTCTGTTATACAGAGACAGAGAACTAATTATAAAACTGAGGAACCAAAGTGCAGGCCTTCATTCTTGTGAGTTGAGTAATAATAAAAACTGATGTTTATTATTTATATTTTTAAGATTTTTGAAACAATTTCCATTCATTATTTTATATGACATTCTATTTCTACTCCAGATGAGGAAGAGCATTGCATAGAAAGCTGGTCTTAGAGTCAGGAGGACTTGAGTTCAAGTTCTTCTACTGATACACACTGACTGTGTGAACCTGGGTAAACTACTTAATATCTCAGTGCCCCAGAAATTTTCAGGGAAGATGAATCATAGACCAGCTGCTGATCTGTAATGGTAGAGGGAAGCTACTTCACCATGGTGCTCCCTAAACTGATAAAACTACAGGCCCTGACCAAAAATAACCACCTCCCCAAAAAAATTCTGCAAAGGACTTGAGACAACTTTATTCATTCCTAATAGATACCATTATCAGCCGTGAGAGCAAATGTATTGAGTCCCAATTATGTGCACAGTGTGTTCAGAGTCCCAATTATGTGTTCAGAGTACTATGAAAAAAGTTTGTTGATTGTGGAGGATACATGGTCTCTGCTCACATAAGCTTTACCCACCAAGATAGAGGAAATACATAGTACCGATAAAGGGAGAAGTAGATATATTTGTTAATCAAAAATTTATTGGACAGTGTCAAAGCATAGAGGTGTTATGGGAGAGACAATGTAGGATTACGTTGTCCCTGTTTTCTAGTTGTTTACAG
Source organism: Potorous gilbertii (assembly GCA_028658325.1). Lineage (NCBI taxonomy): Eukaryota > Metazoa > Chordata > Mammalia > Diprotodontia > Potoroidae > Potorous > Potorous gilbertii. Next base: position 207,793,960 of record CM053772.1, on the reverse strand, counting down.
CCTCATTGGGGGAAACAAGATTCATGTACATGAAAAGTGAAATAAAAATGCAAGGTAGTCTGTGTTTTAGCATCAGCATTGCAATCGCTGTTGTTGTCTGAGGTGTTTTCTTCCTACAGATGGGGTGCCTGGGGGTGTGCATCAAGATGTGACATATACAATCTGACTACGGGGTGAGGACTGTAGTTTTTTTCTTTAGAAAAAATATTACCATATTTTGTTTGTGCATTATCTTAATTTCTAAATATATAACTATCCAATTCCTCTCCAAAAGAAAATCCCTCATAACAAAGGATTAAAAAGGGAAGGGAGAAAGAAAAAACAGTTCATCAAAGCAAACCAGTATATTTACTAAGTTTGATAATATATGCAATGTTTCTTATGCCTAATAATATGCCTCTACAAAGAAAGGCATCAGAAGGCCCACAGTTGACAACCACTAGGCCATGACATTTAAAACCTAAATTATGGTAAAAGTCCTTCTGCATTCCAAAAATTGGAGAGTCCTTATGGAGAAAGGACTGATAACTCTTGACAACTGATTGCACATGGCAGGACAGAGAGAAGGGGAGGAAGAGTTGAAAATAACACCAACATTATAATCTTGGGTGGCTAGGGGGAAGATGCTCATGAAAAAAGTAGGTAAGTTAAGAAGAAGGATTATCTTGGGGAAAAGATAATGAGTTCTGTTTTCAATATATTGATATGCCTACCAAGTATTTACTTGGAAATGTCCATTAGTCACTCAGTGATTTGAGTCTGCCTCTGAAAGGAGTCTAGGGATAGGTATGTAGAAGTGAAAGTCACCCACAGAGAGATGAGAACTTAATCTATGAGAACAGATTAAACAATATAGAGACAATAAAATAGGGCCTAAGATATTTTGTGTAATTGGGAAAAGAATGATATATGATTAATTTGGAATATTTCTTGAAATGTATTGCTAGAACTAAAAGTATCTATACATCAGAACCAAATAATTAATGGGGTCAATTATATAGGAATACAGGTACTCAGAGGAGGAAGATTAGGTCCATGCTTAAATAAGAGGATGCCTCAACTATGTTAGAAAAGTGATCTAGGAAGCCTTTGTTGGTCTAGCAATTGTTGTATATGTGATAGCCCATTGGCTAAATTGTCTGAGAAATTGCTAAGTTGGTTTACATAAATCCTTGAATTGCTACATCAATGTCTGGTATTATTGGGATCCATGCTAGTTCTGTGAAGAGAAAATTGGTTTTTGGGTCAGAGGACCTGAGTTTCAGTCCCAACTCTACCATTTACAGCTTGTGTAAGTGAACCTCTGGGACTAAATTTTTTTTCTAATATCTCTAAATTTATGGGGATTGTGTTAGGTGGTATCTAATGTTTCTTCCAACTGTCAACCTATTATCCTAAAGCTTTTATGTTTTCTCCTATCTTGCATAAAGAATTATTTCTGTATTACTGTGTTGGAAACTTTGATGAAACCTATCAAATATCTGGTAGGTATAAAGATGACTCACCCACTGATGCTAACTTGTTGGACACTTGCTTAATATCAGGAAAATCTTCTAATGATGATAACTTTCCAAAAGTGGTACAGGCCATTTCCAGGAGACCTCACCAAAAGTTTCCCATCAGATACTGGATGACAATGTGTCAGGTGTAATAATGTAATAATAGGTAATCATTTGGGGAAAGCTAGGTGACTTTGCTAAGGTCCCTTCCAATTCCCTGGTTCAGTAATTCTTCTAGAATTGGTCAAAAGAAGGAATTAGTTGACCCTCTGGCCCTCTGCATAATATCTGTGTAGTCTTAGAACAAATGAGAATTATAGAAATTTCTGTGAGGGATGGAATTTATTGGAACTGAGTTGCACCTTACGATTTGCATGTGATCTTGTCTGAGTCTGTTTTGTTCTTTGGTTTGAACATTTCCATTTTAGTGGACTTCTAAAAAAGTAAATAGAAGACTAAATTATTGATGTGGTGAAAATGCTGATGAATCAGCAAACTCCACCCCAACAAGATGAGAGCAGTGTAGATTGACAGTTCTTGACCCTAAACTCACCTAAAATCAAAACTGGATGAAAGGAATCTAGACCCAATAAAACTATTCCATTCTAGGATAATTTCCAAATATAAAAAGTGGGCTTAGGTCAATGAGTCTCAAGGGATGCTGTTAAATAAAAATGAGGTCTGCTTGCATGATAAGGATCTGGAACTCACACCAAATTGTCTTTTTATAACTTATATCAGAAATTCCCAGCTTCTTGAAAGTGTCTTAGAGGCAGCATGGCAGAGTAGATTGAGTTGGCTTCAGTTCTAGGAAGAACTGGGCTCTTTGTCCCTTCTTTGACACATACTGACTGTGTGATCCTAGTCAATTCTCTAAGTCTTTAAGTTACAGAGAAGGTGCCAGCTTGAATGGGGAGGTGTTCCTAATATCAATATCTATCACTATTTCCTGACAACACAAATACAAAATTGAGCAATGGACAGGGAAGGGGAGGGAAGCACTTAAAACAATGGTCCCTAAAGGCACCATTCATTTGTTTTCATCCCTACCTCATGTCTCCTGTTGTCTTCTGCCTTTAGTCATTTTATCAGTCAGTCAGCAGGAATTTATTAATTTCTATGTGCCTGATATTATGTTAAATCTTAGGGATACAAAGAAAGGAAAAACAAACAAACAATCCATGCCCTTGAGGATCCCATACTCCAACCGAGGAAACAGCATATTAAAGAACTAGGTTTATATCAGATAGGGAATAGATGGAAAACAATCTCAGAGGGTTAAGAACTAGTGGCTAGGGTAGGGTAGAACCTAGAAAATCCTCCTATATAACATGGGATTTCAATTGAATCTTGAAGACAGCCAAACCATGACTCAGAATGCCATCCACAGTAGGAAAGCAGTGACACGTCCTTTGAGCCCAAGCCTTACTCCTCCCTTTGGATACTGTAGTGTTTACCTTAACAATAGGATGTCTAGTCATCCTGATGAATATCTGGTCACTGGATTCAGATAGCTCTGGAGAAGAAGTGAGGCTGATGACCTGCCCAGCCCTGCCTCACTCAAAACAAAGTCAAGTACAAGTCATGTCATCATTTCTCTGATGGCATGATCTTCTTTGGCAACAAAGGATGAACACAAGCACTGGAGAAAAAGGGTTAAATACTCACTAAAGGTTGCATTAGCTCAGACAAATTCTTAGTATATTTAGTATTAATTCACAATGCTCCCTAGACTGTGGGGGAGGGGGAAATGGACCCACCTGGTTTGTGTATACTTGGTCCTCCACTCCATCTTCAGTCTAGAAAAAGGGGCCCCAAATAGTAGAAGGAGATGAATATTGGTGACCCCACCAAAAGAGGTAATCTGATCTTTGCTAGTGGATGAGTAGTGACATATATAGAAGTGAAGGAAAGGTAGAGGGTCTCCCTTTCCCATTACCTTTGCAGTTTTCACCAATCTACCTTCCTTCTCCCCAAAGCAAGTGTCTTCCAAACTGGTAGGCTAAATAAATAAAGCAGGAGCATCTGCCCCAAGGCTGGCTATGAAAAATGGCAAGACTGGATATGCACATATTGTCAAATAATAGTTGCCGTAGACATGTTCACCCAAGCCAGTTCATTCCAAATTTGTAATTCCAGGCCAAGATTTGACTTAAGGCCTACAAAAGGAGCTGACATAGTCTTTCATGATCCTCATACTGCCTTTAAAATGGCATATTTCTTTAGGTAAGGGTTAGCCTACCCCACTAACCCAGATCCCATTAAGGCCTATTTTACCTGGGGAATCAGATTACAAGTAGCTTTCTCTGGGCCAGAAATATTAGAAGCTCCTCTACCTGCCTGGTTAATAAACACTAGAGTCCAGGTGGTATCTGAGGCCAAGAGTTTGCAGCCTTTAGGGTCTCAAATGTTTCATAATAGGTAGCCAGTAATTTGCAGATCTGGCAAAACTCCACCATTTATAAAATGCCTAATGGAACAATGGTAATACAGTTGGTAACCTTGCCTTTGCAGCTCAAACTCTATGGATCAGATGTTGGGCTTTGCCCAAAGCAAGATTGGGCTGAGTAAGAAATCAGAGAAATTCCTTAACTATAGAAGGGGTTATTCTAGGATGGATGGGAAAAGGTCAAGTGTGATAAAGGAAGACTGTCATCATGCCAAGGGGCTGTCATCCATTTTCAAGGTGCTGACAGTAGAAGAGCTAAAATAAGAGGGGAAGGGAAGTCACTGTCCAAGTTCTTAGGTAGCTAGGTGGCAAAATGAATAGAACTGAACTTGAAATCAGGAGGGCCCCTGTACAATTCCTGCTTCAGATGCTCACTAACTACGAGACTGGACAAATCACTTAACCACTTTTGACCTCATTTGTAAAAATGGCCCTGTGGGCAGCTAGGTGGTGAAATGTTTGGAGTACCAGACCCGGAGTCAGGAAGACCTAAGTTCAAATCTGGCCTTAGACAATTACTGGCTATGTGACCTGGGAAAGTCACTTCATCCTCTGCCTTTCTCAAGGTCACATAGCTAATAAGTGTCTGAGACTGGCTTTGAATTCATGAAGATGAATCTTCCTGATTCCAAACTGAGCGTACTGTTCGCTGCACCACCTAGCTGCCCAAAGGGTATCTGATCCTACCCCGAACTTAAACAAAGCAGAAGAAAACGTTGAGATAATAAAGCATGCACCCCCAACCCCAACTGTTGTGAGTTCAATACTTTGTACACTGTAAAATGTGACATGACCGTGAGTTCTTATTGTGATTGACATTATTACAAATTTTAAAGATAAAAATGAAGGTTGAATAAAGGGAAATTAAAAAAGAGTGCCTTGAACCCACATATATTTCATCAGAAAGACTAGGGTCTAGGATAAAGTGAGACATATACAAAATCCTAAAGATAAGAAGGGTTCTGTTTGAAACAAGAAGATGAACCACTAAAGGATAGGCTCGCTATTTGGGGACGCTGATGTAACATTAATAGATCACTGAGAGAAAAGGAAATGATTCAACTTCTATTTTGCTCCTGTTATCTTCACCGAGGAGAACAATCTTCAATCTGGAAAGGGGAGAACAGATGTGGTTAAGAGGGAATTGAAGCTCAAGATAGGAGAAAAGATAGTAAAAGATCACCTCGCTGCCTTAAATGAGTTCAAGTCTCCAGGGCAGAGAAATTACTTGCAGATTTAATCCTGGAACTATTGTTGATAATTTTGGGGAAAAAAAAACTTAAAAGGGAGGAAATGTGCCCAAATACTTGAGACGGCAAGCCTCATCCCAATTAAAAAAAAATCTGAAAGGCAGATTTTTGAAATTATAATAGACTATTGTCCGGGGAATCACAAAGGAATTATAGAAAGCCAAGAAGTGATGTGAGGGGTCCACAAGGTTTGTGTTATGCTTGCCTGCTTTCTGGAAGCATAAATGCAATGTCTATTAAATATAAGCTGATCACCCTGGCTGAAAGAGGATGAAGGCTTCTAGGCGGAGTAAGATTGAGTCAATTCAATTCAATAAATATTTACTAAGACCTAATTATGTGCCAGGTACTGTACTAAGTACTGGAGACATAAAGAAAAAAACCAAAATTATCCCTGTCCTCAAAGAGTTATTTTATTGGGAGAAATTATGTATACAATGAAAAAATGCAATAGTTAAGTATAAAATATCTGCAAAGTCAATACGGACATTTGCTTATATTTGGAGGAGAGAGTGCCACCCACTGTGGGACCAAGAAAAGTTGTGCAGGTAAGTCAGAATGAACTTTGAAGGGAGTTAGGGCTTTTAAGAAGTAAAAGTGATGAGAGAGAAAATTCCAGTGGTGGAGGTCATCCTGGACAAAAATATGTAGGCAGGGATGGCTGTCATACAGGATACAGCACATAGGCCATCTCTGCTGCCACATAAGGTGCCTGACCAGAAGAAATATGATTGTCTTTTTGGGAAAATGGATTGGAACTAGTTTGCAAAGAACTTTAAGTGCCAAACAAACAAAAAGAAAACTCTTAAGCGTTTTTGTTCATTGGATTGTTTTTAATCCTAGTGGCAGTAGGGAACCATTGAAACTTTTTGAAGAGGAGCTATGTGATCAAATTTGTGCTCTAGGAATATCATTTTTTAACTCTGTGGAGGATGGATGGCAAAGGAGAAAGATAGGAAGTAGGAGTTAGGAGACTAAGCACTGTCATACAGTGAACAGAGTGCCAGGTTTGAAGTTGGGAAGACTCATTTTCATGAATTCAAATCTAGCCTCCGATACATACTAACTGTATGATCCTAGGCAAATCACTTAAGCCTGTCTGTCTCAGTTTCCTCATCTATAAAATGAGCTGGAGAAAGAAATGGAAAACCGCTCCAATAACTTTGCCAAAAAAAACTTCCTGAAAAACAAAATCCAAAAAGGTTGTGAAGAGTTGGCAATAACTGAAAAAACGCCTCAGCAACAATAAAACAATGTAGCTAGGGTAAGAAGGGATGAGGTATAAAATAGAATGATTGTGTGAATGAAGTGAAGAGAACGCATGTAAGATGTAATAAAAACAGAGTTAACAAGACTTTGGCAACTGATTAGATATTAGGAATGAGGAAGAAGTGGTGCCATTATGCCTCCAGAGGTAGGCTCTGCTCAGACATCTAGTTGAAGTAATAGGTATGACCATTTGATTTGGGCCAAACAACTCCCTATTTAATTTGCCAAGACAAAATTTAAAATTATTTAGTTTTGCAAATAATTTCCATTATATTTATTTAATGCATATCTGTTTCTTTTAGGTGGACTTAGATGAAGAAGATGAAAAAGCTAGGAGTGGAGGCCTGAATTTAATCCTTGATACTTAAATGTCCTTTCAGTTGGGATGGTGATTCAGCCTAATCTTTGATTTAGACCTACCTAATCTTTGTAACTGGAATTTTTGTATTAGAAATTAACAGTGTAAGAGATTCCAGACAGGGTACTTAGGTTCAGAGACTGTCCAACATGATAGCCAGACCAGAAAAATTTGTATACTTAGGGGGATCAGGAAATGGGTGAAGAGCAGCTGGAACCTTAAGGTATGAGTAAACTTTGGACATGATATTAGTATGCTACTGTGCCAAAGTCTGGAAAACTGTGTAAGCTATTAATTTTTTAGTTCCTTATCTTATGATAAAGCAACAGATGTTCCCACCTAGATGTTCCCCTCCCAACATGGATGAGCCACGTTGTGTTGATGGGTCAAACTTGGCCCTACCATGACTCTTGACAGATATGTAGACATTAAAGGAAGTGGAGGATTTTGAGAAAAAGACAATGCATTCTAATCTCGACATGTTGAATTTGAGATGCCTATGAGATATCTAAGTAGAGCTATCTTAAAGGCAGTTGGTAATGTGAGAATAGAACTCTGGAGGTTGATTATGACTATTTATATGGATTTGGAAGTCATCTATGAGAAGATAAGGATTGAACCCATGGGTGTTCATGAAATCTCTGGGAGAGAGAGGGTGCAGAAGTAGAGGGAGAGATCCTAAGATATAGCACTGACTGTGGAAGCCCACATATAGAAGGAAGGGCATAGATTATAATCTAACAAGGGAGCCTAAAGAGAGACCAAGCAGGTAGAAAGCAATATGGATGTCTGGACTTGGTGTCAGGAAGCTCCCATTTCAAGCAATTAGTAGGTACAGGTCCCTGAGAAAGTCCATTAATCTTTGGGAATCCTTTCCCTCATTTATAAACTGGTGATATATCACCTGCATAAGAGAGTTGTAAAATTTAAAATAAATAAAGTATGCAAAGAGACATGTAAACCTTAAAGTGTTCTGTAAATGGGAGCTATAAGGAAAACCAGGAGAAAGCAATGTTAAAGAAACCTAGGAGGAGAAAGTATCCAGGAGAAGAATGTCTTCAACATGTCAAATACCAGAGAGCTCAGAAGGATGAGGACTGAGAACCAGATTTAAAGTCCAGGTTGAAATTCCAGCCTGTCACTTTTTACCTTTGTGACCTTAGGCAAGTCATTTAATTTCTTTAGGTCTCTGTTTCATTTGTAAAATAAGGGGGTTGGAGTAAATGACCTCTGAGGTCTACTTCAGGTTTAAATGTGTGAGCCTATGGTTAATGAAATAGAAATTATTGATGTCCTTGGAGCGAGGGAGGATATGAGCCAGATGGCAATGGATTGAGAATTAAATAGGAGGTAAAAAAAGTAAATACGCAAAAATAGAGATGCCTTGAGAGAAAAAAAAAACAAGGATTTGGGTTTTGTTTGTTTGTTTGTTTGGTTTTGCTTTAAGATTGATAGAGGGAGAAATGAAGGAAGCCAGGGGGAAAAAAATCTTAATAGTGAAAGAAGAATCAAAACCGTTGTCAATTAGTTGGTGGGTAGAAAGTGACACAAAAGAGATAGGGAAGAAGATAGTCTAAACCACATCAATTGTATAAAAACATGAGACTTTTCCCATAACTTTTGAATTTGAAGTGTTTCTAAAAAATGATGTTGGAGTAGGAGTCCCAGGCATCACTGGATAACATAAATCTTGCTCCTCATGCCATGAAGAAGAGATACATTTTAATGGGTAACTGGTAACTCCCTTCTGAATGGTACAGAACTGTGTGTATGTAAAACTAGAATTTGTCAAATCAGGGACTGTGCGATCTTCTTGGAGCACATTTCTGAGGTGTGTAGGAAAGTCAACTAGGACTGCTTCCTGTGATTCATGTGACAATGAATGATAGTGCTAGGAAAAACCTGCAATGTATCTCTAATGACTGAATTTCTAGGCAAGAAAATGAGAGTTGGGGACACAGGGGCTATTTTCATCTCTTCTTACACTAGAAGGTTGGGGTTTTGGAAGAGAAAGGTGAGTTTGAGAAGTTAATGTGTTAGTTGGCCTTTTCCCGGCCTTTTTAACTTGTCTGCTGATCTGTCTCATAGATGCAAGAATTCTCTTGATATATAAAACATTTAAATAAGCCCTGGATAATTTGTTTTATATGGCTCTAAATTCTCAACTCTGGAGAGAGGTTGAGATTTGCATTTAAGGTCACAAAGACATACTCTGAGGTGATGAATTAAAAAAAAGTTTCTTAGTTAATCCCTTTTTCTTCCAGTTCCAGGTTATTAGATCTCTCAAAATAATCCTATCCCTTCCAAAGCCAGTGCCACCCAGCCTCTCAGGAAAGGAATAGTAAAAAGTTAATAGCGAGTTTTTCATTCTTTTCCCATTTTTATGCCCTGTATTTCATGGTTTAGGATAATATCCTGAAGGAATGTTTGAAGCAGTCTCTTGCCATCTTGGATGATGATTTGAAAAAGTTGTTATCAAAGATCTCTACCTACCCCTTTCTAAGAGTCACTAAGTGGGAGAAAGCACTTCCATTTGAAAATTTGAGGACGCTTCTCAGAAGGAACTCTAGAAGGATATATTCTATAATAATAATGTTCTCTTCCTTGATTTCTATCATTTATACATGGTTTGATGTTTTGAACCTAAATTGAGTTGAATTTTTATGTGTTAGTTCATTCGTTGTGGTGGGGAAATAATGTTCAAAATGATTTACTCTCTTTAACAACTCCTGAGAATTTGGCAGTTTTTGTTCACAAGCAAGTCCAACTCGATATGCCTTCAGCCCTCAGAGGTTACGCTCTGTGGCAGCATACCCGATCCAGTCTGATTGTATCTGCTCCCTCAGATTTACTGGTACTCTTACTATAAGAGAGTCTTTGTAGAAAACCATCCACTCAAGTTACAAACCCAAAGGGTATTTCTCTCCTTGGCAGAATTATATATTGAATGAAATTGGCATATGCATGCTGAGGCATCCCACCAACACCAAATTGCATTTCTTGTCTCTGCAAAAACTCTTGCCAGGTGATTTCAGGTTCTGCAGCTTTTATACACTGCACAATTTCAAATCGTGTGCCTTCAGGACTTTGTAGCAATTTACCTCTCTTCTCCATGTTGGGTATCCGCAACTGTTGGAAGACTCCCATCACATTTTTAACACAAATATCTCATGTCTCTTTCTTAGGGGGACCTGGGTCCTTCCCTGGGAAAGGAAGTTTTAACCTAGGTCTGTAGTCCCACTATGAAAGAATATTATATTTGATGGTATGAGAAAGTCTATTAACATCTACAGCTGTATCTGGCATTTCAAATGACTTCTTCTTTGAAGTTAATTCTAATAATTTATCTCCAGATACTCCTTCATTAATTAACATCATTTTAACTCTAGGTAGTATCCTCTCCTCCTCTGTGAGAGGTTTGATAATCAGACTCCAATTACTTTCTGAAACCCCTATCTTACTAGGAACTTGAGAAGGGTTTACATCCTCAGATAATTTATGGAAAATGATAAGGTTTTATTTTTCTCCTCATAGCTCTTAATTAGTACTTCACATTCCCTTACATTTTCAATAGCATCTTCTAAAATATCTTTTTTTTCTTAAGTTGAATAGTATTCCCTTTTCAGAGTTCTCCATGTAGCTCTATCTGCATCATTTTTTTAAAGAAAAACAATGCTCTAGACATGGAACATTATTATGACTCTTAACAATGTAATATTCAAATGATCAAAATTATGTCACTGAAACTGATCTGACTTGCCAAGGAAAGACACACCAGAAGACTGTTTGATTAATTGTTTTCTCTATTAGATTTCTTTGAAACTAAGTAATTCAATAAATCCCAGATAGAGAATATTTGGAATCTAACCAGTGAAAAAGATGCCATGATAAATCCTGGATAAGTCTGTTAGTATAGCCCTGATATAACCATAGACCTCTCTATATGGGAATTTTCGCCTCTCTCTCTCTCTCTCTCTCTTTTTCTCTCTCTCTCTCCCTCTGTCCCTCTTTCTCTCCATCACTTTCTCCCTCCCTCTCTCTGCAAGGTCATCCAGTCTCATAAATCATATCTTGAGGTTTTCCCAGAGTGGGGGACTGACCAAGGTCACTCAAACTCTAATGGCCCTAGGTATAATTCTCATCCATTCTTACTACTTATCACTGTAGTTCTTAATAATAGTTCTTCTATATGGGTAGAAGCAGGGGGTGAGGTCTCATGCTTTCGTTTATACAAAATCAATCACAATGATACAAGTAACTCTAAAATTTGAAATATTTATTTAAGGCAAAAGCAAGAATACTCATAACATTCATTCAATAGTAGGCAAAACTAATAGTAATGGCATCCATTTGGCAGATTGCAAGAGGAAGAATGACAAAAAGATTTTGAGCAATCCATCCATTAAGGTTATTAATTTCCCGTTAATCTCCCAATCTATTCATTAATCTGGGTTATTAATTTGTCATTAATCTCCCAATCCATCCATTAATCTCCCACCAATATGTCTGATATATATGAGGGAGAATGGGCACACAGTTACTGAACTTTTGCAGCAAGGTGAATTAGTAGAGAAAATCATTTTCTTGGGGCAAATCTTAACGCTGGATGGCATGCCTTGATGTCCTGGGTCTCTATAGACAGAAATCTTCTCCATGCATCACTGGTTTAGCCCAAGGTATTTCTTTGATTTCCATTTCTATACTAGTCCTCATAGGTCTTCAGCTGTACAAAACCACTTCTCCCCTACTCTGGGACCCCTGAATCAGTGCCATACTCTTTTAACACAAAGCCTCCCTTAGCACTGTGCTGAGAAAATGTTATACACTTTCAGTGACAAGTAGTTCCCTTAAAGCCAAAGAACTGTTAAACTCTTCAAATCTGTTATGGGACTCTGAGAAGTTTCTCCTTCTCAAGTTATAAATAGTGCCAGGATCATATGTAGACTTCTCTCAGCTCTTCAAATAGAATATATCCAGTTTTTAGCAAAACCAAGTCTCTTCCCACAGCAAAGAAGATGCCAAAGTCTGTCTTTTCTACCTCTTTTTTCTCCCTCTCAAACCCAAGAGAAGTAGAGAAAGCAATAACCATCAACTCTGAGATGTTTTCCCTTTCTCAGAATGTAGATACTGCTAGAGAGCAAAAAACCCAATCAATAACAACAGCAGAATTCATTTCTCTTCTCACAAACCAATCAGCTCTCAGCAAAGCAATGCCTCTCCTCCAGTCAACACAACTCTTAGCCAAACAGTTGCAAAGCTTTTCTGTCAGATCAGTTTCTTTCTTCTATAAGAAAGTTTTCTTCTTGCTCCTTTTGTTTCTTGGTCCTGGCTCCTCCTGCACTCAGTTTCCTCCTACTCTTTTCAGTTCTGCATTTATTTTCTAATGCTTCAAATCAGAAACTCCTTGGAAGCAGTGAACTATTTCTAACTTTATGTGAAACTTAAAAGATTGGACTCTATCTAAGGCATGGTCTTCTGCTGCCCTTGCATAATCTTCCCATAATTTCTAGATGGTTATTTGGTTTGATACAAATGTTAAGACACTAAAAATGGGCTGATCAGCCACAATACTTTATAGTCATCACTTGTTGAAGCATTGTCCTCTCATTTATTAAGAGCCAGTTTACTTTCAGATTTTCAGAAAAGTCTGTGACTCTCCTCAACATTTTATCTGAGAGATTGTCTTCTCTAGCTAACTTTACTTGTTTTCATCACACAGATGTAATTTTTCTGTACCTTTCAGCAACCAAAATATTTTTGTGGGAAATAGATTAGTACCTAACAGAAACTTGAGTGTATATATACCTTATCTTGGTTAAGAAATATCTCCTTTTTGTCACATTTGCTAAATAATGCAAGAATTAGCTCCTGGAGAATCCATGGAAGAGAAAGCAAGAAATAACCCAAGAAATAACCTAAATAACCTATTTATATCTCCTGACCACGACTTCAAAACAACAACAAAAACCCAAATATAGAAAAGTTAGTAATGACGGAAAGAGAAAATATAAAAGGTTACAAAAATGAATCAATGAATAAATAAATTCCAACTCTCCAATCTGGGTTCCTGATGCTCTCATAATGTTTCTACCCTTGTAAACTATTTCTCCAAACCCTATGTGCCAGTTCAGGGAAACCTTACCACACAAACTGTAGTAATTTAAAGCAAACTCCAGAGTTCATCCTTTGCCAAGTGTTCCACAACTCCGTGGCAGATAGAAACCTTGACACTTGAAGTGCTTCTATCTTTGACTCTTGTTCCATGGAGGTCCGGTATATAGCACAGAGGATAATAGCCAGTAGAAGGACTGAGAGAAGGGGAGAGAAGAGACTCAAGGGAAAAGGCTTTCAGAACCCTCATCAGAGTGCTTCTCTCTCATCAGAGATGTAGGAACAAATCCCCCAATCAGAAAGTGGGAGCATATACATATATAAGCATATATGCATATAAAAACATGTATATCTGAATAAGTGTAGGCATACATGTACATGTGTATGTGTATACATGTATGTGTGTAAGTATACATATATATGCATGTATATGTGTGGTATGTATATGTATGGGTATATATGTATATGTATATAACATATATGTTGATTGGTTGTTGTCCATTTTCAAAGAGAACCAAAATGATGTAACTATGTTAGAGTCAAATTAGATGGGTCTGACTGTGGCTGATCAGATCTGAGCTCAGAATACTGTACCACAAGTTGGGCACAAATAGTCCATGGAAACATTTGGAGTAGAATATGTACGTTAGTCACTCAATGCATATGTAATAAGTAATGCCTTCATTGATTTATAAAAGTTAAGATAAAAGTTAGCAAGTTTCCCTGTATAAGTTCCATCTAAGATGTGACCTCATATTTTCCCAATGATGCTAACTTATCCCTCCTCATATATCAGAAAATAGGAAGGCAGTTGGTAACCATTCCCTCAGGTAATTATTTTAAGTAAATAAAAAAGCAAGGGAAAATGTAACATGGAAGCAGAAAAGATAGAAAGCCTTAACACTCACCTTTCACGAATGCTTCACCACCATGGAGGGCCAGATTTACATTTGAAGAAAGACAATAATAAAGAGGAGGGTGAAGGCCAGACTGGTTAGAGTGGAGAGCAAGCCTAACCACAGTAGTCACTGGAACTCTCCCTGGAGCTGCACCCCAACAAGCTATCTCACTATCTGATGGACACAGAACTCATACAACAAAGGTGAGAGAAGGGACAAAATGGTTTGATGTTTCAAGAAAATTTTCATCAAGGGAATCATAGAAAAACCATCAGAGGGATCAGTAAATGCTATCTTGTAATAGATATGTATACCCACGCCATATGTATATATTTATTGATTCTTTCTAAAGAAAAGATGTTTATAAAAAGGAAAAAGCCAACTTTTTTTGTATTGTCAAGATATAGATTGCTCTAGTTGTAAATCTGTTTATCATCAAAGAACCACTTTGTCTAAAAGAGAGATGGACCATTTTGCAAAATGTTTACAATGCGTTGTGAAATTGTAAATTATCATCTGTTTTTGTCTATAAATTATTGTTACAAAATATTACTTATATGTTTGAGCTTCATATGATTTATAGTTTTGAAGCTCATAGCTGTGAATTTACAAGTGAAACTTATTTTACCAGTGTAAAAGGATTTTGGACTTACTCTCCAGAGCAAGGCAGGCTATCTCAGCATCTTAGAAATACCCCAGAAAGGGTATCTTCTTTCCTAATGTTCTCTTCTCAAGTCCCCATTCAAAGGTGTTCTCCCTAATATTGTAGTACTCATATCATTAATACCCTCCAGTGATTAATGTTCAGTTTTGTTTAACAAATGAGCAATTAGTATTTTTTAAATTATTTTCTGAGAAGACATAGCAAGAACAAAAATATAGTTATTCTCCTCAACATGCATTCATACATTCCCCCCAATACTACCTTGGAAAGGTGGAGTCCCACTTAACCAGTGTCTATAAAGAATTTTTTCTCTCAAAATTCACTTCTGGCAGACCACACATTCTGGAATGGACTCCCATCTCTTAGACTCTAATTGCCCTTTGGAGCTTTTGAAGTTTACAAAGAGTTGTAGCCTAGGCCATATCTCTTTCTCATTAACCTAAGGCATGAAAAACAGATGCAAGAGAAACAAGCCACAGGAGGGCCATGAACTAAGGATTCATGGTAACCAAGTAAGGGAAGAGTAGGCTTATAGGAATGGCACCACCTCTCAGTAACAGCACAGCCATGTAAACAAGGCTTCATGTCAGAATTGGGTGAGAGAGACCCTTAAACAACCTGAAGCTTTAAACATCTGGTCTTGGTAGATACAAAGGGATAGAAAAGAGGGCCAAATTGCCTCATCATGGAAGTTTGTTGTATCCATTTCCACTTTCAGCTTAATAGTCAATCAAAGGGCATGTTTTAAGTGAATGGGAAATGATCATAAAGCTTTCACACATGCTGGGCACTGAAAGCTCAGGCCCTTTTACGGAGAAAGTAAAAGGTAAAGGGTTGGTGATTCCTATAGTCCCTCAGCAAGAGGCAGTTTGGGAAATGGGAATGGGAAAAGCAGTAAAATGAAGAGAATGAGATCAGAGGAATGGAACAGGTAGACCATAGCCAGAATAGAAAAAGGGATCTTGATAAAGAATATTTCCATTGTATAGAAGTTGGGCATCTGCTGCAACGGAAACCCACTCATTGTGAGTCTGGTGGAGGGAGTTTGTGCATTAGGAGGCCATATTTTTGGTAAAGTTTCAGTAGAACTCCCCCACCCCCAAGTATTCCTCCAAATAGTTCAATGACTTAATGTCTTTGTCTATATGTGAAATTAACTTTGGGGCAAGGATGAGGAATGAGATCTTTCAGTCTATGATTTTGTTTTTGTAGGAAGCTACCAGAGTAGTAACTTAATTCTTTGATGTAGATAAGCAACTTTATTTTCATTCTTAGAAATTTACCTGGTGTAACGGGAAAAATATCCTAACCTCTGTAATTCTATAATCTAGGCTAGTTTTTTCTGGAAGGAAAATTTTTTTCCCCTTAGAACCTGATTGACCCATATGGCTAAGGTTTAAGCTGTACCTCCTATGATGTGGCTTCCTAGTATCCTCTGGCCACATATGCATGGCTTCCTGGTCACCTAACAGCATAAAAATTCTCAACCTTTGGAGTCAGGGCCATTAAGACTTGGCAGATATCCTAAGACCATGGGAATTGCCCTACCCTGTCCTGCTGATCAGATTATTTCCATATGATGGTGGGGGGCATAAGGGTACATTCACCCAAGTTAAATGCTGGAGTATTCCTGTTGAATATCATTTCTGTGATATGGCTAAGCGTATCTCTTTTTGTTAACTGTTGAGCAACATACAAGTGCTGAATTTCATTTCACTATTGAGTCCAAGTCAAGTCTGATCATTGCATCTGGGACTCTAAGATATTAAATAACTTGCCCATGGACATGCAGTTAGTCTATTTAAGGAGGGCCTTGAATCCAGATCTATCTAACCCCAAGGCCAGCTTTCCATCTCCCTTATGCCATACTTCCAACTGTTTTGTGCTTGGAAATTTTGTCTGCCTTTGTTTTATTCTTTATTTTACCACATTATTATATATGAATAAATAATGAGAAGCTATCCGTGTCTCCTGAAAGCTAGGTCGCAACCAACCTATCTTTAATAGCCCCCTGGCTCCCCCAGTTATTAGAAAGATTTTTTTCACTAAAAGAGCTAGATTACATGGGGAAATGTATCCAAAAGTACATTCTGAATTGCACTCTGCAGTTAGGAAATAACAACCAGGATGCACTTGAACTGAGCAACCCACAAGAGGGTACTTACCTTCTTTGCATCAATAAAGTACAACAGCTTCTTGTCAGAGGCTGACTTTTGCTTACAGCTAGAAATCTGGCTAAACCCAGTTTCCAACCACTTAGAGACTTCAAATGATTCCCAAATTATACCTTTCTTCAAAGGGAATATCCTTTAAATCAAGTGTTTAATGTTAGGAAGATGATAATTCACACACTCATGCACCAGAGTCGACTGCTTTAATTGAGAAACAAACGAAACATGACAGCACTGATCGTGTCTCCTTTCCCCCTACCCCCAAAATGTTTTCAGGCAAAGTGTTTCTTTTCCAAGAGTAAGGACTTAATCAACCCTCAAGCCCAGAGTGGCTCAATTGGGCATTTCTGTCAGCAAACATACATTTTAGGTTGCAAGAAGACAGAAAGGTTGGTTTTGATCCAAGAGCCCGAGAGGTCTAGTAACGTAAAAGTTGCTTGTTTAAGGCTGAGTGCCAGACCACCAAGTGAATGTTCATTTATTTTTGTAGGTATCCCAGAATCACAGGATCACACTTGCCCCAAAGATCAATAGGTCACAAGGAGATGGTATATTACATCTGTGTTCCCACTGACAAAGTCTAGCATTAAGATAAAAGCACAATCAAGACAGTCCTTCCCTCTTAATGATAGTATACGTCTCCTTGTTCTGGAATGACCTTTGTTTGTCAAATGTATTATAATACAGCTGTTTGTTCTAGAATTATCTAGATGGGGAGAAATGTTGTCAGGCGGCATTTCAACGTCTGTTTGTGACCTTATATGTGGGTTACTTAACTCCAGGATATAAAAAAAGGAGGGTCACTGTAGAGACCAGATCACTGTGCCAGTAGATGGGTAGGTTAACTAGATGGATTGTTCCACCTGAGAGTTGACTCCTGTACCCCTACTCAGGAATGCAGTTCTAGAGATTCACTGCCCAAGAAGGATATTTTCAACATTTGATAGTTCCTGAGCCTGTAGCTACTACTTCTCTCTCATTGCTTGCAAATTGAATGCTCATGAATATAGTTTGTATGTTGTCTTTCTTGTTCTGAAGAGTCTAGACACCTTTAAGCATCCCCTTGATAAGTCAAGAGGAACCCATATGTGGAATGGGGAGTTATTGTGGAATAATGGAAAGATATGGAGACAAGAGAACTGACTTCTGGTCCTTGCTCTGCCAAAAATCAACAAGGTGATTCTGGGGAAATCAAATGACATCTGACCTTCAATTTCCTTATCTCTAAAATGAATATGTCTTACCTAACTCACAAGGCAATCATAAGCCTCAAAAGAGGTATCTAGCTCTACCTGAAGTCAGGAAGATCTGAGTTCAAATCCAGCCTTGGCTACTTACTAATGATGTATTCTGAGCAAACCACTTAAGTTCTACCTGATTCAATTTCTTCATCTCCCAAATACAGATAACAATGCCTACCTCCTAAGGATCTTATGAGGATAAAATGAGAGAATATTTGCAAAGCTCATTACAAATCTCAAAGTTGTTCAGTTGTTTTTCAGCATGTCTGACTCCTCCTGACCCCATTTGCGGTTTTCTTGGCAAAGATACTGAAGTGGTTTGCCATTTGCTTTTCTAGGTCATTATATACATGAGGAAACTGAGGCAAATAGGGTTAAGTGATTTGCCCAGGGTCACACAGCTCGTAAGTATTCAGTACTCTAGACACTGCTGTCCATGGTACTTAAAGTACTATATAAATGTTATTACCCATTATTAATTGCTTAATCTCTATGACCCTCAGTTTCATTGATTGAAACATTGTTATCTGTCTTAACTATGTATAAGGTAGTCATGAGACTCAAGTCAGATAATGAATGTGAAACCCTGAAAAAAAAGTATAAAAATTTCCAAAATAAGGAATTCCAGCTCTTAAGATCATTGGCTTTATTATTCTAAAGGCACAGTAAATGCTTCATGTGGCATGACAGTGATCCTGGGCTCTCAGAGGTCATGCCAGGGAAGTACCAAGCAGAGAGATTTCGAGTTTAGCCAGATAACATAGTGCCCATTGCCCTAAACTGAGCCCCACTAAATTTGGAGAGACTTAAGAATAAGATGCCTACAGGGGGACAGAGTCTTTGGTCATATCAAATCTTAGAGACCATCTCTTAAGGGGTAGCATGGTGGCTACCACTGCATCAGTGGCAGAAATTGACACACTGATTTTAAAATAGTAAAACACAGGAGTGGTTTCTTATTCTGGAAAACACTGTCAGTTTTGGATCTTCAGATTCTCACCTGTAAAAATGAAGGGGAGTGTGAAGAGGCCTCTGAGGGCTATTTCAGTCTATGTCTCAAACTCCACTCTCGTTTGACTCCAGTCAAAGGCCTTTTGCAAATTTCAAAGTAAATACCCTGTAGGCATCTCAAACTCAACATGTCTAAAACAGAACTTTGTATTTTCCTCTCACTCCCTAAATCCCTTCCCCTCTCCTCAACTTTTCTATTTCTGTTGAAGATACCACCATCCTCCCAGTCACCCAGACTCACTACCTTGGCACCATCTTCATCTCCTCATTCTCATTTACCACACACATTCAATCTAGTAACAAGTCTTGTCCTTGCTACCTTAACAATTCACCAATATATACCCTACTCTCAACTTATACCATCACTACCTAGCTCAGGCACTTATCACTTTTTCCTGGATTGTTGTGATAGCCTTTTAATTGAATCAGTCCAATCTATCCTCTACTAAGCTGCCAAGGCTATTTCCCTAAAGTATAGGCTGAATCATGTTGAGCCCCAATCCTTTCTTAGTAAAATCTAATGTTTATCTATTACTTCCAAGATCAGATATGATTTTCACTGTTTGGCACTTAAAGCTCATCACAACATGACCCCTTTCTACATTTCCTATCTAAAAGTCTTACCATCCTTCACTTCTCTCCACAAGTTCTTCAATCCAGGATTCACATAATAGATACCTACTCACATATGTGTTGATCCTTGCACATAACACTCCATCTCCCATCTTTGAGTCTTTGCAATGACTATCCCTTCAATCCTGGAATACTCTTTCTCTTCATCTCTTCTTCAGGTCATTCTGGCTTCCTTCAAGATTCATCTCAAAGTCCGTCTTCTGCTGGAGGACTTTTCTAGTCCCACTAGATCTTGTGCCTTTTCCTCTGAGATCACATTCCATCTATTCTCTAGGTGTTTTATATGTATTTATTTATTTACATGTTGTCTCCCTCATCAGAATGTGAGGTCATTGAGAGCAAAGGCTGTTCTCCCTTTCTTTATAACTCTAGAATAGTGCTTTGCATTTAGTAAGCGCTTCACACATGCTAATTGATTGATGGATTGGTTGACTGACTAATCAGATCTCTGAAACTATAATCCTGAGAACAGTCAACTATTGAGATTATAAGATCCCCAAATCACAGCGTATCAGAGTTGGAACAGACCTCCATGATCCTCTAGTCCAAGGTGTATGCCTGAAAAATATATCCCATCTACAATCCCTAATAAATGATTACTCAGTGTCTGTTCAAAGACCCCTGGTGGAGAAGAACTCACTATTTCCCAAGGTTACTTATTCCACTGGAGGGCACTTGATTCTCTAAGACTCTGTCCTTGGTCCTTTTTGTTCTCTCCATTTTCTGCTTTGGTAAACTCGGTCACTCCCATAGCTAGAGAAATGACTCCCAAATCTCTAGCTACTGTATTTGGTCTATCTTTCAAGCTCCATTTCTGTATAGAATTAAGGACAGAACATCTTGACCTGGAGGTCCTATTGGCACTTCAAACTCAATATGGTTACAGGTAATCTTATTGTCTTTTCCCCTAAACTTGGCCATCCTACCTACCTTTACTAATCACAAGAGTGGCACTATGATTCATCCTGCTGCCATATTTCAAATCTTGGGATTCTCCTCCTACTTCTCTGACATCTTGTCTCTGCTTCACTGTCTCGTTTAATGTCTTCCTGTCCCCTTGAAGTCAGAGTGTTCTCTCAAGTTCTGGGCTTTCTCTCTTCTCTCTCCTTTGGAAATCTAATTGCTTGCTTGACTTGAACTATTACCTCTATACAAATAATATAATAAAAATCAATTTCACATTGTGTCTCTTCTATGCAAAATAAGATAATCTTTTGCCTCTGCATCTTGATGGGAGGGTCCGCGGATCAGAGCTACTCAGTATCAATTCCTAGTTTACATATGGTACTCCCACAAAGCAAGGTTAGGCAGTTGGAACTGAATCTCACAGCTATGCAAATTTATATATCAGGAGCATAGATGAGTGGAATTTGTTAGACATTCATTTATTGGGAGCTGTTAACTACCTCAAAGAAACAGAAAGATGGAATAAGCAAAATATTTCATTCCTCTTTCTCTGTCTTTTAGCTCCACTTTCTTTGTCCATCTCTCCCAACTGGAACCCAGCAAAAGTAAATTTGATCAGTCCTGAAAATCTAGATTTGCCTAACAGAGAAATTAAGAATTTATTGTTCATTTTACAAGAGGATTCAATGGAAGATACAATTGAACAAGCATTTATTAAGCCTCTCCTATGTGTTAGGCAGCAGAGATAGGAAGATTGAAAATTAGTTCTTTCCCTTAGTGAGTATATATTTTATTTGGGTGGTAGGAGGAGGGAATCTTGTACCTAAGAAAGTAACTACAAAATATATTCAAAGTCGATACAAAATCATTTCAGGGGAGGGAAGCCATGATGACCAGTAAAAACAGGAAAAGCCAATAATAAGAACATAGCAATAGAGAAGAATTTTGAAGGGAAATAGAAGTTTCAAGGGGTAGAAGTGAGCAGGGAAAGTTATGTTAGGCAGGAGAAACAACTCGTGCAGAGGCATTGAGTTGGGGGATGAATTTTATTATGTATTTTGTCTGGAACATAGATAAAACCACGTTGAATTAGCTTGGAATCAGGAAGTAACATGGGATCCATGTGGCATCAGGGAAGCTTTGCGGAGGCTAGACTGTGAAGGGCTTTAAATACCAATCAGAGATGTTTGTATTTGGTCTTGGAAGCAATAGGGAGCCGCTGAAACTGGATGGAGAAGGAAAGGCCATTGGGCCTCTCTGGTCATCAGCTTTGCATGGTTTGGATTAACTCCCAATCTTCTAGAAACTTGTTTTAGGTTCAGAAACCCGGTCAGTTCCTTTCACAGAGCTTTGCTCATTATATGCCATTTCTCCTAGTGAAAGAGAATAGTTACATATGATTATCCAAAGCTGAAAGACCCAAATCAGTGAGATAGCAGTCAGGAATTCGACGACTTGAACAAATTTGTTAAATTGTCCTCCGCATTTCCATGTGGATCCTATTATTTCTTGAAATTCTTTCACAATACTGCACTTTTTGTCATGATGAACACAACCTCTCTTATCTAGAAAGCTGGTTTTCCAGCTGTGGGACCGAGGAAGCTCTTTTCTTTTTGCTCTCATATGGTTGTAAATGATAAGAATGGAAAGGCTGCTGCATTCTTACTAACTCAACCCATAAGAAAGCTCTATTCACATGCCGGGCAACGACAGTTGTTAATTTTAATCAAATCTGATCTAGTAACTTAATGAAATCATTTTCACTGAGGTATATAACCCAGTCACCAAAATCACAGGAAGGAAGTTTGTGAGTACCCCTTCCATAATTTTCAGTTTCCTAGAGAACTTGAAGAGTCTATTAAACAGTAGAGATTTCCATATCTTCCTCATCCCCTTTCTTTCTCCCTTTTCCTTCTCTGTTGCTTTTATTTTCTCTCACTTTCCTTTCCCCCTTCAACCTATTGTCTTTCCTTTCTCTTTTTTCTTTCCCCTTGACCTCTTCCCTTTCATCTTTTCTTCCCCTTTCCCTTTCCCTTTTCTATTCTCATTCTCCCCTCTTCCTTCTCCTCCCTACCCCTTTCTCCTCCTCTCCTTGCCTCTGTCTACATTTTTCCCCCTCTTCTCCAAGACTTACATTGTGAATTGCTCAGAGCTTCAACATGTTTTGTTTTATGTTGAGAAAAAAATGAAAAACTAAAATACTACTCACTTGCCCTCTGACATTTCTTTGTTTTGTGTTGCACATCACCTTTTCTTCCTGTCTTTTTATATTTTCTGTAGCCAATTTGTGAATGACAAGAGTTCATGCTTCAACCTCTTGAGGCAAACATCATCTTTGCTAAAACAAAACAAAATCTGCTTCAAGTTGCACACAAGTCACACTCTTCTTCCCCTTCCTAAGGCAGTGTCAAATACTCACTTAAGGTCTTGGAGATGCATGGGGCTAGCCTACCAGCCTGTTTTCTGTTTCTAAAGTGAATTACCTAAAATTGTTGGTCATTGATTGCTTCCTGTCTGACCTTCTTTCTTCTGGTCATGTGACAAACCACTCCCCCTGGCTGCTCACTGTGAACCAAAGACATAAACTGCCTTGATAAGAGCCAGAAATGGTCTATCAAGCTAACCACAAGAGGTTTTGAAAGTTCACTGTACAAATAAAAAGACCTTAAGGTAAAATTGCATTCTTTAACAGAAATTGGATCAATATTTATATGCAGCAACTTTTATAAACATTTCATATTAAAAAATTGGCTGCAGGGAAGGGTGACCATCAAGTAAACTTCATAAATTTAATTGTGTTTGTATCACACAGTGGGTATAACCACAATCATATTTATACACACATATGTGTATATATATATGTAATAAATATATTAGATATATTCTACACAAATTGTGATATAATGAAGTTATATATATTATAAATACACATACATATATATGTACCCACATATATATACACATATATGTGTATAAACTATGTAATATGTTTATATCTCTATATATATATATGCCATATTGGCTCTAACTAATACATATTTGCTAATCTGTTCCTCTAACTAGATTATGCCTTCCTTGTGAGTACGCCCAGACTTGTAGTTCCTTCTCATAACTGCAGAACAATTCTAGGTACAAAGTAGGTACTTGATAAATAACCATTTGATTGAATTGTTTACCAAATAATTATACCACTTTACCCTCATGTCTGACATAAATCACCACATCCCCTACTTAGGTCCATCTTATACGTGAAGTTTAATACTGGAACAAAATGAATTCTCATAGAAGATGGTATAATTAACAAAAGGAGATTTATTTAGCTATAAAAGGAGAAGGATATTTAATAAAGGACGTGACATGTCCTCAATGTTTATTAGGTTGACTTCTTTGCCTCTGAGTTACTCGTGGAGATCCATAGTCCAAGTAAACATCAGGGAACAGCTGGAGCTCCTCATGGTTTTTTGTGCCTAGGTTATCAGGAAACCAAATTTGACTTGTCCATCCTTCTACACATTATAGCATGGATAAAACTTAGTTTTTTGGGGATGGAGATAGTGAGACTTCATTCTTTTCAGTGATTGTGGATTTCATTTAGGAGTATATGAAATATTCAAGGAGTTGGTACAATCAGCATAGTCATCCATAAACTGATGTATCTGGAGAATTTCAGTAGCTGTAAGAAATCTTTTTTTTCCTATTGGGGCTCAGCTTTTGGCAACCTTAATGATGGTGACATAGACCAGAGCTTTATTTCTGTTGAAAGAACAACTAACTTTCCTTCTTCTGGGTTCCCAATCTTAGAGTCATCCTCAAACCTCATTCTCCCTTGCCTCACATATCCAATCAATTGTCTAGTCAGATCAGTTCTTCTTTCCAAACGTCTCTCATAGAAGTCCCCTTTTCTCCACTCTCATGCTTACCACCATAGTTCTACCACAGTACCTCTTACCTGGACTTTAATAATAGCTTCTTAACAGTGCCTCCCCGATCCCACCTCAAGTCTCTCCCCTTTCTAATTCATCCCTTACATAGCTGTGAAATTGAAGATGTGACATCACTTTTCTGCTCAAACTTCAATGGTTCCATATCATCTCTAGGATCATATATATACTCCTCAGGTATTTAAAATTCAACCTACCTTTCCAACCTTATCATGCATTATTCCCTTTGCCATATGCTAAGATTCTGCTACACTGACCTTTTTTGATATTTCTCACACATGGCATTCAATCTCCCTCCGTGCATTCTCACTCACTGTCCCCCATGTCTGGAGTACATTCCTTCCTGACCTCAACTCTTAGAATTTCTTGTTTTCTTAAAAAAAAATCAACTTGAGCACCATCTTCTGCATAAAGTATTTCTTGATTCTCCCAGCTGTGCCTTTCTCTGTCAAATTACCTTGCATCTAAGACATGTTATATATCCTCAGGGAAATGTAAGCTCCTTAAAGGCAGGTGCTATTCCATAACATCATCGATTTGGAGCTGGAAGGGACTTTAACTGTCAGAGAATCCAACTCCCTCATTTTGCAGAAGAAACTAAGTAGCAACAATTTTGTAACTCGCAGTACTTGACATACAATAGGTGCTTAGTAAATGTTTGGTTGATTTTAATAATCAAGCTTCTCTGTGAAAGGCCAATCTTTTCAACAAAATCCTTTTAGTGAGGTTGTATATCTTTGAAGCATGGAATTGACGAAGAATTAGACTGCTCAGTGGTAACAGAAATAGGTTGTTGTAGCTGAAATTAGGAAGACCTGAGTTCAGATTCTGATTCAGATATATAACCCTTAGCAAGTCACTTTAACGTTTTTCAGCCTCAGTTTCCTCATCTGCAAAGTGGACATCATAATCTCACCTACCTTGCATATTGTGAGGATCGCATAGATTAAGATATGGAAAGGGCTTTACAAAAACTTAAAATGCTAGGCATTGTTCTTATAGACATCTATAGGCTGAGTGCAAGAGAATGCATTCTCATAAAGGATGTCAGAGAGACATAAGACCAAAAAGGAAAGTGGGCTGCTCATGTATCAAGAATGATACCTAACCAAAACACAACCCACAAACTCTACTGGTACACTTACAATGCCAAGGGATTGGGCAGAAGGCTCTAGTTTTCTGAGTGAACCTTCCATGAAAGATTTATGGAAAGACCTAGTCAAGAGTCACATATCAGCAATCACAGAAGCATTGCCTGGGTTCTGAACTGTTAGCAGGGAGAACCCACATCTTTGAAATAACAGGTCGAGTGTCATAAAAATATTACAATGTGTAGAATTCACCCATTTCTCAAGGGTTTGTCTTATGACAAACCATTTAGGGCCATTCAAAATCATTAAGACTATTAGAAACATAGAATATACATGCCTCCAAGTGATAATGAACATTCCTCTTTAACCTGCTTTCCAAGTTATCAAAGCTAGGATGTTAACATCTAAGCATCCCACAAACTTCCTCCAATGGGCTTGTCTTTTGTTTGTTCTATTTCTCTTAAGCTATAAAGTAGTTTGGCTATGGCATTACCAATACCCACTTTGGAAAGTTGTTTATTTTTGCAAGTGTTGAACATCTAAAAGTAATTCTCAGGCTTTAGAGCAGAGATGGTCAGGCCATGTCATTCCAGTTAGTCTACAAAGCAGCCAATACAAAGATTTCCCCACATGGGCCATAACATACAGATACAACCTTGTCAGATGTTGTAGAAACTAATTTAAAAGATATCAGTCTATTCTCTAGGAACTTAAATTTTAAAACAAATAAACTTGATGCAGTGGTATCTGTGCAATGATAATGATGGATGATAGATCACTGAATCAATGTCTTGATCATCTTCCTCTCTACCCAGCATGCTTTTCCAAGTGGTACAAAAAAATTTATCTCTCATGTGTTTGTGGTTCCTCTTTCAAGGAATAAACTCATACAAGAGTTAGCTTTAGATACTACCCATTTTTCCTTACTGTTTCTCTTTAGGGCCTGTTAAAGATCTTTACCTTGGAAGGGTTTGACAGTGGACTCTTTTGGACTTCAAGGGAACATGCTTTGTCTACTTTTTTTTTTAAAGTCTTTAATTTCAGTTTTCAGAATTCACTTTCACAAAATTTTGAATTTCAAATTTCTCCCTATGTATCCCTTCCTTTCACCCCAGGACAGCGAGTATTCTGATTGCCCTTTCCTCCAATCTGCCCTCCCTTCTATGAAACTCCACCTCCCCTCCCTGACTCTTATCCCCTTCCCTTCTGTTTTCCTGTAAGGTAAGATAGATTTCTATACCCCTTTGCCTATTTATTTTATTTCTTAGTTGCATGTAAAAACAACCTCTAACATTCATTTTAAAAGTTTTAACTTCAATATTCTCTCCTTTCCCCACTCCCAACCCACCCACATTGAGAAGGCAAGCAATTTGATATAAGTTATACATGTAGTATCATGCAAAAAACCTTATAACAGTCATGTTGTGAAAGACTAATTATATTTCCCTCTATCTGGTCCTGCCCTCCATTTATTCAATTCTCTTCTTTGACCAGTCCCTCTGCAAAAGTGTTTGCTTCCAATTACCCCTTCCCCCAATCTGCCTTTCCTTCTATTATCCCCTCTCTCTTATCCCCTTCCCACTTGCATTCCTGTAGGATAAGATAAATTTTCATATCCAACTGAGAATGCTATTCCCTCCTGAAACCAAATCCAATGAAAGGAAAGCTTACTTATTTCCTCTCACTTTTCCCTTCTTCCCCTCCATTGTAAAAGCTCTTTCTTGCCACTTTTATGTAAGATGACTAACTACTTTCTACCTCTCCCTTTCTTTTTCTCCTAGTACATTCCTTTCAACCTTTAATTTTTTTAGATACCATCCCTTCATATTAAGCTTACCATGTGCCCTCTGTCTCTCTTGTTATACACACACACATATCTATCTATCTATATATATATATATATATAAACACACACATACATATATATTCCCTCCAGCTATCCTAATACTGAGAAAGGTCTCGTGAGTTACAAATGTCATCTTTCCATGTAGGAATGTAAACAGTTCAGCTTTAGTAATTTCCTTGTGGTTTCTCTTTCCTGTTTACTTTTTCATGCTTCTCTCGATTCTTGTATTTGAAACTCAAATTTTATTTTTAGCTCTGGTCTTTTCAACAAGAATACTTGGGAGTCCTCTATTTGATTGAAATTCCACTTTCCCCCCCGATGTATCATACTCAGTTTTTCTGGGTAGGTAATTCTTGGTTTTAATCTAAGCTTCTTTGACATCTGGAATACCATGTTCCCAGCCCTCTGATCCCTTAGTGTAGAAACTGTTAAATCCTGTATTATCCTGACTGTGTTTCCACAGTACTTGAATTGTTTCTTTCTGTCTGCTTATAATATTTTTTTTCCTTAACCTGGGAACTCTCTAATTTGGTTATAATATTCTTAAGAGTTTTCCTTTGGGGATTTTTTTCAGTAGGTAATCAGCGGATTCTTTCCATTGCTATTTTACCCTCTGGTTTTAGAATACCAGAGTAGTTTTCCGTGATGATTTCTTGAAAGATGATGTTGAGGCTCTTTTTTTTTTAATCATGACTTTCAGGTAGTGCAATAATTTTTAAATTATCTTTATTGGATCCATTTTGCAGGTCAGTTGTTTTTCCAATAAGATACTTCACATTGTCTTCTATTTTTCATTCTTTTGATTTTGTTTTATAATTTCTTGATTTCTCATAAAGTCATTAGTTTCCATTTGTTCCATTCTAATTTTTAAAGAATTATTTTCTTCAGTGAGCTTTTGGACCTCTTTTTCCACTTTTCCAGTTCTGCTTTTTAAGGCATTCTTCTCTTCATTGGCTTTTTTGTACCTCTTTTGCCATTTGGGTTAGTCTAATTTTAAAGGTATTATTTTCTTCAGCTTTTTTTTGAAGGGGAAGGTTTCCCTTAGTAAACTGTTGACTTATTTTTCATGATTTTTTTTTGCATCACTCTCATTTCTCTTCCCAATCTTTCCTTTACTTCTCTTACTTGATTTTCAAATTTTTTTGAGCTCTTCCATGGTCTGAGACCAATTCATATTTTTCTTAGAGGCTCTGGATGCAAGAGCTTTGGCTTTGTTATCTTCTTCTGTCTGTTTGTTTTGATCTTCCTCATCACCAGTGGCATAAGAAAATACCTCATCACTGAGAAAGTAAGAATCCATAGTCTGTTTCTTTTTCCCCATTTAGTCATTTTCCCAGCCAATTGCTTGAATTTTGAGCTTTGTTAAGTGGAGATCTCTAGAAGCAGCCTATACTTCAGCAATAACTACAGTTGCCCTGGGACTGGGGCTGGGGCCAGACCATGCTCCCCTCTCAGTCAGGTGAGAGACCTTCCCACTGACCTTTGAAGCTATCTTCAGCATTTGTGGGTTGAGAAGTTTGGAATCCACAGCAGCTGCCCTCAATTCAGTCTTCTAAGGACTGCTCCCACTCAGTCTGTGCCAGTGTGGACCATGCTGAACTGCACTTTGCTCCCAGCCTGGTGTGATGCACCCTTTCTGTTGACTTTCCCTATTGTCTTGGGCTGGCAATTTGCTACAGCCTGTCATTTTGCAGCTTCTGCTACTCTAGAATTTGTTTAGGGTCATTTTTAGAGGATTTTTGAGAGGTTTGTGGGGAGAGCGCTAGCTGGTCTCTGCTTCTATTCTGTCATCTTGCCTTCTCCCCTCATGCCTTTTCTACTTTGCTGAACAACCACCCCAATTAGCACTACTTCCCACTACTCAGTCTTCTTGGAGAGAAAAAAAAAGACCCAAGTCACTGGATATCGACTTTAAGTCCTGTCCATTACTTTTGGTCTAGTCACATCAGAATGACAGATCTACCATCTTGCATCTTGATGACTGCATAAGAGGTTCTGTATTTTAAGTTCTGTATCAAGTCAGATCTGAGGAATGGTGGATGTTTCTCTCCCTTTTTCAAGGGCCAAGTCATTTTTCAATCCAGAAAGTCTTGAATTATTAACAGAAAATTTGAATCACAGTTTGAGTTAGAAAAAGCTCAACACTTCTAGTTCAATTTTTTTTTATTTTATACAAGAGTAAACTTTGTTTCATATCAGCAAAATGAACTGCCCAAGATCACACAGGCAAGAAGTGGCAAAAGCAGGAAATGAATTCAGATTCTCTGACTGCAATGGCAGTGCTTATAAAACCTCCTCCTCAATCTATTGACATGATTCCTTGGAACCCACTTTCCTGAGAAAGATTATTCCGGGGTATCTTATGATCAATACTGCCCCCTATTCTAAACAACTGGAAATTAAAACATTACTAGGTAAAAAAATCATTGCATTGTTATGAATAACTAAAATTCTCCTAACAAACCTTTGCATCTTTAGATCTTTATAAGAGATCTAGACATCTTTCATCAACAACCTCTCCAGGTGTCTCTCCACCTGAAACTTTTATTTCTCAATGTACTGTCTGACTGAGCACAGAATTTGTTTTTCAATTTTTCTTCCCTACATCATTTGGGTTCACTCTTCTATCCCAGCTCAACTCGATTGTTTCCTTGTGGGTCTCACAGACCTAGACCACTCTTATATTCACTCAGATATATGCTCTGCAATCTCTTGAAGTAGAGAACTAGAAGGAACTTTTGTATTATTTATTGTTGTTCAGTAATGTTTAACTCTTCATGACCCCATTTGGGGTTTTCTTGGCAAAGATACTGGAATGGTTTGCCATTGCCTTCTCCAGTTCATTTTACAGATGAAGCAAACAGCTTTAAATGACTTGTCCAGGGTCACACAACTAGTCAATGACTGACACAGATTTGAACTCAGGTCCTCCTGACTCTAGGGCCAACATTCTCTCCGCTGCACCACCTAGCTTTCCCGGAAGGGATCTTATACCTCATTTACTTCCACACCCTCATTTTGAAAAGGAGTATACTGTGGCCCAAAATGTTATTCAAGGTGTCCATGGTTGCAGTTTCTAGCAGAGACTGCCCTAAAAACCATATTTCCTAATTCCCAAATCAATGTTGTTTCCACCGTATCACGATGCTCTTACTTCCTTTCCATCATTATTTCTTTGAAGCATGTCTCTGTCTCGGTGTAGAGCAGGTGATACTGCTACTCCTAACAATAACTTCCAGTCGTATGGTGTTTTATACTTGTTCTCAAAGTATTTGCATACATTTTCCCATTTAATGGATTCAAACTGCTGTATGGTGACTCGAATTAAGAAAAAAACGGTAGGTGATACAGCATGGATGATTCTAGGAAAAGGGGAGGTATCCCAGAGCTGGAGTTTGGTCATGGAATATTTAATCTTGGGTTTGATGTTGATGATAATAAAGCATCGAATGTCTCAATGTGGCTCTTTTCTAATACTTCTGTCCTATGTCACCATCCTTACATATAGCTGGGTTTGAGTTACTTAATTACACGTGGTGAAGGAGGAAAGATAAGAAAAGAATCCTATAGATATCTCTAGGAATAAACATTTAATAATGGCCTACTATCTACCAGTTACTGCACTAAACACTGGGGAAACAAAAAGAGGCAAAACACAATCCCTACCCTCAAGGAGCTCACTGTCTAATGGGGGAGACTGGAAGAAACACAAATGTACAAACCATCTAAATACAGGATAACCTGAGAAGCGGTAAGAGTGAGAAAAGAGCTTGTGAAAGGCCTCAGTTCCACCTAAATATAGTTCTTCTCTGTTAGTTTTTCCTCCTGCTCTTTATTCCTTCCTCCTCCTTGGACTTTTCTCTCCCATTTAGCCACCTTTCCTCTGCCTAACACAATTCTCTTGGTCTTATTCTTAAAAGGTCAGAATTTTATCCTATGAACTAATGCAAAAAATAAATGAAACATTATAATCTGAGAAGGCTAAAAGATATTCCATAGAACTTCTTACCTTTCTCAGGTAGCCTATATATATGTCAACAGTAGCCTCCTAATGATAGTGTCAGTCCTTGGTCACTTCTTCATCTAACCTAAATGAATAGCTCTAGTAGGTCCAACATAAGGAGACAGAGGCTTTAATTCCAGTTTCATAAGCCTAGTCCTTGTACTATACTTTACAGGCAAAGGCATGATACCTACTCTAGAAGCCATTATTTAGATAAGAACCTAATCTCATTAGTCTGCAAATTGAGATTCTGAACTACTCAATTAGTTGATCAAATGCCAATAGATTGAAACTTAAATGGATCTCAGAGTTCATTTAGCCCATTTTACAGATAAAGAAACTGAGGTCCAGAGAATTCAAGAGATTTACTCAGGATTATACAGCTAGTAAGTAGTTGAGCTGGGAATGAAAAATCAGTATCCTGACCACCCATCCAGCATTTTTTCCACCATACTAAGCTGCCTCTCACCAAGATTAAGAATTGTAATATTTGCTGAACTGAGGGAGTCCAACAACCCAGGAGATATTGGTACTTGATTTTTGTCTATCAAGCACCTGATTGCAGACTGTCTCAAAATGATCTATAACTGTTTCAGGTGGTTCAGAAGATGGAATGCTGGACCCAGAGTCAAGAAGACCTGAGTTCAAGTCCAGCCTCAGATATTCCCTAGATAAGTCACTTAACCTGTCTACCTCAGTTTTCCCATCTGCAAAATGGAGATAATGGAATCAGATACTATTTGTAAACTTTTGGCAACCTTGAAGTGCTATGTAAATGTCAGTTATTATCTCCATTATTTCCATCTTGCCAACAAGATAGTTAACAACTTAAGCACAGGGACTTCATCATATACTTCTTCTTCGAACCTATGCACCTAGCACATTGATGGCTACAGAAGAAGTGATTAACATTGTTCTTACGAAAAGAACTGAATTGTGTATTCCTTCTTCAAAGCTGCTAGAATTTAATCACTGAAAACTCTGTATTGTTGTTCCCCCCCTTCCCCAATTCAACATGCTAGAAAACTCCTTGGGTCTTTAAAATTATTCCTAAGAGTTTGAACCTGTTTACGACTGAACACCTTGATAAGCCTCTATAGTAATGCTCATCAGTTGGTAGGTGCAATTTGCTTTAAACAAGCCCAAGATATAAATATCTGGTTTTGCCTACAAGATAAATGGGGGTGTGTGGTAAATATTTGTTTTATAAAAGGCTTTGGTCCAGAGTGAATTAAATGGTGGAGTTCTCCAATGCAATTTACAAAATGATTCAATTTGCCCCAAATCGATTTCTTCACAACTTTTTCAGAACTCATGCCTTGCAGAAAGTGAGTTCTACCTTGAGCATAGTCTTTTTACCATCCCTTGGGTTTCTGTGTTCAAGACAGTTCCATCAAAACTACCAAACCATAAAAACCATGACCACTGGAAAAGAGAAAAGAAAGGAATATTTCCCCTATGGATGACTGTCTAGTATACATCTTCTTTATGATTACAACTTGGGAGATTGTTCTTCTTGCCCTCCCTACTGCTACTGAAGATATGACCTTGGACAAATCACTTCCACTCTCTGGGGCTTGATTTTCTCAACTGTGAAATGAGAAATTTGGAGCAGATGATCTCTAAGGAAGCCTTTTAGTTCTAACATTCTATGATCCCATGGTATTTGAGTGTTACCATGCTAGCAAACTTTGTATTTAGTCATAGTAGAAATCACAATTGGATTGTGGACTGAAATGTACCAAGGAATTGAATGAGCACTATAATAGAGAAAGCTCTTTTGAAAAGACTTGATTTTGGAAAGTCGCCTGAATATTAGGTGGTCCCCCTGCATCTTGAGGTATCCAAATGGGTTTGGCTCATTCCTGAGTGTCTGTTGATGTTGATAGATAATTTGCAAATTGTGTTGTCAACACAACATTTAATCTGCTTGGAACAGCTCATAAACAACCCTTTGATTAATTCTTTCAGTCTGTGTCTTCTGGACAAGATTTACAGAGCTCTAGTTGTTTGGATGAAAAATAGAGAGAGACAAGCTGTCAGCACCAAGGAAAAAAAGGGAAGAGATTTCTCCCCTCCCCCCTTTTGTGGTTGAGTTTAAGAAGCATTTTATCAGGAATTTAAAAAAAGTCTTTGGGACCTAACAGAATGGAGGGATTTCCAAATAGCAGTTCGGCAACCAGCAAACACCAGGCTCAACTTTCAAAAGGCGGAGCTAAGGCTTAGGTGCTGGAACAAAGGCAGGTGCCCAGACACAAAGATTAGTGAGCTGAACAAATATGTGAGCCAAACCAAGGTACCAACAAACCTGCTAGTTTAACCACTTAATTTCAGAATTCTGTTAGCCAATGACAAGTAAAAGAGAGTTCTCATTTGTACTTCCGATAGAATATTGGAGTACTGCAATGACATGAAAATATATACATATAAATGTATCTTATTAAACTTCATTCTAGTCAATGTAGCAGATAGATAGATGATAGATTGATGGATAGATAGAATAGAGGAGCTCACTTGTGTGGAAAAAATAGGTTAATATGCATTAAAATTGAATAGCCTCTTGTAAAAGAATCTAATGAGAAAGAGAGAGAGAAAATTTTACTGCCCTTGTCTTTTATTATAATTTGGCAATTTCCACACTACTCCCCAAACCTGTTTAGCCAGACAGCGCCTATTAGTTTTGGCTTTGAAATAATTTTCCATTGAAGCATGCCTTTTAATCAGCATCGCACTCCTTTTCTGTTAGTTTATTTCCTCCAAGGTGGGTGTGTGTGAGTGTGTGTGTGTATGTGTGTGTGAGTGTGTGTGTGCGCAGTTCTGAAGGACTATTCATAGAATATCCTTGTGTGTCTTTAGAATGTAGTGATCATCCACAAACTTAGGCATAAAAATACAGAAATGAATGCCATTCAGAATAGGACCTTTCCCAGTGCTCAGGAAACACCAAAAACAGGCCGTTGGTGACTGATAGGGAGAAAGATCAAAGAAAATTGCTATCTAATAATTTCAGGACTATCAGAAATGCAAATAACCTGACACCACAATTCCTCTTTGAATTCGCCCTTTTTATGCCAGCCTCTTCTCTCAGGGATAAATATAATTTTTATGAGCTTCCTTTTGGAATGAGCACATTTTCAGCTACCTAGCCAAATGTTTCTTTTGTTGTGCACATCTGCATCTTTGGATTTGATAAAGAGTCAACAAGAATGTGGGCTTAGGTTTTTGTTCCTTTAACAAATGAAGTTCACACTGGGACACCTACAGAAAACACATATGAAAACAACCTCCAAAGTCAATTTCTACACATGGAGGATCTTCTAGATGAACATTATGGTGTTCTCTGTATTCAATTTGATTCAACAGACAAATTTAGTGCATAATATGCACCCTAAGCTAATAACTGGAAATATCAGGAAAGACCTTAAGACTTGATTGTGTGCTTAGAAAGAACCTAAATATCCTTGGAATTGGAGGAAAGGAATACATTCCAGACAAGTGTGATCATTGGGCAATGACACAGAGATGACAGATGAAATGTTCCATTGTGAGGAACAGTAGGCCAGTTTGATGGGATCCAATTTGATGAAGGGGTGTACTACAAAAGAAGACTGGAGAAGTAGCTGGGAACCAAACTGTAGACAACTGTAAATGCAGGACTGAGCATTGTATGTGAGGCCTGTGGAAATAGTAACCCAAATGAGAAACTAGTAATTACGTTGACCTTGACATCTGTCCTTACTATTTCATTTACAACTTGCAGAACCTGTTTAGTTGAAAATGCCATCAAAACCCTGAGTTTTAGATCTATTTCAAGTGAGGAACTGCTTCTAATCATCAAGCCAGGAAAATTAGAATATTAAAGACACAAAGGTATGCATGTATCTAATTGCAGTAATTGTACGGAGGAAGAATTCTCATAAATCTCTTTTTGAGATGTCTTTCTGCTTGATGACTTTCATGTACTCTTTCAAATCTGGAATGATTTCAAAGCATTGTTCTGAAAAAGATTGTCTGTGAAGATTATATACGAAAAGAGAAGAGGTGAAAGAAAGTGACTTGTTGAGAGTTTCCATTGTGAAATGAAATTAAGTCCTTCAGCTTGAGGCAGGAATGAGCTAAGAAACATCCTGCCTCCCATTCCTTCTCTCCCCACCCCCTACTCAACCACCACAATTTGTTGAAAACATTATTGTTGGACGAATAATATGCTGACAAAGTCTAAATGTGAGGCAGTACCACTGAAAAATGAGTGGACCACATACCCATAAAAAGAGGAAAATCTCTAATGGTTTTCAATCTTCTGAAAATAATAGTGACTTACTGGGCTTATTTTATAATTATAAAAGCCTTAGGATCTCTGATGACTGAAAGCAAACATAATTTATTAGGGGATTCTTGCAGACAGATGATGTAGTCATGTCTTGTTGGTAGCCCTTTTTTATTTTGGGGAGAACGTCAAAAGACAAAAAGTCAACAGTTTACTTACTTTCTAGCTCCAGAAAGCAACGATTTGAGGCTCAGAAAAATCAGAGTTGATGAATGGCAGTGGCAAAGTGATAACTGTGGTTTGACGGTGAGATAAACTTTCACCTCTGTAAAGAAAATATAGATTGCTGAAACTGATTGCAAGCAATCAGCACTGTATATTCTTCTTCCCTAACTGAGCAATGTTTGAGTTTGTGCCTTTCAGACAAATGCATTAATAATGTTTAGCCACTAGGTATTTGTGGAAGAAATTGGAAATTGTTTTTAATTTGTTGGTTTGATGAAGCGATAACATATTGAGCCAAAGGGGAGGGAAAAAAGGGCTCCTAGTATATGATTTCTATTTGCATATGTAAATTTAGCAAATAGTTGCATAAGTGTGTCTCTACACATATCTGCACACCCATGCAAAGAAAGAATAACTTTTGTAGACATGGAGTAAAACATATAGGAGCAATTTATGAACTGTGGAAGTAACATCTTCCTCCATGGAAGCCCTAATGAGTCATGGGGTTCATTTGCTGCCCATTACAACCATTTTTCCATATCCTTTTTCAACAAGTCATATGGTTTCAATTAGTTTCATCTTGAGTTCTCTAGGTTCTTTCATGGAAAATTTTCTGCAACAAACTACACCATATTTTCTCTTTTTAATTTGTAGCAAGATATCATTAAGGGCAGTTCTTTAATTACATAGTGAGGTGCTGCCTAAATAGATACCTTCTACAGCATCACAAGGGTGATGAGCACTGGAATTCAAAACATTTAATTCAAAGAAGAATTCAAACTTCTCTAGTGTACTTAAAATACTTGGTGGTATATTGAAACTGCTTTACCTAGGAGAGGTTTAAAAAAGGAAGAGCCATAGGTTCCTATTTTTTTTCTTATCTTGGAGAAAAAAGACTGTCTCAGTGATAGGTAAAAACATTCTAAAGGGTTAAGAATATTAAAGGACCCTGTTTGCCATAACTTAGTCCATAAATCATGTTTTCAGTTACTTTACATGATTTATGGTAGGCAGCCTGTTTATATGATCAGGAAGTTGCATTGAAATAACAACGGATATTTCCAAAATGAGTGTTTTGCAAAGTATCCACATTCCTGAAAAGAGAGACAGGTCATGGGAAAGCTCAAAGAAGAGGAAAACCAAACTATCGGTCATGCCCATGTCCCCAAATCAGAGAGGCCTTGCTGTTGTTGTGGACACTCTAACCCCAGCGCCATCTTAGTTCAGGTTCAATGGTGGGATAAATTCAGGAGTTGTTGAACAAAGGAGGTTTACTATGTACAAATATAGCAAACACCAGGGTATGGCCACTTAAGTAATCAACCATCAAATCTCAGAGATACTAACTACAAGGCCAACAGGACTTATGTCCTCAGGCCAAGATACCGTATTAGGGAAGGAAGGGAGGAGGAAGTCAGAGACAATGAGACAAAACAAAACAAAACAAAACACAACCCCTGGTCCTATCATAATTATAGCAGCCCTGGAGAGGAAGTCAGACAAGTCAATTCAAGTTGCTGGGACTCAGTTTCCTCATCTTTGAAGTGAAGGTGTTAAATGAAATAATCTCTTAGATACTTGCCAGTGCTAACATATAAGGATTTAGACTATGTGTGTGTGTACATATATATATACAGATATATATATCTGTATGTATATATATATATATATATATATATATATATACACACACACACATACATAGAGATGGATATATAGATCTATGTCACAAGGACAAAAATCATCCTGAACCATCCTTAATTCAAACTACTTTCCCCTTTTCTTCTCTAGGAAGCCTACTTCTTTAACTCACTGTAACCTTAGGCTTTCTGTCTAAGCTTTCAAACTCCATGTATC
Source organism: Potorous gilbertii (assembly GCA_028658325.1). Taxonomy (NCBI): domain Eukaryota; kingdom Metazoa; phylum Chordata; class Mammalia; order Diprotodontia; family Potoroidae; genus Potorous; species Potorous gilbertii. The sequence continues at coordinate 207,756,269 of CM053772.1, read as the reverse complement.
TGTAATTATTCACAAAATGCCTTTGCTCCTTCACATATGAGTAATATAAACATTTTAATGAATTGTAGAAAATTGGCTTTTATAACCTTTCTACATCTTCCTGCTAAGAACTGAACTTTAGAGGTAGAAGGGACTTAAAATATTATCTGGTCTAACCCATTCATTTTACGGAAGTAGTATGGCATGTAATGGAAAGAAGGTCAGATTTGGAATCAAGAGATGCCTGGATGGAAATCTGACCTCTGACACTTTCTAGCTGTGTGACCATGGCCAAACCATTTAATTGTTCTCAGCCTCAGTTTCCCCCTCTGTAAGGTTGAGATGATGGTACTACCTCATAAGATTATTGTTGTGAAGGCCAAATAATGTCTTGGGATCAGAGAATCTTAAATCTTGAGCTGAAATCGTTCAGTCCAAAAACTTTTCTTGGGTTACAATTTCTATGCAAAGTGCTAGGGATTCAAAGACAAAAATGAATCATTCTTATCTGCAAGAAGTTTATTTCTATAATGGGTGACCAGTACATAAATGCAAACTATTTATACAATAAAAATATGATTTTGGGGGGAAGGAGAGGTGGAAGGTGGGAGGAATTAAGGAAATCTTCATATGGAAGATGCCATTTCAGCGCAGCTTTGAAGGAAATAAAGAGTTCAAGGATGTCCCCCAAGAATAGGGACAGCCAATACAAAGGCAGTAAGATAGAAGGCAGAATATAGCACATGAGAAACAATGAGAAAGAAGGGCACTTTTCCTGGCTCATAGAGAGTGGAAAGAAGGGCGATGTCTAATAATAGGGGCTTGGAAAATCAAGTCAGTAAGCATTTATTAAGTACTTACTATGTGCTAGGTATTGTCCTAAGCACATACAAGCAAAAACCAAGCTAGCTCCTGCCCTCAAGGAGCTTATAGTCTAAGAAAACACATAAAAGAGTCAAAAGACAGGGGAATGCGTGAGGGGGATCCAAAGGAGGTCATTGTGCCTACGTCTGGAGAGTCAGAAGCAGAGGCAAGAGGAGAAAGAAGCTTGACTCACTTGGGTCTTTCCTCAAAATGGATGTTCTGAGGAAAACTTGACATGGGAGAAGAGAACCACAGCTGGCTCAGGAATGTTCCAAAATGAGGTGATAGGAACCTCCAGGGTGAGAACACACCTGAGATGTGCTGGCCAATCTGAGGACATCATAAACAGAACCAAGAAAGAACAGAAGACAAGTTGGGGTCAGATTGTGAAAATCTTTAATAATATTTTATCCTAGAGGCAATAGGGAGTCATAGGAATTTATGGAGTTGGGGAATGTTATAGTCAAGTCTATATTTTAGATAAATCATTTTGGCAGCTACATGGAGGGTTGATTGAAGAGGCAAGACAATTGGAGTAAGGTGACCAGTTAGGAAGCCACCACATTTAGTGCAGTTGAGAGGTGATAGTCTGAACTAGGGAACTGAAAGGGAATCCAAAGTATATAAGGTGCTTTTGCAACCACTAAAATTCTCTGTGTGGCAGTTGTTATTTATGTTGTTCTTGTTGCTTATATTTGAAGAAATCTAAGATCAAAAAAGCTAGGAGGTCTAGCCAAGCTTGTCAATGGCTGAACCAGAACTAGACTCCAGATCTCTTTTCTTCCAGTTTAGCATTTCTTCTATGACAATAAAGGGGCAGTTTCTAAAACCTACTATACCATCATATATAACTATATATGCTTTTGTTTCATTCATTCAATAAATACTCCTGTACTCCTGTATTATCATTAGCAGGTGAGATATTTATTAAGCATAGTGCATGACACATAGCAGGCAATTAGTAAATACTTGTTTCTTTCTTTTGTCCTATCTTATCTCCATATCCTTTCCCTTCCCTTCCCTTCCTTCCCTTCTTTTCCCTTCCCTTCCCTTCCCTTCCCTTAATTCAGCACACATAAAGCAACTACTATATGTTGTTTTCTGGGGACACAAAGTCTGCATTAGAAAAAATCTGACCTTATGAATCTTACTGCCCACTAGGAGAGAAAAGAAAACAAAAATAATATAAAAATATTACAGGATAAGTGCATTAGAGAAGCAGAGTGAAAACTGTTGTCAATTTCAAGAGAAAAATATCAATAACCAGGGGATCAAGCCAGCCAGTTGGTCAGTCAATAAGCCTTTCTTTAAGGACCTACCATGTGCAAGGCACTGTGCTCAAGGAAGCCTCCTGAAGTTGGCAATGAATTAGCCTTTAAAGGGTTGGTAATAATTCAGATCACTTTTTATGTCTTGAATATTATTTTAGAAATAGGAGTTGTTAATAAATTTAATATTATGATGCCTTTTATATCCTCCAAGTTTACCCTGTTGATTGCTAATGGTGATCATCAAATGTCATTTAATTCTAAGACTATGTGTCTACCTGCCAGTTTCAAAGAATGCAGTTTTTGCTAAGAATAAGCTCTTATTTTTCAGAGAGTTTTCCCCTCACTGCCATTTTTTTTGGCAGAGTCCTCTGAATTGGACATGGAGAAATAAGAAGTAGTGATTTTGAAAAAGTAATAGTTAATAAAGATATTCATTGTTGTTTGACTCATATTTTTAATCTACCATTCCTTTCCTATCTTCTGATTTATTCTCTGTGAGATGAATTTATTTGTTTGTTGGTTGGTTTATTTAGTGAATTTAATTCTGTAAGTCCCTTTCTTTGGATGGCTCAGGGAGCTATGTAAATAACTCTTTAACATGATTGAAGAGTTTTCGCAGTGCATACTCCCTAACATCCTAGTATCAGAAATTATTAGGCAAAGCAGATACAGAAGAGAAGACAATGATCATGGTGCCTTATATTTATTGAATGCTTTTGAACTTTTGGGAACTGCTTCTTTAGCTGTTTTTTTAAATGATAACAACCCTGTCAGGGGGCAGGTGTCACTTTTTTTTCATTGTATAAATAAGAAAACTGAGGCAAAGAGGTAAGTGACTTGGGGAAGGTCATTCAGCCAGTTAGTGGTAGAGCTGGGACTGGAAAGATAGACAAGGAAAGAATCACTTCCCATATCTCCATACCTAAAATGTATAGAGTGGTACAAACACTCATTTTCTCACATTATAGATCCTGTTATTGGAGTTAACAAATGTGGAGATCAGCTCCACAGCCCTGTTTCCTCAGTCTTATTGCCCTCAGACTTTCTCTTCTCTCCCTTATCTTTTTGAAAATGTGATGGACACATCTTCCATTTCTTAAAATTAGACTTAGTGTCCTTGGGAAGTATGGATCCTGGTCCACAGCAGCTCAATCTCCTGCCTGGTATGGGTACAAAAATTACTTCTTTTAGGAGGGCAAACCATTCCCCCTCCCCTAAAGTGACACTAGTGACCTTTCCCTGGGTAGTATTATGATTTATTCACGCAACAATGGTTCTGGAGGAAGAAGTTTAGATGAATTACATAAATATAATTCATGGCTTCAAAGGTCCTGTGATTTCATCAGTATGGATAGCTTTCTATCAGTGCAGGTTACAACCCATACATACTCTCATCCCTTATCATTTTTTCCCCAAAGCTTTCAATAAACCCTCTATAGAGGTTTATTCAATATGATGTAGATTACCCTGTGATCATTTCAGTGATGTCCATCTCTCATCCCTCATTCTCACTGTGTAACTAATGCACTCCTTTTTCTGATCGGTATGTCTTTGATGGGATTCTTTAAATTTTCATTGGTAATAGGCTACAGCTTACTTAAGCATACCACCTATACTTTGCATAGTTCTCTTTTTAATTTGATATTTTTATTCTTCTGAGATCACAGAGTGCTGTGACTCAGTCATTTACACTGCTAGGTATATGGTCTTAGATGCAATTTTGTGATGGGGTACAGAGTGAAATCATTGTAAATGTAATGTAGTTTCACACATGCAATATTGCTTCTCCACAGACTCAATTCTAGACCCAATTCATTACTATCTGTATTCTCTGACAAAGATATAGATAGGGATGAATTAATCACATGTTATAATCCTGCCAAAGCATGTTCTTCATCCATTTTTTTCAATGTGGATAGCTAATCAATGTTTGATAATAGGTTTCATTAGAGAAACCTGTAATGTTAATGTAAGGGTAATGATGGGTGGGAGTTAAAGATCTTCCCCACCTATTAATAAGCCTCAGATATCTTTTGTTAATTTGTAATGAGGTGTTGGGTCACAAGGGTTGTGCCCTCCAGCTCTGAAAAGAGGATATATATATATATATATATATATATATATATATTTACTTTGGGGCTTATTTTTTGGAAGAAGGTTTATGTGCCAGATGAGAGACTCTGGATAGTTGCTAAGAATCCCCCCTCCCCCAGTTTTGAAAATTCAGATTTTGGTGCTTCTATCGCTGGTAATGATATATCTATTGTCTACAGTCAGTCAGTTGGAAACCCTATCTGTTGGTCTTTCTATTTGTAATTTCTGTTTGTATTTTCTCTTAAGTTCAGGGTGCTGACTTTTCCCCCTAAATTAAGTGAATGATATATGTGCTTGATTAAAGTAGTTTGTTGACTCCTCAAAAGTTGCTGCCTTTTAGAAAAGCAAATCTAAGAACCTGTGCAGCAGGCCCTCTTGTGTATGCTGGGGTCCTTGCTATTACAAAGTCCTTTACTATTCTAGGGCTAAATGAAATCAGCACAATAGTGAGGTCAGAGCATTTGGAGAATCTCACCATCAGTAGGGATAATCTCTTGGGTTTTGGGTAGGAAATTCTCCATGACCCTGGTGAATGCTTTTGGATACATTCCATTGGTATAATTCATGGTGATTCATGAATTATATAAATAATGGTAAAACATGCCAACTTTTATTATAGTCTTGCAATAGTTCTATATAACTTTCTTGCTATGCAGAATAGCCATTGATAATATAAAATCGATAAATCAGGAGATTAACTGAACTACACACAAGCAGAAGATAATTTCATTGATTTTTCAGTTCCTCTGGGACAATGGGCTCAAATTTAAATTGCATGTTTGTTTTAAATGTGTCACAAATATTTTCAGACAAATACTACCTAAAACTTTGTTCAAGCCCACAAAGATTTATTAATCTGAGTATGTGTATAGTAGTCTAAACATAGGAATAAAAAATTATGTCCCAAGTGCTTGTTGCTACAAGACTACTTCCATTAAGTCGAAGGGGTAGAAGTGCTTCCCAATGTTTCCCAATCACAGCTGATTTCCTGGTTATTTCTGTCCCAGATACTGTTCTCATTTTCCCTCTACACAGAGTTCTGTTGTTTGATTCACTGACCTGTTGCTAAACTCTTATGATTAGCCTTTGACCCTTACTGATGGATATTTGTTGTTTGCTTGATTCCTGGCTGACCAATCAATGTATAAGCATTGATAAAGTACCTACTATGGGCTAGGCTGGAATGTTCATGGATCTAGTGCTGTATTTGGAGTCACATGACCCAATCTTTGCCCTCTTACTTATCACCTCTGTGACTTTGAAGAAGTCATTCATTCTCTGAGGACTTTAGTTCATCATCAGGGGGTGAGACTAGATGGCTTCTAAATTTCTTCCCACCTCTAAACCTGTGCTTCTATTATCCTACTACATAAACAGCCTGGGAAGATTACACAGGGCTTTAAAAGCACCAAAGGAGGTTGTGTTTTATCTTGAAGACAATGATGAGTCAACCACTGAAGCTTCTTAATCAAGGGAATGATGTGGTCAGAAGTGCACTTCAGGGATAACTATGGGGAGAGGAGAGATTTGATATAGGCAGACCAATTATGAAGCTATTGCAATAGGCTACCTGAGAAGTGAAGAGGGCCTGGAGCAGACTGAGGAGATGTCAGAGGAAAGTCAATGATGCAAGAAGGTATGCTGAGCTGGTGGAATAAGAAAGAAAAAAGGAAACTGATTAGAAGGGGTGAGTGAAGGAAGGAACGATAACTCTTAGGTTGTGAATTTAGATGAGTAGAGAAATGGGGGTGTCCTCACCAAAAATAGGGAAGTTAGGAGAAAGGGAGGGGGTTGAGAGAAAGATAAGGAGTTCTTTTGGACATGGTCAACTTGAGATAACTAGGAAAAATCCAGGTGGAGCTGTCCAGTGGAGAGCTGGAGAGGAAAGGGCAGAGTTTAAGGGAAAGGTGAGAGTTGGACTTGAAGATCCAGGTGCCATTCACAAAGAAATGATAGCTGAATCTGTAGGAATCTGATAATATCACTGAGAGGCAGCATGTATAGAGAAGAGGTCTCTGAAGTACAGTCACACAAAGGAAACTAGAATTCGACCATGAGACTACAAGTAATACTGAGAAAGATCAGTTAGACAGATAGGAAGAAATCTATGAAAGAGCAGCACTGTGATAAGTGAGAGGAGAGATTTCCCTAAAAAAAGAGATGTTCAGGTCACCTCAAATGCTTCAGAAAGGTCAAGAGGCATGAGCACTGAGAAATGGCCTTTGGATTTTGCAGTGAAGAGATTATTGGTGACCTAGGAAAGAACCCTTTCAGTCAAGTGCTGAGGACAGAAGCCATATTTAGGAGGTTAAAAAGTGAGTAGGAGGAAAGAAAGAAGAGACAAAAAGCATATACAACCTTTTCCTAGGAGTTTGGCTGTGGAAGAGAGGAGAGATCTAGGAAGATAGTTCAAGGAGATGACAGATCTGTTATTGCATTTACCAATGGGGCACTATTTGTGTTACCAGTGTATAACCCACATTCTTCCTTCATTGACAAGTCTCATATTCTGCCCCTTAGCATTTCTTTATTTAATGTGAGTCACAATCAAATGTTCTTAAAAAATTCATTGGAGCAAATGAATTCCCTCTTATTTCATTTACAATTAACACAATGTTTTAGTTTATTAAGCACACCTTTTTATATTCACATTCTGAATCTATTTTGAACTGTGGCCTCTGGTCTCCCAGTAGCTTCCAGAAAGTGCAAGGGGGCAGGAAAAGTAGACTGAAGAAAAGTTACACCACATTAGAATCCAAGGCCGATCTTTCATTTGTGCTCATGCTACTGTTTTTCCTTTAGGCCTTTAAACTAATGCACTAAACTTAAAAATAACCATAGTTGCTTTTCATTTCAACTTAGTAGCTTCTTTTGTATAACTATCAATGTTATTTATTATTTTTATTAGTTATTAATATATTTTTCTCTTAAATATGCCACTTAAAAAGGTTTATTCTAGGCTAACCTATGATGTTCTTCATAACGAGACCCAAATCTTTTCTCTAGGAATAGTGCTCCAAGTTGTTAGTCAATTGAGAAATGAATTCCAAAATTTGGATGCCTGGCATATAGTTATGTCTTCCAGAAATGTAATTATTGGACAAAGTGAGACATACCTGTACTTGGCACTGTTGTGAAATTCTGGGTGAGGCAATGGATAAAGGGGTGGATATGGAGTGAGGAGGACATGCTTTCAAATCTTATCTCACATACTTCCGAGCTGTCTAACTATGGGAAAGTCACTTGACCTTTATTTGCCTTACTTTCTAATCTGCAAATTGTGAATGATGATAACATGTATCTCCCAGAACTAATATGAAGATTAAAATGATATAATATTTATAAAATGCTTTGAGAACCTTAAAGCATTCTGTAAATGGTAGTTATTGTTACCATAGTATTAACTACCACTAAGATGCTCAAGGCAAATTTCATGTTCTTAAGATGTAATGGGCAAAGAAAGGAGAGAATTAAGTAGGGGAGAAAGCAGAAACACTATTTTTTTTTAAAATAGATAAAGGGAAAAGAGGTTTAAATAGTGTAAAATTCATGCAAACTGACTGAAGGCCTGAGTTAGACCCTGGGATCATGGCTTTTCATCCTCCCATGGTCTATTTATCTTCTCCTTATAAAGGTCCCCTTATTCATTTATTATAGTATCTATTATGCTTCAATTTCCTTTCTTGCGCTCTTTTTTTTCACAATTATCCCCTTGGTCCTTTCTCTAAAATGACATATTTCTCACAATCCTGTTTAGCAAATCTTCACTCTATTACCCTATCAAGGCAGTATAATGACATATTCAAAGCTAATTCCTAACCACCTTGGACTTTTTCCACCTTGGAACTTTGCAAAGGACTATGGATGCGAACATGGGCCTCTTTGCCAAATCTCTGCTTGGTTAATTTAATTCCTCTTACCCCAAATCTCATGCATATAACTATTTGAAATGGATTCAGAGTGTTTCACTGACTACTGATTTGCATTATTCCAGGGTGTGTGCTGTTGAACAGCTGCTGCTATCTCCCTAGAAGGGGAGAGAAAGAGTTACCATGGAAATGGTGACGACTTCCCTCAGATGAAGACTTCTCCATCATTCCCTCTGCTTTTGTAACCTCCAGGTTAGACTGGTACACAGCCTATCATATACATTGGGAGTACTGTACTGAGAATCCTCCTGGCTATAAACCCTTAGGGAGATGCCTGATGCCAGTGCTGCATAATCTGCACTTTCCTATAGCTCCCAATTCACTTTATTACCACCAGAGACATATCGAATGCGGATCTCCCAGAACATGGTGCCATGCTGAGCACTGTACATGTTCCAGTTCTCTCCTCATGTCCCAGCTCATTGCTGCCATGGAAGAGGGGACTGGTAGACTAGTAGACTTTTCCAAGTCCGAGTTTCCATTTAAGTCAGAAGGTTGCCCCTTAAGATAATGTGGGAACAAAAGCTAGATGAGAAATTCCCTGGAGGAAGCAGGTTCAGAACATTTTACCTAATTCAAACCAGGGTTATTTGGTGGGATTTATTCTGTAGCAGGGAAGGGGCAGTAAGGTATGACAATCCAAGAGCTCAGTTCAGGAGCCATGCACTCTGTCAGACTGGGTTCACAGAACCCTTGGAGGGCCACAACAAAATCCAAGGAGAGTGTATTAGTTTAGGGCCTGCCAAGACCTTTACACATAATTAATCCTTATAGCAACCCTGGAAAGCAGAGGCTATGACTAGCCCTATTTTATAGATGAAGAACCTCAGGCAGACAGCGGTTAAATAACTTGCCCAGGTAAACACAGCTAGTAAGTATCAGAGGCTAGATTTGAACTCAAGCCTTCCCAGCTTCATCAGTCCAGGATTACGTGTAAAAGCATACACAGACAAGGATACATACCTAATCACTGAACATCTAAATTTTCTTTACGGTTATAACTAAAGATCGCATTTAGGCTAATATTTTCAAATCAGGGAACAGCTATTAACCAATCCATTCATTAAAATCCCTTTTATATTTCCTTTATAGAAAGTGTGATCATTTGTCAACTAAAAAAAAAGACCTCAACTTAATGACAGCTGTCACAGTGAGAAATCCTTGGCTGAGGTGGATGCTTTCGAAGTGATACAAAACCCATATTTCTCTTTTACTTCCTAAATTGAAGCATATAATTTCTTATGAAGATTGTAATGATGACAATAAGCTAAGGACTTTCATTTAAACAAATTACACTTGACAACCCAAGTAGAGCTATGACCCTACGTAATTTATTTGGTAATAATCGTTTCAGTTTACCATAAAATGCTTAAAATGGAACAAGAGTATTTATGTGGTGCAGAGAGAGGAGAGTCATTGATCTTAAGAGACTACATATATCAGGGAAGAGGATATCTCCAGACCCCAGAGCTGGAAGGAAACTCAGAACTAATCTGGTCCAACCTTCTATCCAAGGAAGAGAATCTCCTCTACAGGCGCTTATCTTGCCTCAGCTTAAGTATGTTGATTGGTCTCAGAAGGCAGCCTATTCCGCTTTTGGATAGCTCTAATTAAGAGAATGTTCCTCCTTAGGTTGAGCCTTAAATCTCTTTCCATGTGGATTCGGTTCATTGTTGCTAGTTCTTTATACTAAAGCCACATAGAATCAATTTAACACAATATGACAGCTTTTCAAAATTTTGAAGACAGCTATTAAGTTTTTCCTCCCCCACCCCTGTGCATGCATGTGTCTTTTCTTTTCTAGGCTAAACATCTTTTTAACTGTTTTATGTCAAATCAATAAGCAATGACTAAGCACATATCATATGCTAGACACTGTTTTAAGCATTAAGGTACACAAAGAAAGGCATAAAAGAGTCTCTGACCTTAATAAGCTCTTATTAGGATGGGAGTTTAACACGGATAGGTAGGTTGGCACAATTTACTTGGAACCATGAAGATCCAAATTCAAATACTGATTTGGATACTTATCAGCTGTGTGAACCTGGGCAAGTCAGGTAAGATTTTTCAGGATTAATTTCCTGATCTGTAAAATGGGGTTAATAATAGCATCCACTCACAGAGTTGTTGGGAGGAACAAATAAGATACATAAGGAGATTTGCAAACCTTAAAATGCTATGTAAATGTTAACTATGATTGGGAGAGAGGGGTTTCTCATCAATATCCTGCTCACTCTTCCCCAGGCTGGCTTCGGTTTATTAATATTCTACTGAAATGTTATACCCAGAACTTTGCTCAACATTATGTGTAGTATGACTAGTAGGAATTATGACATTCCTTGTTATGCAAGAGGTATGAGGCAGGTGATTCTCCTTTCACCATCAACAAGGTCAGTGTCACAAGGGCTCCATTAGCTTGTCAAAAGTCTCTTGTGTTGAAAACTTCAATGACCATTCAAATTGCTGTTGACTACAACACATCTTGAATTTATCACTGAAATTCAACCTGGGCCTCAGACCTCATTCAGGAATTTGGACTTCCCTCCTCGATCTTGTCAATTCAGGCTCATTCTTCCTTTGTGCAATTTCTCTCCTTAGTCCAAGAACTTCTAAACCCTAAAACGAAGGGACTATGGTACTGTGGTACCATGCTTTGGTCTCTGAGCTGCTTTGGCATCTGGTGACCAGTCCTCTCCATCACTCTATCTCCCCCAAGTAGGTGACAGGACTTCCTATTGGATCTTAACCCAGTCCAGCCTCTTTTGCCTTCTCTTACCATTGCTTAACAACATATGTTCTTTGTTAGTTATTTCAATGCTGTTCACTTTCAACATCCAAGTTACACTTGGAATATGATCTTACTAAGAGCAGCCCAATATTGAATAGTGTGAAGTTTGTTAAATATGCCAAGTCTTTTTTTTTTACATGAGCTGCTTTTAATTGAGGTCTTCATAGTATACTTATGCAGATATTTTTTAAAGCTTAAATGCAGTTCTTTATATTTACCCATATGAAACTTTACCTTAGTTTACTTAGCTCCACTTCATGCTTTTGAGATCTGTTTAAATTCTGAATTTGTTTCCCCATTAATTAGCTATTCTGCACATGAGAATGAATTCATTCTTAGTGAATCCATGCTGGCTCCAGTAAGCACTAATTTTCTTTCTAAATGCTCATGCACTATGTAATAATCCTTTCTGGAATTTTGATGGAAATTGATGTGAAGCTCACTGATTCATGGTTTCTGGAATCCTTAAAAAAAATCCCCAAATGTAGGATATTACCCATTGCCAGTCTTCAGGCACCTCTCTCTTTCTTATTAGATTGCTCAAACATTAGCAATGATATTTAGGCAACCAAAGCTGTGATTTCTTTTAACATATTATTATGCCTTTCCCAGGAATCTTCATTTAAAGCACCTGGTGCAGCCTTCTCACTTATCCCAGGCTTAACCTCCCTCTTTTTCTATCTAGCCTCTTTAGTTTGAAGATCATTCTCTTTGAAAGGAAAAGAAAGAGAGAATGAAAGCAGGAGCTAAGCAGTTCTGCCTCCCCTTGTCATCTGTTAACATTGCTTAATATTCCTCAAACAGCAGGCCTATTCTCCTTTGTTCTCCATGCACTGAGCTTAGAGAATAAAATATTTTTTTTTAAATTATCTTTAGCATTTTCCTCAAGTCTCAGGTCATTCTAGATTTCAGTCTTCCTGACACCATTCTTTTTGAGTTCCACCTCACTGTTGCATTCATCTTTAGTTATATGTGTGCATTTTCCATCTTTCATACTTGGCCTTTTAAAATCGTAACACCTGAACCCTCTGCCCTGTGGCCCAATAGTCATTTTGGTCTCTTTAACATAAGACACTGTTCTCTCTCATCAGGTTCATTACCTATTGCCTTATCAGATCTCATTCGTGTGAGCTTTGCTGCCTCTTGAACTTAGTTCCTTTGAAAATCTCAGGGTGCGATTACTTTGGACTGGCAGCTCTCTTAGCTTTCTGGGAGAGTTTCTCAGAGTGCTATTCTGAGTACTGATGTGGCAAATGAGCTCTCAGTGGAGCCTCACTTTGGGGAGGCCTAATCCTGCTTTGTTTGCTTTCTATCTTTCTGCGTGGCAGTTGACTGGTTGGCTCTAGATGTGCTGGTGTTTTGTGTGTCCCTTTGGGAACCCATTTGTCTAGGTCTTTTTGAGAGGTTAGGCCAGTACAGGAGTGGATTTAGGGCAGTTTAATATGGCATAAGGTGGGGGCTTCTGCCTCTGATTGGACCCATGCTAGCAAATTCTCCAATTCATGCATAAATTGTACTTCCCTGAAATCGCACATGTTATCTGCAATTAGAGTAATCAATACGACCCAAGTCCTTTGAACTTTTGGAAATTCTCTTTTCTGTCTAGGGGAAAATATCAGTCTAGGGATTATGACCAGTCTTTTCTTCCCTAGCTACTAAAACTCTAAAATGACAGAGTAATTTTCTCACAAGATTTCTATCATTTCTACTTCACCCACTGGATCTCTCAGTGCTGCATCGAGCCCCAAGCCCTATTTATCCATTTTCTCTTTGCAAAAGAGAGGTAATACGATATATCCAGGGAAGTCAGTAAAACTTGGGTTCAAATCCTAATTGTGCTATATAGTGGCCACATGACCCTGGATAAATCAATCATTCAATCTCTTAGGGCTCCAGGTTAGAGGTGCCAAACACCAGGTATAGGCCTACAAACACTCTCAAATGCAGGCTGAATCAGATTTAAATGTAACTGGGAAATACATAATAAAATAAAATTTAAAATACAATAAAACATAAGTGATATTACATTTTAAAACTAAATGACTATGTAGCCAGAGGGATCCTTATGTACAGTTTAGTGGCCTTGTTTCTATTTGAGTTTGATACTACTGCTCTAGGCAGCTCTGTAAAATTAGCACAGAAGGCACTTACCTGCCTTCATAGATGAAATGTCCTCACCTGGGAATTCCCATACCAAGGAAAATACAGGTTTTATTCCTGTATCGCTTTTCTCAAAGATGAAATGATTCAATGGAAAGCCAATGATACATCCAATGGTCTTTATTTTAACAGAGATAACTTCAACTGATGTCTATGTAGTTGAAATTCTCTCCCATAACTACAACCCTCCTAGTTGTAAGTGGTGTTATCTGTGTCAAGAAATTGTCAAGCCAAGCCGTCTGTAGCATCCTCCCACAATGACATCGCCTCTGTTTCTGCTACCTTCTCATGCAGATACTTCTTACCACACGACTCCCATCATGAGTATCGATTTGCCTGAGGATTTCTGTTTTCTTGACATTCAGTGCTATTCCCCGCCTGTCCTTTAGGGATAGTTTTTCTTGTTGATCTCCCTCAGAAACTCTTTACGTCTCTAACAAGCCACAGAACAAAGGGGGTATTTCTTACATTTTTTTCACCTTCTTTTCATCTTACTTCTAAATACAACACATAGATAGATGGCGGTAGGGGGTGGTAGACAGGAAAATAAATGCTAAGAACCTTGCAGGCCACTGAAAAAAATCCCTTGCTTCTTTCCATATGTCTGGAATTTGAAGGGTAGTTTGAACAAATATCACAACATCTCAGCATTCAAAGGAATCTCAGAAATCCACTTGTCCAAACTGAACAGGAATCTTCTCTATTCTATCTCATTAAAACCATCATCCAGCTTCGATTTCATTAAAGTACTGATAGGAGGCAAAGGGTTCAGAGGAGAATAACAGAATTGGAATATGAATAGCTGACTAAGAAGATGACGTCTGACAATAGAACGTATATTCCTGGATCACAGTGTGTGAAATACAGGATTGATGGACTGTTGGCCAGGGATTGAGCATACCTGATAAGGGCTAATAGACTCCAAATCACTAATAATAAGAGAAGTGCAAAGCAAACTTGAGGTTTCCTCTTTCAGTCTGAAACTTGGTAAAAATGAGAAAAATGTGGCCACAGTTAATGTTAGAGGGGCTATGGAAAGATAGGCACAGCAATACATTATTAGTGGAGCTGTGAAATGTGACCACTTTGGAAAGCAATTTGGAGTTATGCGAATGAAATGACTAAAATGTTACCTTTTGAATCAGAGACTCTATTACTGAACTTGTACCCCCAAGGAAGCCAGTGATAAGAAAAACATCCCCACACCTTATTTTCTAGCAATTTTTGTGATAGCTAAATTTTGGAGTCAAAATAGATGTCCATCATCAACTGGGGAATACTCAAACAAATGGTGATATATGAGTAGAATGAAAAATTATTGTGCTATAAAAATTATGTGTATAATGAATTCATAGAAGCAATGAAATATCCTTATGAGCTGATGCAGAGTGAAAGCAGAGCCAAGAAAGCAATGTACATCACAACTGCGACAATGTAAATAGAAAGAACAGTGATATCAAAAAATCAAGTAAAACAAAATAAATGGAATGTATATGATGCAAATGAAGAGATATGAGAAGAAATCCCCAACCTTTCCCTTCATGGAGGTGGGGATGTGTAACAGGTGCTACATATTGTAACGTGTTCAGGCTTTTTCAATATAACATTATGCAAAATTTTTTCCCCTCTTTCTTCTCTCAATCATACTATTTGTCACATGGGATGGATCTCTGAGAGGGAAAAAGGGAAGGATCCTTGGGATAAGTGTTGTGATGTAAATAACAGAAAATTTCAATAAAAAGAGCTAATACAAATGTATTTACATGTATTCTTATTAATATAATCTAAAAGTCTTTAAAAAGGGAGAGAGAAGAGAGCTAAACTGCCAATATATCTAACAAACAAAATACTTAATAGAATAATCATAAAGTAAGGGGGAAGTATCCATAGAAATGCCCAGAAAGTCATAGGAGACAAAAAAGATGAAATAAGCATCAGCACTTAAAACCATGCGTGTTCACAGAGACACATACACACATATGCAATGAAAAAAGTATTTGTAACCAATAAGGAAAACTAAAGGAGACATTTGAATTTATAGATACCACTAGAACTTGGAGGAACTAGGACTCATGAGAGGCATGTGGTTCTGCAAAGATGTACCTTATTCAAAAGAAAAATAGTAAAATGTGTAGGAGGAGTAATAAAACTCTGGAATGCAGTATTAAAGGGATGGTTAGTGAATATGAATGACTGAATAATGATAGTTAAGATGGTCAGTCTGGCTTCACTGAGAAACAAAAGGCATTCTAGACTAAATTCATTTATTGTTTCAAGAAGGTAGCTAGATTGGTATATAAAGGAAATGATATAGTTTCATAATTTATCTAGACTTCAGCAAAGCACTTAAAGCTTCTCAAGATATCTTTCTGGACAAGAGAGATAAGCATAGATTATGTGCTTCTCAAACTTGCAGATGACACAAATCTCGGTGACAAAGTCATGATCCAGAAAGACCTCAGCAAATAGAAGATTGGTCTGAATCTAATATGACAAAAAAATTTGATTTAAAAAAAACTTATTTTATTGGTAGCTTTTGTTGTCATGTAATTTTTATTTCTGAACATATTCATATCATATTCCATATTCAGTGAGCTATCCTTCATAACAAAGAATAAAAAAGGGACAAAACTGAGATCAGCCGAACCAGTCAAAATATTAAACTTGTTTGAAAATATGTATACATACACATATATACATGTACACATAAACCTACACATATGTGTGTGTATTCATGTGTGTGTACATATATATACTATTCTGTACTCATAATCTACTATCTCTTCAAAGAAGGGCAGAAAATACATTTCCTCAACTTTTCCCCAGGTCTAAGCTAGATACAGCTACAGTTATCCCTTCCATATCATAGAGTTAGAGGCATGGTACCCCCTTGATCTGGAAAATCCATGTAAAAAAAATTGACCCTTCTGTTGTACCAGAAAAGAAGTCTGAATTATTATGGTAATAAAAGATAAAATGGTTGTTGTCCTTCATTCTCAAAGAGGACCAAAATGACATCACCATGATAAAATGAAGTTTCATTGTGTCCAACTGTGACTGATCAGACCAATATGAGTTCAGAATGCTCTACCACAGATTTGGCACAGATAGTCTTAGTGAATATTTGGGGCAGTCCTGTGCCAGTATCTCCCATGTTGCACAATCTGACCACCATGTGATTGTCTGCCCCATGTGAGTTCTCCATAAAATAGTTTTTTGAGCAAGTGTCCATTTTACATTTGAACAATGTGACCAGCCCATCAGAGTTGTGCTCTCTGAAGCATAGTTTAAAGGCCTGGCAGTTCAGCTCAAGCAAGGACTTCAGTGTCTGGTACCTTATCCTGCCAGGTGATCCTCAGAATCTTCCTAAGACAGTTTGGAAACGATTCAGTCTCCTGGCATGGCGCTGGTAGACTGTCCATGTTTCACAGGCATACAACAATGAGGTTATCACAGAGGCTCTGTAGACCTTCAGTTTGGTAATCAGTCTAATACCTTTTATCTTCCAAACTTTCCTTTGGAGCCTCCCAAACACTGAGCTAGTTCTGGCAATGCATGTATCAATCTCATTGTCAATATGTACATTCCTGGAAAGTACACTACCAAGGTAAGTGAACTTATCTGCAGCATTCAAACTTGTCTATTTGTTGTAACTGATGATTCCATATATAGATGGTATGATGATGGTTGATGGAGTACGTATGTTGCTTGGTGTTGATTATTAGGTCTAAATTAGCATAAGCAGTATAGAATTGATTCATACTTTGTTGCATATCAGCTTCAGAGGCTGCATGGAGAGCACATTCATCTGCAAACAGAAAATCATGCATCAACATGAACCAACCAAAGATAAAATATGTTGATATTGTACAATACTATATATATATATATAGTTTAGAAACTCAAGAATGCATTACATAATGCATTTTTGAGTTTCTAAACATTTTCTGCATCATCTATTGGCCCTCACATCTTATCTGAGGCATCTGCAAAACTCCCCCCAATTCCCATTTGATTTCTTCTACCAAACCACAAAGTATCAAAACCGTGATGGGGAAAGTCATGATTTGGAAGGAATGATTTCATATTTTTTCCTTTAGTTGTTATTATTCCTATTGATACTGTGGTAGTGATGGTACGTATTATTTTTTTCTGGTTCTGCTTACTGCACTCTGTATCAGTTCGTATGAGTCTTCTCATGATCCTCTTAATTCTGTCATACCTTCCAATACAGTAACATTCTACTGCATCTCTTTGCTGTGATTTGTGAAATTGTGCAGCCATTCTCCAACCAAGGGGTACTTTGCTTTGGGAACAAAATCAAATAAACAAATACGTTGATTTTTGATTCCTTACCTTTTCATTGTCTCTTTCATGCTTGGAATGCTCTTCCCTCCTTGTTTCCTGGATTTCCTCACTCTCTATACATCCCCTTTCAGGTCAAGAAGCTCTTCCTGATTCTTCCCTCTTCCCCACTCCTGCTCCCACTGTTCATGTTGTGCACCTCAGATTATATTGTATACTGTGTATGACTTGTATTTACAATTTATGAATATTGTCTCCTCCTTTAGAATGTGAGCTCCTTTAGGGCAGAGAGTATGTTTATTTTCTTTCTATCCTTAGCACTGATCACAGTGCCTGGCACCTAATAAGTGTTTAATAAATGACTATTGACTGACTGAAAATCCCTCATATTATAAAAACTTAAGAACACTTCAAAAGGTATAATTATACCAAACATAGAAAAGGAAATAGAAAACTACACAAACCAATATCTTTGCCAAGAAAACCCCAAAATGGGGTCACAAAGAGTCAGACATGCCTGAAATGACCCAACAACAAATACCGCATATTCATAATTTCCAAACTATGTGGAATAAAAATCTTTCAAATATAGAGGCCTAAAAGAAGAAATCAAATTCCAAGGGAATAGGATGAGGTACAAATCAACCTATCCACTACTGGAGTTGTACTCCAGAAACTTTCAGTAGGCTAATAGAACATGAGATTACTTTATTTTAAATTTTTAAAATTTTTTCATTTAAATGCTGAAAAAGATTCTGTGTATGTGTGTATATACATACATACGTATACGTACACACAAATGTAGATACATATGAACATGTGCTTCAGAACACAAAAAATAATTTCTAAGTAAAATAGTGGGTCTTCATTTCATTCCAGTTTTTAAATATATAATAAATCCTACACATTATTTTAGAAACTCTCCTCTTACTATATGCTTTCTTCTAAACATACTTCTGGGAATTAAAAAAAAATATTTCAATGGCCCCCTTTGTTTACCATTATTACCTTTGCCATTGCCACCCCAGCCTATTGTCTCAACACCCCCTTTTGCAAAATAAAAAGTAAGAGAAAAAAGAGGGAAAACTCATCAAACTTTGTAACAAATCAGCATAGTCAAGTCAAATCCACACAATGGTCCTGTTCAAAATATGTCCCTTCTGCACCTTTGTCAGGAGGTGGTCACTCTTGTTTATTTCATTTTAAAATTCCTCCCTGGCTCTAATGTTTTCATAAGAAATTATTAAAAGTCTTCTAATCCACTAACGGTCCATTTTCTGTACTATTGCCCCATAAAATTGTAAACACTGGGGTAAGTTATTTGTAAGCCTGTCTCTCCTCTTTTGGAATGTTGTATTCTAAGATTTCTTCTTGTCAAGAGAAGAAACTGCTGGGTCTTGTGTGTTGCTGACTATAATTCTATAGTACTTGAAATGCTTTTTTCTTGAAACTCAATATTTTTAGTTTGATGTGGGGGCTCTGAATTTTAGCCATGACATTCCTTGGGCTCTTTCTTTTAGGGTTCTTTCCTAGAAGTAGTCAGTAGATTGTTTCTATCTTCTTTTACCTCTGGTTCTAATAGATTCAGACAATTTTAATTTATTATTTATTGAAATATATTTTCAGGGGGCAGAGACAAGATGGTGGAGTATAGAGACTCACATTTGCTAGCTCCAAACCCACAGCCCATATATTTCCTGTAAAAAGAACTCCTGACAAATTCTTGAACAGTGGAAGCCACGCAGCAACACAGTGAAGATTTCCGTTGCAGAGAGCCCTGAAAAACCGACCGCAGGGGTCCATCGAGCCCCAGACAGGAGCGGAGCCCTCCCCTCCCCCTGCCCCGGCTGCAGCACACTGAGAGGAGCGAGTAGACCCCAACAGGCTTCAGGGACCAGAATCTCCGGCAGCTGCGAAGGTCCCTCCACCCACAGACGCACAGGTCAGTGAGAGAGATGGGCTGAGAGGGGAGCGGGGTATCTCCGGGACTCGGACCCCCTCAGGAGGCCACCACTGTGGCAGAGGCAGCTGAGGCCAGAGGCTCCCAGAGCAGGCAGGAGTTCCACAGCAGCTCCATTACAAAAGGTCTCTGCATAAAGCCCCTGAGGGAACTGAGCCTGGGAGGCGGCCCTGCCCCCACCTGAGAACCAGCAGATAAGCTCCCATTGAAGAGCAGTCAGGCCTGCTGCCAAAAGCCCTGAGGCTGGGGAGCAGCACTTGAATCTCAGACCCAAAGCACTAGCTGGGCAGATCAAGGCAGGGGTGGAGAGGACTCTCAGAAGTCAAGTAACTGGCTGGGAAAATGCCCAGAAAAG